>OY748291.1:22897941-23224923 GCA_963556515.1 Nudaria mundana
AGGCTGTGTGATTTCGGCCTACAAGGGAGGTCAGAATGAAAGAGATTATTTTTTAATATTCTGTGATCTCATATTTGAAAGAGTTATGAACAAAGTATATGAAATATTTTTTTAGTGCAGAAATGCCGATGATACCAAATATATTACCTATATTTAAGCCCGGGCGCCACTGGAAATACGTTCTGCTTGTAACCAGAGACGCCTGGAAACGAACGTTAGAGCGGCAATAATAAAAAAAAAGAAACATATATTTAGGTAAAAAAAAAAGTACCTACACTTCTTCATTGTCAATAGATAGATGTTATGAAATCAATGTTATATGTGTACCCACATTTTATCATTAAAAAACTGTTTAGAGATCAGATTAGTGTTTTATTAAGAAACTGAATACCTACTCTTTTGTATTTACAGTCAAGGTTCAAAAGTGCATTCCCATTATTAGAATGCAATAACTTGATCTTGTGCTGCTGCTTAGATTTATTTAGTGGTACTATGCACTTTCGAACCTGACTATATGTGCACAATCAATAAAAAATATACTGACATATGTATTCATACATACATGCCTTAAAGTTAATACATAAAGGGCAGCCTTATCACTAAGAAGCTATCTGTTCCCGACAACCTTTGGATGGAAAGAATTATATGAACTTAAAATTTTATAGGTACTGCTTCGGTGGCGTGGTCGGTAGTGCAGTCGCTTTCGACGCCGGAGTCTCGGGTTTGATTCCCGGTCGGGACATACTTTGTGTGATGACACAAACATTTGTGCCGAAATCTGGATGTTTCCTATGTATAATATATATGTATTTACTAATATAGGGGGTGATGTTGCTCGCGTCCGTAGGATTTGCGACGATCAATGTAAAAGGAGGTATGAATGATAAAATGGGGAAAATGTGTAAGTTGATGAGTGAAAGACGACTGGATGTTTTGTGTGTGAACGAGACTAGGCGGAAAGATTGTGACACAACTACACATGGGCCATTTACAGCTTTTTGGTCAGGGGTGGCTGACACTAGTCAGGCCAGTCAAGGTGTTGGGGTTATCCTTTCTGCTAGAATGAATGAGTGTTTGTTTGACTTCGAATGTGTAAGCCCAAGGCTACTGTGGATGAGGCTGAAGATCGGTCTTTCGCGCATCTTTGTAGTGGGAGTTTATGCGCAGTGGGACCGGTCCAACCAAGCACAGAGTGAAAGGCAGGTGTTTTGGGACAGCATGAAGATACCTTGGGTAAATGCAAGCCGAATGAAAGAATCATAATGTTAGGGGATTTTAATAGTCGGGTGGGAGTGGAGCGTGATGGATATGAAAGTGTTTTGGGTAAGTTTGGTTTCGATAGTGACTGAGAATGGAAAAAGTTTGCTTGAAGTATGTTTGGAGTGGAATCTTGTGGTAACAAACACTCTGTTTAACCACAAAGATATCCACATGTATACTAGACAAGAAGGAGAACAGAGAAGTAAGATAGATTTTGTGATTGTGGACGACAGATTGAGAAAGACAGTGATGGATACCCGGGCTTATCGTGGCACTGGTGTCGACACAGACCACCATATGGTTGTAAGCCGGTTAAGAGGTTTATTTAAACGGTGGCGACACTACGCCCATGAGTCTGGGACCGAGCTTGAACGGATAAAAGTAGAAAGTTTGCAAGAAAGGAATAAAAGAGAAGAATTTCGAAATAGCTTGAGAGAGAAGTATGAGAATATGGATGAAGAAGATGATATTGAAAAGTTATGGGTGCAGTTAAAGGAAGGACTTGTGCAAGTAGCTGTGAAAGTATGTGGTGTCAGCAAAAGGAAAAAAGGACGTATGGTCAAAATAATGAGTGTAGAGGCACAAATGGTTGTAGCGGGCAAGAAGAAAGCGTGGCTGGACTGGTTGGCAATCAAAGCCAATCACAGAATGAATAAGGCGACAGATGAGGATGTCTCAATAGCAAAAGAGGAATACAAGAAGCGTAAAAGAGAAGTAAAGAAGGTGATAGCTAAAGAGAAAGAGAATGAAAGGGATGAATTTGATAGGAGGTTATCTGACAACTTCCAGGAAAATGTTAAACTTTTCTGGAAGTCTATAAGAACAGCCAGGGGCACTATCCAATCCTCGCAACTGGACAAAGTCAGAAACCACGATGGAAGCTCTCTGAGTGGGGAAGAAAGTGTTTTAAAGAGATGGAAGGAATATTTTGAAAGTCTGTTTGAGAAAGAGGATGCGCAAGCGGAATCTCGTATAGAGGACAAGAATAAAAGTGGGAATGAAGAGGAGAATGAAATAAGTGTGAAAGAGATTATGAATGAACTGAATGGCATGAAAGCCGGAAAGGCAGCAGGATATGACAGGATCTCACATCTCTCTTACAAAGGGAAAGGGTCACAGCGAGACTGCAAAAACTACCGCGTGATAAGTCTGCGCATAAACGGGACTTACACGGACTGGTTCGGTATCGAACGAGGCGTCAGGCAGGGCTGTGTAGCGTCACCAATGCTGTTTAACCTATACCTGGATAACTGTCTGAAAGCGAGTGTGTGTGGTTTAAGAATGGATGAATTGACCATCAAGTGCCTCTTATATGCTGATGACCAGGTAATACTTGCGTCATCGGCGGAGGAGTTGCAGGTGCTGGTTGATATTATGAATGAGTCTTTGAAAAGGAAGGAAATGAAAGTGAACGCAAGACGAAAGTAATGGTATTTGAACGAGACGAAAGTATGTCGAACTGTGCGATTGTTATTGAAGGAGAAAGAGTGGAGCAAGTGAGAGTTTGTGTATTTAGTGTCCAAGTTTACAAGGAATGGAAGATGTGACGCCATTGAAAGAAGAGTTATGGCAGGAAATCAAGTGAATGTGGCTCTGCATAACTTTATGAACTGTCAGAAGATTTCCCAGGGGGCTAGGCTGGCTGTTCATAGAGGAGTGCTGGTCCCTACACTTATGTATGGAAGTGAATGTTGGGTTTGGCAGAAGAAGCATGAAAGTAAAATAAATGCAGTGGAAATGAGAAGTTTGAGAAGTATGACTGGGGTGACATTGGTTGAGAAAGTGAGGAACAGCGAGATACGAGAACTTTGCGGTGTATCAGAAGATGTAGTAAGATAGAAAAAGGGATGCTTAGATGGTTCGGGCACGTAGAAAGGATGGATGAAAGAAGATTGACGAAACAGATACATAAGGCGGGCGTGAATGGACAGGCAGGTAAGGGTCGACCTAGGCGAACGTACTTCGACCTAGGCGAACGTACTTCGACCAAATCGGAGATGTTTTAACCAAAGGTCAGGTCAAGAGCACCCAGAACCGAAGAGCGTGCATGAAGATAGTTATGAAAGTGGAAGAAGCGAAAGAAGTATGCCAGGACCGTAGCAAGTGGAATTCCATAGTCTCTGCCTACCCCTATGGGAAAGAGGCGTGACCAAATGGATGTATGTTACTAATAAAAAAGGCATATAAGTATTTATATCAGTTTATCTAGTACTCATATCACAAGCTCTGCTTAGTTTGAGAAATTGATGGCATTGTGTGAATTGTCCTAACATATTTATATATTTACTTAAGAAGAATTTGCATTTTAGATTGACAACCCAATTTTCTTTAAATATACAATGACTAATAAAGAAATAATCATATACATATTCAATATAATAAAAGTAACATAACTAGACATAAATAAGGTTCTTATTGACATATTAATTGCACCTGTTAACAAATTGGACGTCAAGAAATATAACAATCCATTTGTGTTGATTGTAGACAATGTTAAAGGAATCAGATTGTTATTTTTACCTTCGCACAATACTGTGACAAAGTACAAGACAGTTGTTATAGTAATTAAAATTGCATCAATGTATATACAGTATCCTGCGTTGGCCAGTGTTCTCGAAGTTGATCGAACAACATCCCAATACGTTAAGATGGAGAGTAAAATTGTCCTTATTACAAGTTTCAATAAAGTCTCATATTTAGTAGCACTTTTGTTCAGTAGCACAGATTTGATATATACACCGAATAAATAGATTGAAACATAACCAAAACAAGAGCAAACTCCTTCTCGATTGGCAGATAAGAGTGTATCCCTTGCATTATTACTGAAAACCCAATCTTGAAGGCCTGAATATAATGCAGCCTCATGAATAATAAGTGTCACTATGCTCAATATTAAAGCATGATTAGATAAATGTAATATTACAGTTGATATCAATTTACACACAGCTATAGTGAAAAAGAAATTCCAATGTACACCATACTCGGTAACATGCTCTTGGTAATCTAGTTGTTTTACAGACATAAATCGTCCAACTCCAAGTAATAATAAAATACTTATAATTTTTACATTGCTGTTCACTATATTTTTGAAGCTGTGTCTGTGCAAGTCTTTATGCACCAACCCACTGACGGCAACAAATAAACCAACCCCTGTGTCCATTAAACTGTAACCGTATCTTTCAGTCTTAGCTAAATACCTTGGAAAGTCACTGAAATCTACTGCAAGTATACATAAAACAGTGATCAAGTATGTGAGACCTCTTAAGAATGATATTAAAGGTATTTTATCACTCTTGAATACATTTTTACCATTAAATTTTTTTATAGCATGTCTGTGGTATAATAAGAACTTTTGCAACAATACACCAAAAATAATGAAATTTAAAATAAAAATGTATTCTGCTAGAATTGTATGAGCTAAGACCATAGGTATTACTATGACAAAATATTCATAAATATATTGATTAGGGTTTGGAAATACACTTTGAATTGTAACATAGACCGAGGTTTGCACTGTAAAAAATATACAAAAGAATGTGTGGAGTGCTGTAGTGCCATGGTTGTCTTGCATGAATGCTTCATGGTACTTCTTGTATTCTGAATAGTTCATGGTTGTACAGGTCTTCAACTTCGAATTGTGAGTAAATGTTACGTACTAAATTTAATGAGCATAAATTATACATATCATCAATTATATATTTCATAGAAATATATAAAATAAGCATGGATACTCAAATGCACTGTGAGTGTGGAACTTTAGATACCTACCTAAACAAAAACATGTCAAACTAAAGTAAGTTGTCAAGTGTCAAAGTTTCCAGATTCTTTACCAGAGGTGAAGCAATGACTCCTTGTCCTTACAGCCAAGTCTTTAGCAACATTCAAATAGCAGGAATTCAAACAAACCTGAAATATAATTAAAATGCTATAAAATGGTAAAATGACAGAAAGCGTCAGACATTCCCATTCCCATTCCATCCAGTAAATTAACAAGCAATCTGTTTTTCTTGAATAAAACTAAAGAAAATTATAATAACGCGTCCGTTTTCAAGACCACGTAGACACAAAACATTGTACTTTAGTAAAAGTACAACTATCTTCATATTTGTGGCGTTTGGACTAGTGTGGCTTTATATACATTACTTTGGTTTCATTAATTTTCTTGTTCTAAAATTTATTCTCTTATTTATATTTATTTTCAACCGATACTATAATGTATTGCACTTTATTTATTTGGTCTTCTTGAAACTATATGAAAAGTTTAGTCCTCCTGTCCTGACTCGTCATCGCTTTCAGGTGACTCTGGTTAAAATCATTGTATTGACCATATAATCTGGAGTTATCTAATGTTAACTCGTAGCAGATAAGTTGTGATTTGTGTTCGAATAAATTTTGGTCATTTATATGTATAGTGTGCCGCTGTTTCCGAGAACAACAAAAGCTACAACTAAAATGGGGTAGGGATCCGGATTAAGATATATTTTTGGACCCGTTCAATTTTTAAATACTTATGTAATACGGTACCCACGTTGATATCAAAGGTCTCAACTTATCGGGTACGAGTTATGTAATGAAGATATCACTCTTGTTATTTGTATCTTATACTTACTTACCTATATCGTTACGGTAAATTACCTAAGTCAGCGGTTCGATTCCAACTTATTTAAAGGATTCCCAACCAATAATAATAATTAGGTAACTAGGTACCTACATTCTTCATATTAACGGTAGGATTTACCTACCTATACCTACCTGCACGTTTTATCGCCTAATCTGTAACTACTTTTTTTCAGTACCTACACCTTATTGAATTTACAAAAATCGTTACATAGATTCAAGAAGAATAAATTGAGACACCTCTCTAAATGTTTCCTTAAAATCAGAAAGGCAATATCTACTATATAACCAAGTAACAGATTATGCTTTCAATAAAACACTGTAAGTACCTAGTTGAGCGACTAAAGTTACCGCTGACAGGTATGTAGGTACTTGTACTACTAGATTTATATGTGCCACTGGCAAGATACTGTGGCTTAACAATTCCTTTGGCAAATGTTGTAGTGGGTTTAATAAGCCCTCACGTAGGTCCAACCAAAACACTAATTACACGCAAAATCACGCCTTTATCACCGTCAGGAGGAATTTCACAGGGGCGGAGGAGAGACCCCAATAAAAACATTTTTTGAGATTACCGTGCACTCAAGTAATGCACTATCGAGTGGCTATATACGCCAATGACGTTTGTCTTTTAAGGATAAATTTGCAACCTATGCAACCTGCCCCACCCCTCCATGGGTTCAATGGCACAAGGAGGCGCTGGAGCGGGACCACAGGCCTGCATCTCGAGAAATCGAGGCCCAGCGGTCCCAACCCCGCCAGGATCTCATGGAGACATGGAAGGAGCGACTTGAGCGACCTAAGTGGGGAACCACCACCATCGCGGCGGTGAGACCGATCATGGAGGACTGGCTGTAGAAGCAGCACGGTGGCCTCGCGTACCGTGCGACACAGATCATCACCGGGCATAGAAACTTCGGTGAGTATCTGTTTCACATGCATCGTGAGGTCACACCCGCGTGTCAACACTGCGAGGCTTCCGGCGAAGACACTGCATTCCACACGTTGCTGGAATGCTCAGCGTGGGCAAGTCAGCGCCGGGATCTCGTTGTGGGCCTGGGCGTAGATACTCTCTCGCCGAAGACCATGCTACCAGCCATGGTCTCTAGCGAGAGCCAGTGGAACGCGGCTGTTTCCTTCTGGGAGCAGATTATGCTCGTGAAGGAGGCGGCCGGTAGGGTGAGGGAGCGTATCCTCCCCGCTGAGTTCCGAAGTCTGCGGCGGGGGCGCCGCAGACGTGACTACGCCCAGGACCATCGACCTCCATGATCGGGGTCTGAGGACGACGATGGATTAGCAACCCACCGTCGTTACAGAAGCAGGCTAGAAGGGCTGCGTGATGTGGGGCTTCACCCCACGCACGCCTTCTCTCACCGACGCGGGATAAAACCCTACCCTAAAGATGTGGAGTAATACCCCACCACCACGCAGTGGCCACACAGGTGGCCAAGGTCCGCCGGGCGCCACTGGGAATTCTCTACGTCTAACGGAGGCGCTCGGCAATGGACGTAGGTATTAAAAAAAAACCCCTCCATGGGACTTAAAAGCGAGAGCCCGGCAATGGACGATAGGGTGGCCGTGGAATTTAAAAATATGTAGCCTAGTCCACTCGGACTCCCGTAACGTATCATCTTGGTGTACAAGGCTTTCTTAACACGTCCTCAGGCTCATAATTTCTGAGCACTTTAATTTGCCAGAACCTCGTCTGTTTGTCAGCAGGCGTATTGCGTGCAGGTGAAGACTTGGGCCACAGAGATGTTGTTTGGGACCCTTTCACCCCCTTCTAAATGAAGTCTTATTAACACGCTTTTTTATGTAAAATTCTGTTGCAGTAATTACATCAAGCGATAGCAAAATACGCTTTGATGCGACTTGCAGTTTATATCAATATTGTTTGTTTACTGATTCAATTGTACAGTTGTATCCGGCCTATAAGAGGTACACAATACTTACCAAGCTGGTAGAAACATTAGGAGTTACCAGCTTACAAAAATTGAGATTAAATGCGATATTATTGGGAATTAAAAATATAACATCAATTAACCTAACTTATGATGGGGAATGATCATGATTTATTGTAAGTAGAAATACGAGAGAGAATAAGATTTGTCCAAAATCGAAACTGAACTACCAATACAACTAACAATTGAAACTGAAATCAATCTATTTATTTACGTAGCAATGGCAATTAACAAGTGAACAGGTTGGTTAAAGAATAATTTTTTGAAGTTACATCCGTCATCGTCATTATTCGTCATCAGCCAACTGACTCCAACTGCTGGGCATTAGGCCTCCCTAACGAACACCACGACATTCGGTCTTGTGCTGCCTGCATCCAGCGGCTTCCCACGACTATCACGATGTCCCTTCCATTAATCTGCCAAAGACATTCTTGCGACTGACAGATAGACAGACACATATCACGCCTATATCCCTGAAGGGGTAGGCAGACACCCAAAATTTGCCAGTATTTTTAGTCAAACGTAGTAGGGGGCAAGCCTATTGCAGTCACCGGGCACTCTAGAAAGTGGTTTATGTCCAAAATGGCCGAATGTATTTAATCCAATAAGCAGCTATATTATAATTAAATTAAATAAATTTGAAACCCGTTGCCTTGCGATGAAATGTGGATGAAAGGCAACAAAATCTTACGTGCCAGCCACTATGGCACAGCCAATTATGAGTGTCTCGGACTGTATCGGACGTGAATGATCCCCAATATTTACCTATATGGTTGGAACTTCATTCGGTAACATGTTGTGCTCGGACAGCACGTCTAGAAGAATTATTACTGAAGCTTCACAAAAGCTTCAGTAATAATGGAAAATAATGATAACATTTTTTTATATTTTAAGACTCTTTATTCCACTTATTTAGTTTACACAAAGACTAGCTTACAACTAATTTGTGACTTATTGTACAGAAATATAAATAACTTTAATAATAATTAACCTTAATTACAATAAAGTTGTGATGGTACAGTTTTTCATTAAAAGAAATAATAATATAGCACCACGACAACGTTATTTTTCAGTGGAATCCAATATCCTACATGCGGGAATGGGTATAAATATTTGAAGAAAATGGCGTCTTGAATAAAGACTTTGTTCGTGATGGAATGGGAGGCAACAAAGGATGACGATGGTCATTATATTAGTTCAGTCGATAACCACTGAAGTAAAAAAATGACTATTGATAATCGATGACAAATCCTTCCACCATCGAAGGGATGCTTAGAAGTCGAAGTCATAAGGACGTTGAGGACGCCGTTGACCCAGAGGAATGTTGACTTCCTCCGCTGATCGGAACACTTGAGGCCTTGGGTTTGGTCTCGCCTGGAGCTGAGCTGGTGCGGGCTGACGGCGTTGTTCTTCTTCCTGTAAATTGAAAACAAAATAAAGTTAAATCTACAGTAAAAGAATAGATTTAGTTTTGGTTTAGGGTTCGTGAGTTGTTATAGCCAATACACAGTATTTTTTTGACTTTATATACTAAGACTAACTATAGAAAAATATTTTGGTACCTATTTAGTGACATTTTTTAAACATTACAGTGTAGGTCGTTAGGTTTTGAACTAATTTTAAGAAGGATGTTTGTTACGAAATCACATGTAAACCAATGAGCAGATAGACCATTTCAGAATGCATTTGCAAATGTGTGCCAGGGGAAATTAAGAAGTTCCAGGAGAAACTCTAACTCTAACTATAGCTGAATATAACTCTAATACTAACTGTTCTCTGATTCTAACACATAGCGAACTGTACTCTGTGCTGTGACGCGAGCCTTACCTCTTCTTGGTCCTCTTGTTCATATCTGTCGTCCCTGTACACCTCAGCAGGGTAATATCTGTCGGAGTACTTGAGCGACACGTTTGGTTTCCTCTGGACCTCTTCCTCATTGATGGGCCTGTACAGGTATTCGTTGACGAAGTGGTATTTGGAGGACTTTTGGCAGTCGTTGTTGTGTGTAGGTGGCATGCAGATTAAGTGGACCTGAATAAAGAATAATAATTGTAGGGTTCATCATTCCTATTGATTTAAATTAAGTTAGGTAAGGATGTTCTTCAGTTCCAGTGAATGGTATAGACTCAGTGAAAAGGTTAAACCCATAACGTCTGAAGTAATATACAGAGTGGTAGGTAGCGACGAAATTCACTTAAGAAACAGAGTGGTGCTCTCTCTTGGTAGCTAATATTTCGTTTAGGTTGCTGTACCTTGAACTTTACCAAAATTAAAAAAAATATCAATCGTCGAATCTTACTTGGTGGAAAGTGAAGCCTTCTGGGCAGATCCAGGAGTGTTTCACATTATCCTGGCAGTAGTGGAACACCTCACAGTTTAGCTCCTCGTCAGCGTAGTACCCTGTCTGTTTGCTCACGCAGTTGAACTTGGACTGCTGCAACAGCTCGGAGAGACGGTCTGGCTCTTCCTTTTCTTCTTCCTCAGCTAACTCCTCTGCAATCTGTTGGGGTCGCTGTTGGAGTCTGGCTGGACGCTGTTCAGGCTGTAAAATTATATGATTACCTCTAGGTAGTTTTAGGAAGAATTACAAATAAAGTCAATTTAGGTCGAAAGGCATTGAAAGCTGTAATGTACCTACCTATTAGGATTTGGTTAAATTAGAAAGCGTCAATAGTTTTCGTCATTGTGGAAGGGTAGGAGGTATGCTATCATGGAACAGTAGGTGATCTTCTTTTTGAATTAGGTACACTTTAGTGACTTATTTATTCAAAGAAATACTATAATATAATATAAAAACTAACTGTAGGTTTACATGAGAAAATAAATAATAAACTTAAACATAAAATAAAACTAAACTTAAACATAAAATAAAACTAAACTTCCTATCTAAAAACTAACACTAAAATTACTAACACTGGATCCCTGCTTTGTTAACATTTCGTTAGACAAACAACCGTAATACCAAAAATATTAGTTCTGGCCTTCTTCTGTCCTTGAACAAGATATCTTTCTCTCCAAGCATGCGGCATAGACCAGTGAATTACTGGAGGCATTTTATTTAGGTATTTACCTACCTAAGCTTTAAAAATTAAAAGTTTACCTTTCTTTGAGGTGCTCTTTGTATCTGGGGTCGGGGCTCTTCAATGTACTGCTGTTGGGGCGTTGGTCTTGGTTGTATAACATATTCCTCTTGGTCCTGTACCTGCGGCCTCTGCTGGTAGCCGGCCAGTTCGGCTAGTGATGGCGTGGGTCGAAAACCGGTAGGAATCTGATTGCTGTACGCCACTGGTGTGTAAGCTCGAGGTCTGAGGTTTCTTGTTTCCTAAAACGTCAAAGAAAAATAATAAAAACGAAGAGGAAAAGATTGTAATTTTTCTTTGACCCCACGATTGTATAATACGTATTTGTTTTTAATGGACTTACACTCTTAGTAGGTACAATGAAAATACCTCGATGCATACTCTGGTTAAATTTGTATTTAACGCAATGAATTTACTAAACTTTTTAAATATTTAACAATCATCGCAAAACCCAAAGTGTTAGTCCGGATTTGAACCAGGACAATCTTGAAAACTATAGTTAATAGGCGGTTGTAACATCGTCCATTATTGACCTATATGATTGGAAAGATTCCCGGTAGATACCTCTCACGTCACCTCATAACGTAAAATGTGGAAGTGGGGAATTTTGTGGTTTTCGGCTTACGGTCTTGGTAGGTCAGTTGGTCAGAACTCAATAGAACTAACTCTTCTTTGTGATGCATAATAACAAATCAGCCAAACTTAATTACACTAGACCATCATTTGTATCTTTGCTGTTACCACCTTAAAAATAATAAGGTGTACCAACCTTAAAAATAATAAGTAGAAGTTAAAGTTAGCAAAAGCACAAAGGTTTTTTCAAGATCCAACGGATCACGAGAAACTCATTAACCTGGCAAAACTCACGGATATCGATATTAACATTGATAAAGTATCGATACTATTAAATACCTAGTACCTATACCGATATATCGAATGACGTTACGCACGATTGCTTGCATTTTTTAACGATTACGGACAAAGCGGCAATGATATTTGCACGCTTTATCTATTACAGTTATTTGTAGTTACAAATTATGTTCCTAATTGCGTGATATTGTGTAATTTTGCGTCAAATTTCCTAGCAGGCGATTATATTACGTTTCAAAAGTTACGGAAAGTAAGAAATCTTTCAATATCCGGACTATATATATTGAGCAGCTAAATATAGAGCTACGCGGATCCCAGCCGGGTAATGAAAGATAAATTGTTATATTAAATACTGAAACAAATTGTACATTAAGTCAAATAAAAGCGAACGTATTGTTATTACCTAAGTGCGCAAATAATAGTAGATCAAACTTAATAGCGTTGGTATAAATAACGTTAAACTGCGAGATTTACATAGTTAGGTACATGTCACGCGATTATGCAAAATGGAAGTGTGTGAACCGTGTCGTTGAACCAGCTTACTTTGTGCACTTTATTGAAAGACACAGGCACAGGTAAGAGATAGCTAGCAAAAAGATACATTCAACAGATTACAAATTACGTTACTACCGAGTACCGACTCGTATTATTTATGTATACTTAAGCTTTATTATTTTCTCTCCCTTTTAAAGTTGTATAAATTATCACTAAGTTAGCGCAGCGTTATAACTCGCAATAAACTCCCTCCTTTGGGTACTTATAACCCTGGGAGGACAACAAAAAACGCATTAATAAAAAAAATATTGGTATATCAGGACAGTTTCTACTACACCTAATCTAAGCGAAGCATGTGCTACTAGGTAGGTTATCTAACTGATAATATCTTCATCTACGATATTTTTGATTGTAATAAATGCATCCAAATATAACCTATACACGCTGATTACCGCGGCTCTACCCGCGTGATATAGTCCCACGGGGAACACATTACGGAGAATAAAAAGTAGCCTATGGCACTCAGGTATAATATAGCTTAATCTATCTTAATATATGTGCTATCCAACACTAAAAGATCTTTTGACTTCCAACCTGTACTTCCCGAGATTATCGGCTTCAATCAAACAAACTACATCCAAGTAAATATTATCATGGCGTCAGTGTTCAATAACGAGGTGTTGCTGTCACAAAACGTATAAAAAGGATAAAAGTAACTTTCGACTTTCACTCTCTACGGCCTTGCTGACCGAACGTTGACTTCTAATAATCGTGGTAGACGAATTACACAGTCCTCAAATATCACAAGATTACTATGTAGGTATCAGTGGTATCTAATATCAACGTGATACGGTTGTAATACCCGAATTTGGTCACGCCTTTAGTTTATGGTCACGTGAACACTGCATGTAGTGCTACTTCATTACACGAGTTTTATGGAGTCAATAAGAACTATCTAATACGTGCTGCAATGCCTTTTTTAGGCGGATGAGATAGTTGGTCGGTAGGTATGTCAGTGTAGATTGGTACAAAGTATGGAAATGTGTATTATCGTATGAGTACTAATGTAACATTGGGTATCTTTAACCGTTTACGCAGTTAACTGAACAGAAACTCTGGAAAGAAATTATTATTCCCGTTTTTGCAATAGTACTTAACATAGCTCCTCCGCTTCTAACTCTTGGACTTAGTGTGCTGTTAATAGACTACGAGTATATTGAACACAACATACTCGTACCTATGAAGATTGTTTCTATTCGTACCTACCAGTAATTTTTGAAATTGACAAGTTCAACCAAACAAACAAGTTCTTAGGCTTTATAATATTTAAAAGCTACATATAGAGGAACTACATAGAGTTTCTTTAATGCACAAATACGAATATTAACCTATCCATAGTATATCATGTTGGCGAACTGTTCCTATTGAGACTCACCTCTGAATGTAGTGATAGTTCTTCGCTGTCATCGACACCAGCGTCAGGTATACTGTCCTCATCTGACGCGGCGAACGCCACACCCAGCAGTAATACAGTCAACAAATATCGCCACCTGAAACAAGTAGAAACTAGAGTTAAATATTTTCATCATACTCGTATTGAACTTACAGCAGTCATCAGGGAAAGTCTAAAGCCCACACACTATGGTGACCTGAATAATTCTGGCACCAGCTTGGCCATTACCATATTCTTCTACTTATCAAACATAGTAGTATGGTTAGTGGCTATCTTCTGGTGCGACCTAAAGACTGTTCCAGCTAGGTTCGAGGCTTATAGCATGCTCTCCGATGTCCTTTAACAAGAGATCACAAAGGTGGCCAAAGTCCGCCGGCGTCCTAGGCCAGGCTTACCCTACCTGGAGTACAATGGACAAATACAATAGACGGTAATGCCTTCCGACGCATTTTGATGACCGATGCGGTTGCCCAGCTCACTTTATTGTTTATGAATCGTTTTATTGCATCCGATTTTGAGTGAGAACTAATGTTACTTAGCACCTTACTGGTGTGGTAAGACTTCGAATTGGACCAAGCGTTAAGGAGTAACAGATAGACTGAAGACAAATTTACGTAATTTAATTACACTGGTAATAACTTAAAAATACTTTGTTAGTTTCTTTAATTCTTTGTGTTTAATATTGAATACGCATATAATTATTTGTGTATGTGCACTTTCACATCATTGATTACTCTGAAGGAAGATCGAATTAAACTGGATTTCTCTTTCAACATAATACATGTAGTATGATTTGTGAAATACGTGCGAACAAGATGCTGGTCACTGTTATGTAACGGTGGCAATTTCACCAAAACGGGCGCTGCATTACTGGGCACTGCGTGTTGCAATATTTAACTGATCGTGTGCGCTTATTTTATACGATGACCACGAGAATCAGCACATGGATGGAATAAATCAGTAATATTGACACGTTGGAAATGATTGATTTGTTAACTCTTGGCTTGGGCGAGAACTTGTTAACCAGTGGATATGATACCAAACGTATACCGTAAAAGACAGATTACAATTTCTTTGATTCGGCTGTGGTCTTAGTAGGATCTCAGTTTGTATAAGCATTTCCTGAAAGGGAACTGACGCTTCGAATTAGTAATGTTGTATAATATGATCATTTCTAATCAATAGAGAATCAATACGATAAGACCACGTTCAGCGCTTACCACTAGGAAGGTGGTTACATCTATTCTATTGACTCACGATCACATGTCATGCATTTCCTACCGTTATTAGGTACCTTCTTACATTTGGCTTTTTCCAGGAGCTGTAAGATGCAGCCGTAACCGTGTATTTACTAAATCTGTCCTAGTGAATGCAGGCACGTTCCGATAGTACGCTACATAAGCACCAGTTCCAAAAAATCTTAACTTATTTGAAAGGATGTTACAGGCATGATCCAAATTCTTTTTTTTTTAATTCCGGTGTCTCACTTATCCAAGCTGCTTTGCTGCATCAAGCTAGTCCACCTGCAGCTGGTTTTTCCGTCTTTTGGTGTTCATGTTGTAGCTTACTCTTCTACGACGGAAATGATCCTACCTGGTGGATATACTACCTACTCCCATTTCAGCAAGAGTTGAGTTACAAGTGTACCAAGCCGACCGACCGGTGCAGTTATTATACGCACTATTACATTACGTTATTATATAACTGTCTGTTTGTTACTTTGGTCTGCTACTTGGTCTATAGTTGTTTAGATAGTATTGTTAATATTTATTAATCAAAGTAGGTCTCCGCTAGAAGTGTGTAATTTGATATTTAGACAAGAAGTATTAAGTTAGTTTCACACATTTTGCCAGGCACTTTTTTGGTCCTACATAATAAGGATCGCCGTTAAGGCGAACATTATGGGTGTGTATATTAACAGAGTTTCGTCCGTCTGTCAGCTGTCAGTAGGGGCACCGCGTGCTGTTTAGGATGACTTCATACCAGGCTACCGATTTTAGGCTCGCATTTTATCTAATAGGTATCTTAACAAAAGCCTCGAACCCGAGAGAGGGAAAATGCCACGTTACATAATATGTGCCTATATTAGATGAACTGATTGTTTAAGTGTGAACGTAGATGATTAATATTGGTTCTTCAACAATGACGCAACTCTTAATCGACAATTAATTATTGCATTACAAAGGCAATTAGTGTAGTTAATTACTATACAGTACTGTGAACAACGTAACATAATATAAAAGTACATTGTACTTGTGTGTACATAAGTGTTTTCTGTTTTACTGATGAGAAAACGTTTACTCACGCCTCCCATTGTTCTTTTTTAATAATAAACTTTCTTATTGCAATTACAATGGAAAGTGCCCAAATCGTGATCTTAGTAGTTTTATCGGTCTGTTTGGATAAATTCGTTTGTAATTTGACACCTAATCTCGAGTAGGTATAACTCAACTGTCAATATATCATAATTCATAACAAAATTGCGGCGTTAATGCGGCAGGTGCCCCGCGTACAGACGACTTGGACCCTGGAGGCGTTGGTAAGGTCTTTTAGCCCCCTATTAGTGACATCGTTCTTCGTCAAACTAAGTCACGGCTTATCTTCAAGTTAGACCTGCACGTTTAGGCTCGAGCCCGGAGGCTATCCGGAAATGAACGTTAGAGGGGTGATTTAAAAAATGAACTGTAATTATTTCAAACGAATGTTACACAACTGACCAATTGTAGCTGAAAAAACGTCTTAAAATTGTCGTAAGTGTAACATACCAAAAGCTTTCTCCATCAGAACCATCGAATCGTGAAATAGAAACTTGCGTAGGTATTGGGTACCTCGGTCTCGCCGACCGCAGTCGTATTGCAATGGGCGAACATTGATAATACTCGCTTGTTCGCCCGTGACAAGATTTGGCTAATGCACCCAGCAGCGACAGGTTGAAACGCAAAAATGCAATAAACTGTGACTATAAATACATTTTTACTCAAAAAGTTGGTAGTTTTTATTCGTTGCACTGTAACAAATTGATTGACAGGTATCTAAATTTAGATTAATTGTTTGTAATAATAACTAACTGACGACTAAAGTATGACTCAGGAATCTAGAGAGGCAGAATTACGCAATAACTAGGTGCTTGGTTTTCGGTATGTTAACAATGACAAAAAGAAAACATAAGTTTGTTTATGCAACAACTTAGTTACCTTATTTGAGTTTAGGAATGTGACAATCTAGAGTACAAAAAATATCTTCAAAAATGTTACTTTCCAAGTAAGTAGGTGTTATCTAATTAGGTATAACTATTCATACTTGATTCATACAACTTCTTCCGACAATTTCGATTTATCTCGAAGAAGGTAATGCTTAATAATGCTTAAACTAAGCATTGTTTGACAAAATAAGTGTTATAGTTACCTTAAATTTTACATAATCTTAGAATATGATGTAGCAGCTCCCTGTAAATTATACGCGTGTCTGCGCGGGCGCATATCGTGATGTGTTTCATTGTCAAGTAAATATACATGTAACGCAACAGTCTATTCAATAGAATCAGTTAACACTTTCCGCTTAATTAATATTTCGTGATGAATATTGCTTTTATTTGAACCTGAAACTTTACTACTCGTCGTCAAGTTTAATAGAGTTATTGTTTTGAAACACATAGGTATGGTTCTTGTCATGCAATTGGTCCCATTGGTGCCATTTTAATTTGGTCCCATTCAAACAATTTGAAGTCGTTATTTTTTGCTAAATTTTGGCATAGCATTTAAAAGATACAAAGTGTAAGTTTCTGTTTGATTTTACATTTACGTTTTATGTTTGTTAGGCACTTACCTGAGAACTTTTGACAGGGTGACCCGATTTTAATGATTGTTTTGTTTTATTAGAAAGTTGGAGCTTTCCGATTGGTCAATTCCGATTTGAATTTGGTCCAGTTCTAACAATTTGAAGCTTTTTTATTAATTTAAGTACTTATTTTAATAAATTAAGGTACGTTTCAACCTTCATCATAAATCAGGGTATTTCTAGTTTATAGCATGTAGTAATTTACAATCGTAAACTGGATAAGTCTATACAAACAGCCGCAGTGTTACTAAGTAAGTAAGAAATTCACACAAACATTCAACAACGATTCTATATTCACCGCAAGTAATGCCAACTCATTTACTCGACTAAGGTGTGTACACACTTGTGCAATGAGTCCTATGTGGTCTAACTGCTGTCTACATGCCACTAAATGTACCGGTTTTAAAGTAAACATGCCTTTATATGTTATCTATCTCATTCTGTCACTAGGTTCTGTCAATAGTTAAATACTATCATGGCAACATTTGGTAAATTTATAAAATTCATATACTATTCGGAACGAAAGTGTCAGCAAATGGTCAACCTTATTATTTAAAATTTCATAAAAATCTGATCAACTGTTTACACGTTTTTAAGTTACAAACATCCCCCCCCCCCCTCAATATGTATGGGGAATGGTTATTCGCCTTTCTTTTTAATGATAGAAAATCACTATCAATCCAAGGGCAGCCTGGAAGAGATCGCAATCACCTCACACTCGCAAGATTGCAAACTCACATTGTATTATATTATGTGGCCTCCAATATAAGTGTTGCATTCAGAGAGTATTTCTTTAAACAATGGACTCCTGGGAGGGTAGAGATGCAATTTGGTAGTATGTTTCATTTGTCCTCGCTGTTGGACTGTGGTTTGAATTACAGATGGTTATGGATTTTTCATAATGCTCGGTAAAAGCTATAGACTTGGCCCCTATTACGTGAGATCTACTAAATTGCTGGCATATAGTGGGTGTGTAACGCACCTCTGCGTAGTCCTTTGCGGATATAGGCGTGATGACATGTATGTGTGTATGAATTACCTCCTAAACGAAGATAGTACTTGCTTATCATTAAGCAAGCAAGTAGTCTTTCTAAGATTTAACTTCTGGTTAGCTGTAGCGTTTTATAGCGTGATTATATACATAAAGTTATTCTCTTTTTATTACTTCCTTAAATTAACTGAACATAACACTCGAACCAGTAAACAGTAGTGACAGTATATTTGTGTCGATTACGTTTACAAAACATCAACATTATGACGTGTTCCTGGCGAGTTTTTATAACACATTGCCAATTTGACTTTCGATTGTATAATAAAAACTTGTTTGTTCACAACTGAACTCATTTTGATACCTATTAATCAGTAATGTCAACCTTTTTGTTTTTGTACTCGTACCTATTCGGGACGAATCAACAAGTCTGTAGTCATTTTTGTAGGTCGCTTAAGTGGCTGTTTGGTTTGACGATAGCCACAGTTTGCCTCTAGCACAGAATATACATAAATACATAAATATTTATACCTAATAAAACAATTGCCCGTCGAAACTTTTCGACGCGTGCTATGTAAATATTACTAGGTATGCAATGCATGCTACTAATTGCAAATGTTGAGCGGAGCTAATTTTCTTAATTTTTTTTTATGCTCTATTTTCATGATTTCAGAGATATGCACTCCCGGGTATGATGTCGACCAGCATGCCAAATTTGGTCAAAATCGGTCTAGTCGTTTCGGAGGAGTTGGCACACAAACGATTTACACTTGTCGTCTAAGATAGAGCTTCGCTTTGCTCCGCTCAATAAGTAGGTATTTAATAAATATAAATAATACATACTTTTTCACTATTTTTATCATTAGCAGACCGGTTTCGCCTCACAGCATCACCAGAGACTATCACTCATTATTTAATAAGTAGACCTAATTTTATATCGAGGTTATTGTCTTTATAATAAAAATATAATCATTATAAAATATGTACATACATTAATATTAAACTTCATACTTTAGTTTTAATATAATTTAACACCGGTCGCGGTCATATAACATCTTATTATACTTAGTATTAATTTTAATAAATTACGATTAAAACAGGAAGTTATTATTTAAATTGTTTCTAAATTTAAATTGATATAACTTTCTGATTATTAATCATATTTAAAAATATTTATTGGTTCTCATTCAAATATTTCCCATTTAAGGGCTGTTTTTCTGTTATGCCATGCGTGTTTCCACTAGCGTGTTGGTGTGGGTCCAGCCCGCACGCATGGCGTTCGGATTCCAACTTTAAATTAACGGTTTTGGACCAAATAATTGTTGAAATGGGACGATATTGAAATAGGACTACATAAGCATTCGTTTAAAAAACAATTTTCAAATCCTCTCTACGTTCGAAAGATATGAGGTAAAAAAAATTGTCAATTTTTTTTAAGTCAGCTAAAAATCAATAACCATTCTATAACGAACTTAAATTTCAAAAGCCAGGACCGTTGTTACATTCTACAATCTCTGTAAGTCGGGATGGTACTCGTATTAAACAAATTATCTAATCAACACAGAGTGTCTAGTACTAGTTCCTTACGTTAATTTGCTCGTAATACGTTTTCGTATTTACCATACACTTCACACACGCGCCCCCAGCGGTAACGTCAGGGAACTGTGTGATATGTATGGAGGAATACGAAAACGTATTTCTAGTAAATTAACGTAAGGAACTAGACACACAGGGTGCATCTAAAGATTACGCTATACGTAAACAATTTAAACCGCCAGTTATCGCAGTCATTATACATAATGTAAGTGTAAATGTAACTGATTCGTTCCGGCAGACAACTAAATGTTATTATTATCTAATTTTACTACTTAACTATTTGCATTATGTATGCAAACTGGCGTTCTTACATAAACAACATTTAATATAGTCATAAATAAACAAACTTTAGACTAATTTGGAATAATTATGTAGGAGATAGATTATATTACAGGCTTGCTCTTACTGCAGAGATTCTATTTAGTATGTAACATCCTGGCTGTTGGAAGTGTAGTTTGAATTACAGTTAGATTATCGAGTGCGCTGATAAGCTTGCCAATTACCTCACAAAATAGGAGTCAAACCTATTGCCAAGTGTGTAATGCACGTCTGCCTACATATAGGCGTAACAATATGTATGGATGTACTTCAGGATATGACCATAATTAGAGCACAGTTTTAGTTGAAGGTACAGAGTTGTATCCGGCCTAAAGTAGGTCCTTCGACTCTGAATTATCTCGAACACACCTAGTACATTAATTTATCTATTATTTAAATACATGTATAAAATTTTGCAAGACAAATAGCTTATGTGAGATCAAAAGCAATAGTGTAATAACTGGTTAAGCACGCGCAGTAATGTGATCTATTTAACACGCGATACCTGCGCCGGCGCACCCATGTGTATGTCACTGCACGTGTGTAGGATACGATAAGGTTGCCTCCATTAATAATTACGTAACATATTGATGTTGAAAATAAGACTTAAAGGAAACGTTACATAATGAACAAAATACGTTAACAGTTTGTCCGTAATGTAATTAACTTTTATTACTGTGCATTTATCGTATTATGCACTTGCTTCGAAAGAGGAAATTGTTTTAAATATATTTTTAATACAATACAAATAAGTAATCAAACGTCATTCGCTTTTGATTACGTTGTCGTTATATTATTTTCTTTTCGCTGTAATTAGTATCTTAATTATTTTTGTTTTAATGATTGAATTAAATGAAAACAATGGTTCAGCATAATGAGATAAATAACTGTTGTAACCTTATAAAATACTTTACTTATTATACCACATGAAAAGCATCTTCAATCAGTCTATCTTTTTTTAATTTAATTAAGTACAACTTTTCGACAGCCCTAGCGATGCAGCGTGTTCGTGTCAAATTAAAATAGCAACTTATCGATCTTTGTACAGTTAATAGCGTAAGATTAGTTATATAGATTAACTTCGTTGATCTGTCTGATTATGACGAAGATAGATCTATAAGATAGTTGGTGTACGGGCACTAATTGTGCCACTGATTTTAAAACTCAAAAAACTTTAAAGCACATGGCTCTAAAAACCATTGCTTTAGGAGAGAGATATTGGAGAGGATCAAATTAAAAATTAAGAAAAAACATTGAAAGCAGAAGAAATCTCCATAATATGCTGTTTCCCATGGTATGGAAGCATTATAAGCTATTTAAAGTCGGTCTGAAGTAAGAGGCATCCAATAAAATGATTGTATTTTACAATCTTGGATTGTAGAGTCGTCACGAGTGATCTGATACATGACGTTTAAACTTTTTAAATATATTTCAAGAAGCCCTAAGCTTTGGATAGCAAATTTCGAGACTATGGTCTTGGAGGATTTCCCACGAAAGGGTAGACGCGTGAAGCAAATGCACACTCGTTTTTGTGGTTTAAATACATTGTAAAATGACGTTTAATTGTAAACGTATTAAGGATTGCGTAGGATAGATCTTTAGCTAAGTTTGAAGAATAATACCATCGTGTTGTACAAGACCGACAATAACTCCAATTGCAATTTCGAATTATACCAAATTGCTATAGAGGCGTGCCCTCCAAATAAACGACCATAATCTTAGCCATAAAGCAGATCTGTCCATGTAAGTAGGTACTTAACAGGTGTTGTAATGAGTTACAACATGTTCAAATTAATGTAATTACTCAAATTGATCGCACTATCTTTGTAATGTTGTTGCGACATGTCGAAGATCTAGTTTTATCTCTTCAAAGTTGATCGGATCTCATCAATAAGTGTGTCATTGTCAGTATGATGATTTCAAGGTTGGCAAGTTATTAGCAACTAACAGCTCCACTAGCGTGGAATAGCTAATAATGATTGCTTCTTTTTTTCTGGCATTAAATTTTGACGAAACAAAGCCTTCTAGGTGATGAGCTTAATCTGATTGTGTTCTAAACAAGTTCAGTGGTTTAAAATCAAATGTATTTAAACCTTTCTTATAATATTTATAGTCCGAGACGCCCAGGACTTTAATTGGCTGTGCTATAGCGGCTGGCACTTAAGATTTTGTTGCCTTTCATTAACATTTCATCGCAAGGCAACGGGTTTCAAATTCAAAATATAGCTGCTAGTTTTTATTAAATTTATTCGGCCATTTTGGACATAACCCATTATAAATGTGCCCGGTGACGGCGACAGGCTTGCCCCCTATTACGTGGGACTAAAAATACTGGCAAATTGTGGGTGTGTAATGCACCTCTGCCTACCCCTTCGGGGATTAGGCGTATCTGTGTGGTGTGTGTGTGTGTATAATATTTATAAAAGTAAGTATGTCTACGTATCTGTGTTTTCTCAAATTACTTTGATTTAACTTAATTTATACTTAATTACCTGTAATACTAGCAATATTACGGGCGAACTGGTTGGTAAACACTTAACTTTGAGTTGACAATTTATTTTTTACAATTATTGTCGAATTAAATTACTTATTAATTATAAGTACACCAACACAGCCACAGAAAACATTATTTTCAACCGACTTCCGAAAAAGGAGGATTTTTTTCATGTTTTTTACCTCATATCTTTGGATTTTGAATGTTTTTTTTTAAATGAAAGCTAGTACTTCCGAAGTGACCCCATTCCGAAAATTATTTGGTCCCATTTCGGTTATTTCAAGTCGTTTGTTCTGTCAATTATTTTAAAGCGGTCCTAACTTTGACAATTCTAATCGTAGACATTGTGATTGTATGAATTTGTTGTACCTACCTACTCTAGTTAAAAATAGGTACCTACATACTTTTATTTGCGGTTTAGGAATGTACGTTCACATCGAGTCCATTTACTATTCACAGTCGAAGAATTTAGCACAAATAACTAAGCAGTTGTTGTTCAAGTGACTCATGAATATCACTATCACCACATATTATAAGACAAAGTCGCTTCCGTCCGTATGTATGCTTAGATCTTTAAAACTACGCAACGGATTTTAATGCGGTTTTCACTAATGGATATAGTGGTTCTCGAGGAAGGTTTTTGTGTGTATATAATTTGTCAAGTGGGTGAAGCCGCGGGCATCCGCTAGTAGTTAGTATAGAAGTAGACCCTTCCTTTGTTTGATCATTTGTCTACTTGTTGGACATGATAACGCTTTCGTTATAGAAATTATGATACTTCTTTATAGAATGTCCGTACTACAGGAAAGTAACAAAATGGTTATAGATTTTCTAATTGATACAGAGTCCGGTAACAACAGACAGACATACATCACGCCTATATCCCCGAAGGGGTAGGCAGAAGTGCATAACACACCCACACTTTGCTAGTAATTTTAATGGTCCCACGTAATATGGGGCAAGTCTATTACCGCTACCGGACACTATAGAAAATCATAACCACCCTTTTTTTTTTAATTCCGCGGCCTAAGGCCACGGCCGCTCTAAGGTCCGTTGCCGGGCGTCTCTGGTTACAAGCAGAACGTATCTCCAGTGGCGCCCGGCGGATCATAACCACCCTGTAATTCAAACCAAAATTCCAACAGAGCCAGGACAGATGTTACATACCACTAAATATGTAGCTGCAGTCCGAGCTGCAGTTGCGCCATTCATAAAATCAATAATCATTATTCTGTTCTTACTCTGAAATTCTAATTAGACTATTAGAAATAAAAATACTTTGATGACTATTCTGTACTTCGAAAAAGTACCTTAAAGTAAGTAATTATTATTAAGGTTTCATTATTGTCAGCAATTGCATTTGTCGGTCAAATTATTTCTAGAAATGAGCTATTGTATGAGCCTTACCTACGTATCATTATATCAGAGTACAATATATTCTACCAGCTAGTTATATCCGCAAGTTTAGCTATTATATCTATCAAATCGAAGGTTGTACCGCTGATTCAGAGTTCCTCTAGAGAGAATTCCATTTGAAGGCTTCAGGATATACTAGATAACGGTATCCTCTTGTTGGTAGTTGTAGTTTTATCCAAGGTCACTGTTTAGCAATATTGAAAAGTACCGCCTGAACTGTAGAGATTGCAGGTATATCATATAGGTCCGGGTCGTTGTAATTTTAGAGTATGGCAAGTGCCTATAAAATAAACTTGTTATCCCGACGAACTTTGTATCGCCTCAAATAAAAAAATATAAAATAATAATAAAATATATTTTAATATTTTATGCAAATGTATGTAAATTGAAAAATGCGACGGACGGACAGACAGACAGACAAATTGTCGTATTAAATATATAGATAATGTAAATACATTTACTACATAAAGAACTATCAATTGAATCAATAATAGTTACGGATTTGACGCTACATAATAGTGACGTCATTTCAGAGGTTACAAATTTCTATGAGGCGTATTTTGTATGAGCATGGAGCATGGTGCCGGGGCGCCTCCTAAAATGCCGTAATTGAAGCAATTTTTTTTTGTTGCATTATACACGCTTATTGATTTTGACTCGAGACCAATGTACATTCGTCCACATTTAGTTTTAAGAAAATGTGTAAATGTATCAATTATTGAAAAAGAGTGACCGAGAGTTTTATTGCCAGGTTCTTTCTCTCGGTTCTACTTATTGCTTTGCGAATCTGGCAGAACATGTAAATATAGAAGCAACGATATGTTTTATTTTAAGATACTGACGTTTGTAAGAGCCATTTAGTGACATCCTGCTTAATATTATAAACGCGAAAGTTTGTGAGTATGTATGTATGGATGGATAGATGTTTGTTACTCTTTCACGTAAAAACTACTGAATGGATTTTAATGAAACTTTACAATAATATAGCTTATACATCAGAATAACACATAGGCCACAATTTATAAAGATATTGTGTGAATTGTTCAAAATATGACGATAAGTGTCAAGTAAGTAGGAAGCGACGATGACAAACCGAGTGCGCGATACTACCGGAACGGGAAAAAATCCAAATTACCACGCGGACGAAGTCGCGGGTGACCACTAGTATACAAATAAATAAATCATTTCATTTCATTATAAAGAAACATTTAATAAAAAGAAGATGATTTGATTTGATAGTCACCTACCCTATTGGATTACCTATTGATTTTGTATATACCTAATTTGTGCCTTGAATACTGTGATGTTATTGTTATTTATTCGTTATCTACAAGTATTTAGTGTTTTCTATTTCGGAACTCTTGGTAAGCAAAACATCGAGTTTAAAAATCATGAAGGAAGCAAGAACTAATACGAGTAGGCATTGATTTTCAGAAAGTTAAGACCAAGGATATACCTACCTACTTCGACAGATCACTACATTATCCTAATACTTAATTCAATAACTGATAAATAGTTACATATTTACTTACAGTAATTGTGTATTGTTACGTGAAATGATTATGAATGCCACGCAATACTGTACACGTAAGGAAATACCGACAACTAGTCGCTGAAGTATGCCTGTAAATTAATTATACAGTCCGGACTGAAACAGGATTTAATCGATACGAAAGTGATTAGTAATATAACCGGGTGTTTTGTCACATTCTTTGTTATACCGACTATTTGGTTGCCCGTGTATCGACTAGCAGTTAAGCAATGTGCCGGTTCAAGTGGATTTCGAAGATTTTCGCATCAAATAGTTTGATATATATAAAAGCTTAATTTGTCTTGCAATCTCGACAAGACCAGTCAATAACTCAAGAGATAAAAAACTGGTTAGTACATTTTCTGGCAGAAAACTGCACATAATCGTCAGCTGCGCCGGCGCATGATTATAACATCATTACATAAGACACGGTGTCTGCATGAAAATGAAAACCGGACGGGATATAGCAAGATGTCAGTCGCCGGACCGGTCTAGATCAAGGCGATTAAGATTGTTCACCTGTAACGCTTGTGGAGCCGAAAGTGAGAGTGCTTTTGGTGTACGCATAATCGATGTGGTTAACTTTCTCGATTATGTTTTACGAGTGCGACTAATTACTTAGTCAACCCTGTTATTGCTGTCTAGGAATAGGGATTTCTATCAACTTTACTTTCTGTATGTAGTAGAGTCGATCAAGCGTGTTTCAATATTACGTTCCACACTTAATTTGAAAAGAGAATCGTGGTAATATTCCTTTGCAGTATTGCCAACTGGAAATGTTCCTAGAATTCTGGCAGTTATTTGTGCATTGAGTATGGCACCAGATGGTAGCACCGGCGCTGATGAATAAGTGCCTAGTGCCCATTGCCTTGCCTATGTGGAACATACAGGGATAAAAAAACCTTGAAAGGATAGAATTTTTTTTGATCTTTATTTATTCTTTTACTTTTTTGACCTTTTCATCCATTATCTTAGTTTTTAAATATTATTATGGTTTGCAAAAAAATTCATCGTCAGGGCTCAAACCTGCAACCTATCCCACTTGGCTCAAGATATTTGTTGAGGTGAAATAATTTTTAAAATCGATCCAGTAATTTCGAAGTCTATTCAATGAAACAAACAATCAAATCTTTCCTCGTTATAATACAAGTATTAGTGTTCTAGACTACCAGACAGTATAACAATACCTGCCACGTAATATTCTTAGAGAGATACACAGGTGAGGTCAAGGGTATATTCTATTCAACAATCGTGTAACAGTAGAATATAACAACATGTTCGTGTATAATCTATGAACATGTTAATGCGTAGGATTTGTACTCGAAACACGCAGACAAACTGTTATTGTTGCATAAAGTTTTAACGCTTTCTTCATTGAGAACATGACATACAGCCACGCTGTACAACTTGTATGTAAATAACTAACTATTATGAAAAAATGTGGGGTCATACAGCTTTGTTCGATTGTAAGGTAAGTTTGAATAATTAAGTTTGTCATAGCTTTGGTAATGTCAGCGAGGATTAGGCAATAGCCTAATCCCTGTTGCCGTATGCTGGACCTCCTATGTTGTCTAAGGGCCCTTTGCACACACTAAGTAAAAAAACCGTCCAAGCGCGTGTTAGACCACGCATAGAGCAGGGTTCCGTTCACATTTTTAAATGCATATTCACGACAAGCACGCGAGCGAATTAATTAGTACTTAATATAAAGGTGTGTTATAAATACTAGTACAACCAACACTACAATTTGTGTGGAAACACTCGTAATTATACATCACCGCGACTAACAATTACACTTTACTCTGTACAC
Source organism: Nudaria mundana (assembly GCA_963556515.1). Classification (NCBI taxonomy): domain Eukaryota; kingdom Metazoa; phylum Arthropoda; class Insecta; order Lepidoptera; family Erebidae; genus Nudaria; species Nudaria mundana. The sequence goes on from OY748291.1 coordinate 22,925,668, forward strand.
ACACAACCTAGGCTTTCATTTGCCTTTCGAATCGATTTATAATAAGTCCTTAGTATAATAAGTATAATAAGTCCTAGTAACTTAGTGACCTTTATGTACTATAACTTGGTACAGTTGAGGCTTAATAAAGTTAATGTTTAGTTTGACTTAGGACCCATACCATCGAAATTATGAACAAAACTCCAACATTTACTATAAAAACGCGATCTCTATTGAGCAAAAAATGAAAAGGTACCCGATATACGAGTATGTACGGCCTATTCGCAGTAGTCCGGTGGTTAGTCCGGTATACCGAACTAATGCTACTTTTTAGTCGCAGTAGTCCGGTAAGCACAATGCACCGTACTATGAATATATATCGGGTATAGGACAGCGTAGCTTAGTGGTAGCGTTCCTCTAGTTACGGAAAGGCCGCAAGTTCGAGTCCTGCTGATGACATTAGTTTTTGCAAATTATGTATATCTAAATATTTGAGAAATAGTAGAAGCAAACACATGAATTAAAAACAAAAACATTGATGTTAATAATTCCAACAACATCAAAAGTCTACATGTTCAAGAGGTATAATATAGACACGTTACGATAACGCAAATTTCCAAGGAATTGGCAGAGTCATAATATGGATGTAATTTATCTAAGTACTAGTGGACTCCCGCGGCTTCGCCCGCTTGATAAATTATGTAAACAAAAATCTTCCTCGAGGACCACTCTATCCATTGGTGACAACCACATCAAAATCCGTTGCGTAGTTTTAAAGATATAAGCATAAGCATCTGAATAGCGTTTTTATTTACCCTATTGAAATAAATGTATTAAATTGATAAGACATTAGTACATTTTTTTTTAATCCCGTAGCCCAAGGCCGCAGCCTCTCTCACGTCCGTTGCCGGATGTCTCTGGTTCACACGCAGAAGGTATTTCCAGTGGTAGTACCTATGTTCAGTTATTAATTCGTGATATTGTGTGCGTAGCGCGTTGATGTCTTTACTAATAGTTTTAAACATTCGCGGTATTAGAATAAATGAAGAACACTTTTGTTATTCCAAAAGGGTACAAAACACAAAATTTGCGATAATTAATATTGTTGTTCCATTGTAATAGCTGTTGCTAATCAGAAGCTTTTAGTTTTGTTTTGTCTAATTGAATAAAATCACGCCCAAGAGGGTTAGACATACCATTCGCTCACTTTTGGCCTGTAACTTCAGTACCTAGTTACGTCTTACATCCATGCCACGTTCGTTGCTCGGTGCGTGTACCACTTGTAGGTCAGGTTGACTTGAACCTTTAAGGTCTTATTGAGACCTAGTGCTCTCACAAGATACATAGTTTCATCCTAGGAATTTTAAATACAACGGGCAAATAATTCAATGAAATCAAGCTGTTTCTACATATAATGAAAAACTAACTTCGTGTAGATGTCAGTTATCACAACTCTAAGGCCTTCATGGTTTAAGGAATCTTTCGTCACATTCCTCTCCGAGATCCCTGACGCGAACAATGAGGGATGACCAATACAAACTCTTGTTGTACCTCCTTACAGCCGTTGGGTCTAACAAATAAATCAACAGAATTATACTTGTATTTACAGTATTATAATGCCTACTATTACCTATGGTGAGCATGAATTTAGAAAGGCTTAATATCCAAGTCTGTCAAATAGTAAAAAGATCGATTATCTTCTAATTATATCCGTCTGTCGCGCTTAAATCGTTTTTAATTTAGCTGCGTTTTATATTTAACCTTGGCAACACTACGATACGGTTTCTTCACTATCAGAGAAAAAAGTAACATTTACATTTGAATCAGTCTTTCTAACTGTCCGTGATAAAATACTGAACTAACTCAAACTACAACATGTCACAATAATTCTCCGGTGAATTTGTCATGCTTTATACAATCATAATCAAATCTAGTTTAAATGCAATACTGTTACAATTACAAACATTACAATAGATTTCCATTAAATAATATCAATTGGCTATGAAATAACTCGCAATAAGATATTTATATATTTCGTTATTAGCTTTAGTTGTTTTTGGTTTATGAATAAGTAACTTTTATCAAGTCGTAGAGTATTATTATTTTACTTAGACCAAGGTCATATTATTTTGTAACTTTTTTTTATAAATATTTTAGGACCAGAGACTTGGGATGGCGCTCGCTTCGCTCCCTTAATAGACCAACAGAGCGTGCGAAAGAGAAGTCCGGAGAAGTCATCATCATTCGAACATTGCCTATGAGTAATAAAGATAGGCGATGACGTACTTTTATCTATGTGTGTCAGTGTCAGTGTCAGTGCCAACAATTTTCCGTAGTTTTCCAAATAACAAAAAGAGCATTTATCTTGTAAACTGGCAAATATTAGATTTCTAAAATATAAGCGAATCCTTGTGTTGTTTTCAATAAAACTGTATTTAAGAGCCATGGTGTCTTGTGGTTTAAGTAATTGTAATGTGACTAAAGCCGACAATCCAAATAATTACACGTGTCACAGGTAAATACAAATTTTCCAGCAATTCTTAAATAACAGATACTTGTAATGGTAAGTAAGATGTTAAAACTTTTCAAAACATAATAGCATTATTTTCACTAAAACAAAAGACAATAAAACGTCGACAATTGTTTCATCTCTAAACGAGGCATTCTCAAGACTGTCTTAGAGAGAACAGCCTTTCTGGCTTGTTGTTCTGTGGAGCTTGAAGAACTTTATATATAATATCAATGACGGTTTGTATAATATCCAATATTTAACAGATACTTGTTTATGTCTTGTGTTTATATATAAGTAAAAAGTTCTAATCATAGAACATTGACTACCCTTGCATTGTGCAGTAATATTTCCTATTCATAATGAAGAATTAATCTTAAATAACGTAAAATAGAAGAAAGTCTTTTTACGATAGGGCTTTACCACCTGATGACGTCACGATTATCGATGTATCGATAAACCATGGCAAAATGAAGTATAATGTTATACGTTCCCGCCTGTTTTTCGGAATGATAATTTTAGTTTATATTAGACAAATTTTTATTTGGATTTCATAAAATCATAACATAGTATAAAACAAAGTCTGTCCGTCCCTCCCTATGTAAGCATAGATCTTTAAAACTACGCAACGGATTTTGATGCGGTTTTCACCAATGCATAGAGTGGTCCTGAGGAAGGTATATAATTGGTCAAGCAGGCGAAGCCGCGGGCGTCAGCTGCGTAAAGGTAATGATTCTTAAACATAAAAGAACTGTTACTGGCAAATACGATAAAGAGCATGGTTTAAGAATCCGTTTTCGAGACATTCAACTTTAAAGCCCATATTTTCGTTAAAACAAAGCTTCCTTAAGCAAAGTTTAATCTAAAAGCTAAACGGCTTGCTCAAAAAATCTTAAAAAAATCATGAATACATACATATTATAAATGGAAGCGCACAGAATGTACTTGTCATCACACAAAGTTTGTCCCGACCGGGAATCGAACCCGAGACTCCGGCGTCGAAAGCGGATGCACTACCGACCACGCGACCTAAACAATCGGCAAATGGGATAATAACTAAGTATCTATTTTTGCTGCTACTCGTATTACGTCTTTCAATTAGTATATATCGTTGAGTCGTTCTAAACACTTTCTTCCTAAAATACACAAATCACATATATACTCCCGAAGGGGTACACAGAGGCGCCTACCTCGTGATTTCATTATAAAATCTACCTGTTTCTTATATTTTCAACCGACTTCCAAAAAGGAGGATTCTCAATTCGACTCTATGTTTTTTTATGTCTGTTACCTCATTTTTTTATGACAAGCTCGGTGGCACAATGGTACTATGTACGGACTGCCACACTCGAGGTCTCGGGTTCGATTCCCGGGTCTGGTAGATAATGTATAATTCTCTTTAGAATTTTACCCAGATAATTATCCCAGAGTCTGGAACTTGTGCCCGGTAAATGGCAATAGGCTCGCCCCCTATTACATGGGACCTAACATAGCTGGCGAGATGTGGGTGTGTTTGCACACCTCTGCCTACCCCTTCGGGGAAAAAGGCGTGATGCTATGCTATGTTACCTCATATCTCTGGACTGGGCGGACCGATTTTGTTTTTTTTTTTAATTGAAGCTACTACTTCCCAAGTGGTTCTATTTCAATTTGGTCCCATTCCGACAAATTATTTGGTCCTTGGTTCCTGTGTACATTTTTTTTTCCAATGTCTATACCTACTTACTTCCGAAAACAATTCTAAATAAATATCCTTTTCCTTTGACACAGTTTTGCTGGCAAATTGCCAAACATTGCAAGTCTTAAAACAGAATAAAATAAGCCAATCGGTGTAGACCCATTTCAGCCTAAGTTTCTTTAAGTTCAAATTGAAATTACTTCAAATTTTTATCGGGTTCATGTTTCGTAGATATAAATCGAAGCTTTTAAGTACGTGATTAAATTTAGGATCGTATTATTTAATAACTTTGTGTGTGACATGCCCAAAACCTTCTTACCGAGTAACCAGTTTGGAAGCAATAAGAGTTGTTTATTTTGGAGAGGTGACTGCCCTTTACAAAGGACTCAAATACAGATAATATCGCATCATCTTCTGATAAATATCGCATTTCATGTAAAAATAAAAAGCTTGTAAATATGGGTAGGTACTCGAAAGAGTTTGTCTTTGATTTTTGTTTTTAACTTTTTTTCTTGCTCAAGTGTGGCCAGTGTCAAAGTATGTTGTACCGAGATAAGTGTGTTTGGTATAATTTATTCTATGGTAATCCAAATATTTTTTTATCAATAACTAGGTTTTGAAATATTTATACATACATATAATATACTCAAAAACGATGTCATCAGCTGGACTCGAACCAGCTATCTAACAGGAGTTCGATTTTTGCTGAACGCGTGGCAGGTGGCTTTTTAGGTTACCTCCCCAAAAAAATCGGGTTCCCAGACACTCACATACCGAACAACGTTTCTTGTCCTGCACCTGGAGCTAGTTAGGAATAACTAGTTCTTCTGTGCGGGACTGTCAACTAATCAAGCATTACCTTGACATTGGCGAAATAATCGATGAACATAGATGAAGCCATGATTTAAAAAAAGAAGAAGATAAAGCGATCAAGGGGAAAGCTATGCCACTGAGCTACGATGGCCATGCTGAAAACATTTTAGTTTGCACCTTGTATTTATAGTTCGCATTTTTACGGTAAATTTTAATAGATTATTTAAATACTGATTCGCTAAATTGATAGCAAATAAATAAGTGGACAGTTAATAAATTCAATGCAATTGTAATAGTATTTAACTTAACACTGCATGCCTAAATAGGTAGGACATGTGTTCCTTATACATCAAATAGCACCTAAGATGTACTTATGTAACATGATCAGCTATAAAATTAAAAAAAAATTAAACGGTGATTTTTGTGATTGTTAAGGTTTTAAAGATTACGCAAGGTTTAATTTATCTGTTGCTGTAAATAAACGTATAAAATCGATTTATTTGTTTTGTGCTTATAATCGGATAGATAATTAATTACTTTATGATAATGACAGATGTTAAATTACAGATTTAACTTATTGCCATTGACATTATTTTTTTAAATTAAGCCATAATTATTATCATGTTCATGGATCTAGTGGTTTACTTGGAGATTATTATCGACCTATCTGTATTTTAATTTTTGATGATAAGAGTAATTAAATTTATAAAAAATAGTTTATGCGTACACGTAGGTTTCCTTTTTTTGCAATTGGAGAGAAATGTAGTGATTGATATAAATTGCCCTTTCCATAGATGAACAAACACTACAAGAACTGAAATCCCACAATATTACCAACATAATCACTAGAAAGTGAACGATTTCTTACATCAGACTGCGTAAGTATTAGAAATTAAAGTGACACGATGAATTTATTATTACGCTCCTAAACGAATTTTAATTTGTTTTGCTTTTCTTTTAGCAAACGTACACCTATTGGGTTCAAAATAAATTCAGCTAAAATCAAGAAAACACACATTTCAAAACCGTAAATTACTTTAGTAATAAAAAAGTAGGTATATCTACCTCATATCCATTATGAAAAAGTACACTAAAAATATTGTCCTCTAAAATTGCAACACTAAATAATTGCACGTCAAATAAGGGCGCGAAACGGGTGGAACACAGATTTGTGTAACGGAACGCGTGCAACTGTTCGAGCGATGTGCTTTCTCTGCGCTTTATAACCTGCATCGGAGCGTAGGCCGGGGGGCCGAAGAAATGACTGTTTGGCAATTTGTACGCGAAACTAATAAATACTGTAAAATATCATTTATTTAGTTTAAATATTATATCGATTGGTTCTTTAATTAGTTATTTGAAGACCTTGAGAATGATAAAACTATATAATTATAATTTCTGTTATGCATTTCAATACTTACTTACCTTCTCGTAGATGGAATCCTCTATAAAATTTATTGTAGAACTTCACGACGATGTCTAATAAACCTTAATATTGTTGTTGAGATTGCATTATGCTTAGATGCAGTGTTTGAGAATATAAATATAAATTGAGTGCTTATTATTAGAGAGACTGGAAATAAAATTATAAAGTTACGTCTTCATCAAACCCAAGCTAAATTCAATTCTATCAAAATACAATGTGTGCTGTACAAAATTACAAATTTAGATTAGGAATATATTAGAACTAAAATATAACAAAAATACGACGAAACGCTTTGAGAAAAAGTAGGTAAAGCCCCGTGCTTCGCTGTCTCGTTGAAGGGACCGTACTGTGATCCCATAAATAAAATGAGGGTGACCACAGAGTTAGTATATAAAAAAAGGTTGGTTTGTTAACGTTCGCAACATTTGTACCTATATGTATAAGTACAGGGCTACAGGCATCTAGATAAGTCTAGACTTAAGAACATTAAAAACGAATAAAGTTCTAACGTTGTTTATAAATAAACTAAATCTAAATTGGAATCTATAATTTTGTACCTCCCTTATACCTACTTAGTATTTATCAGGGGACATTCCTAGTAGGCAACAATGCAGAGGATTTTTTCACACGGGTTTCTGCAATATATGGTATAAATTATTTTACTATATTTTCTTATTCTCGACTTTATAAATAATAAGCGGATGCCCACGGCTTCGCTCGCTTGACAAATATACTAAAACCTTCCTCGAGAACCACTCTATCCATTGGCGATCAAAATCCGTTGCGCAAGTTTTAAAGATATAAGTATACATAGGGAACAGACGACTTTGTTTTATACTATGACTATGATTATGATGTGACAGCAACATCTAGCCAGGCTGGGCTTAGGATGGGTGACCATTTTTAAGACATTTTGAGACCGCTTCGTGTCTCGGAGAGCACGGTTCGGTTTCGGTTGTCATACGAACATCAATGCCATCGTGACGGGTATTTGGTGCCCTAAAACTAAATCCGACTGGTCGCCACTACAGAACATCGATATCACCCATGGGTTGGCGAGGTCAGCCGCAACGCAGTTAGACTAGAAAGCCGACCTCAACTGTGTTGGGAAAACGCTCGGTAGTCTCGATAGTCATACTCCCAAAAGCTCGCCACACCTACGTTAAATGAAAATGCAAATTCTGAACTATATTATAGGTTGAACATTTTGTAAAATATGAGGCTCAGAGAATGTTCTGTGTTAGTTTTACCAAATTTAGATAAGAAGGTAGGTTGGTGCTCTTTATGCCATTATTAGTGGACACCGATTTGGGCACAGCTGATAGTACATATAGCACACTTCTACCTAATTTTATTTAGATTAGGTATTGTGCAATGACACTATTAAGAAAATCTTTTTTTTAAATGCCGCCTTAACGTCTGTTGCCGGGCGTCCAGGTACGCCGTCGGAAGAATAGACCCATTGTAGGGCTCCGGCAATATTTAATCATTATACCTACTTAAGTATGTTAAGGGCTGACATGTCCATTATGGACAAAAGCCTCAACAAAATAAAAGAAACAAAAAAAAAAAAGTATGTTAAGTTTCAAAGCTAACAATAATTTGGAATGCACTTACTTATTATGGCGCGTCTTCGTGGATAACATTCAATAAACATGATCTAACAATAATTTGGAATGCACTTACTTATTATGGCGCGTCTTCGTGGATAACATTCAATAAACATGATCAATTATATTATTAGACGTTATTAGGTGAATGTCACCACAAAGCTCATGATCAAACCTAAACTATTTAAAAGGCGTTTCGAAATCATCGATTTGAAACTAAATAACCTTAAATAAATGAAGCAACTCTCATCGTAATTCATAATAAAAATACTTCAAGTTCTTATTAAAATGTCGTATGTGCCCCAATTTAATGTCAATGTTACGTCACTCTCATTATCAAAAGGTAAGACCTACATGTAGTTAAATAAATTATGCAGCTCGAGTGTCGTCAGGGCAACCGGTTCGATACTTTGATTCTTTGAAGTGCAACTTTACATTTATGGGTAGGAGTTTCTGCGAATTGGCTTCATATGAGTTATGATCGCAATCAATTTAATGGCTACAGATATTGATTAAAGGTACAATGGTAGTGGACCTTTGTGAAACTTTAGCTGGTGCTCACAGGTCCCCTCGTGTGTACACGTTTTCTCAAAATGCAGTTTTCTCTACAAAAATTTAGACATTTGAGGGTTGGCGCATGTTGTTCCTGAGGAGGTTTTATGGTTCGGGGAGTAGGAGAGGAGTTGCCGCGGTGTGTGATGGTTGCTACTAGAACAGCGAGGCATCTATTCACGCCCACATTTCGGTGGGCCTATCTCTGGACTCGACTTTATGACCTTGGTGAACTGCCCGGCTGTAGTATCCGCATCGAATTGATCAAACGCAGAGACAATAAAGTACCTATACCTTCTTTGCCAGCAGATAATTGAAGTTCAGTGTCAAGATAACTTCATTTCCTTAGAAAATGGTAGACAAAAGAACAATAGATAGTAAGATCTTGGGTTTAATTCGATATATTTGAAAACTTTTAAAAAAGGGTGATGATGCTCTGACTGTTGAGATTTGAATGTAACATTTTTTTTTTAATCTGTGGCCTCAGGCCGCGGCCACACCTACGTCCATTACTGAGCGCCTCTTGTAAGCACTAAAAGAATTTCCAATGGCACCCGGCGCACCTTGGCCTACTGTGTGGCCATTGCGTGGTGGTCGGGTTTTTTATCTTTGGGTTATATCTCGCTTACGTCGGTGCACGCAGTGCTTCTAGCCCGCTTCTGTAAGGACGGTGGGTTGCTAAACCGTCGTCCTAAGGCCCCAAACATGGAGGTCGATGGTCCTGCGCGTATTCGGAACTCAGCTGGGACATTCAGTCCTGACCGTTCGAATTTAGGTTCGGAATACAGAACGGTTTTTACACCTAGACACATATAGTGCACGGTTACGGCAATGGGCGTGCCCCAGATTACGTGGCGTACCAACAAAACGTGGGTCTGTACCTACTGGCAAAACTATGGGTGTTCAATACATCTCTGTATATCCCTTTGGGGATATAGGCGGGATTATACGTATGTTATAACATACATACGTACTTAGGTATAAAAGGGCTCCATAAAACCTGAGTAGCACAAAATCTGCTCACTTTTACGCGGTGCACTTGCTGCACACGGATAAGGTTCATTGAGGCAAGCCTCTTTTCCGGGATTATCTTACCACAGCCTCATGTGTCAGAGTGCACCATATAGGTACACGTGAGGATGGCTTGGGCCCTAGACATGTTGATAGGGCACTTTCAAACTTAACTAATAGTATAGTATCTACGAACAAAAAATAACATATAAGTAGATATTTATATTAGGTAGTGGTTTGTAACATCTGTCCTCGCTGTTGGAATTTTGGTTTAAATTACAGAGTGGTTCTATAACCACTCTTTAACTTCTCATAGATCTAAATCTTTATTTTTGGCTTGCCCCTATTACATAGGACTAATAAAATTACTGCTAAGTGTTGGTATGTAAAGCATCTCTCTGCCTACTTCTTTGGGGATATAGGCGTGATAATGTGTGTACCAAGCTCAAGCTTCAATAACGCATCTCAATGCGTTGTATTAATATCCTAAGATTATAAAAAGAAAGCCTCAGTACCTACCTGTTACCTACTTATTCTAAAAAGCAATTTTCGTAAATTAATGTCGAAGACCTTCTCTTGGCCCAATTAAATACTTAGTTTAGTAATAGATAATATAAGGTCATGAGAAAATAGCTTCTTTGGACAAATATCAAGAAACACCAGTTTATTATAATGTAAGTACCTACTTAAATCTTGTTTTATTTCCTTGATTTAGGAAGGTTACGATAATAAATAAAAGTACCTAATAATAAGCGTATCAATGAATATATTTTATGAGCAATGAAGTATGCTAACTTTTTCTCATAATTTTACAATATTAATCACAAAAGCTATACATAGTCTTGGGCTGTTGGTAGAACGTTCCTCCCTGGAACACAACAGTTGCTGGTTCGAGGCCAGCCCAAGACTATTACTAGCTTTTGTGATTCAAAAATAAAAAGTGGCAGTTATATTGTAATTTTGAAAAAAAAAAACCTGCGATGAAATGTAGATGAAAGGCAACAAATTTTTACGTGCCAGCCGCTATGGCACAGACAATTAAAGACGCTCGGGAATAAAAAAAAATCAATTCCAAATTATCATACTCGCATGCATGACGTCGGCATGTCGTGATTAGTACGAGTATAACATCCGGTCGCAGCACGGTCGTGTCTACTTTTACAATAATCGCAAGTCTATTACTTTATAATTTACGAGATTACTTATTGGACAATTTGTTAATAGGTCAAGTCATCATCTACAGTGACTATGTTTGTCGAAATTCACGTGGAATACTATTCACTCTTCTAATACCCGTCCTTAGGAACCTATTAACAGGATAAAGTGTAGTCTAATATTTGTCCACAATCTCAAACTATATCCGTATCGAATTTGGAACTAGTACATACATATAAACAAGTTTAGTTGTAAACATGTCCGCAGGTCCACTGGCTCGCATAAACTTTTGACCGTATCATCATCCCTTGAACTGTATAGCGGCTGAACTTTGATATTTTCCGTAAAGCGACTGTCATCTAACCTCCACTATCCTATCCCATGGGCGAAATTGGAGTGCCGTAGTTCGACCAATCGGATATTTTTAGGGCTACCTTAGATGTTCGTAAACCTTTGAAAAGTTGTCAGGGGATGTGTTATATGGGATCAAGGAATGGCTGGCAAAATTTGAGCTTCACTAAGGCTTCTCTCACCTTTTTCAGCATGACTGTACGTAATAAAACCTGCATTGTATGCACATCTAACGAAGCAATGAAATGTACTTTCTTGCAACATATACTCGTATTAAACTAGCGCAAGCCTCCGACTTCTTTCGGATCGATCTTCATTTTTTATTTTACTTTTCTGCGTCGCTCCTTTTAGTCGTAGCTTGATGTTAATACCTATACCTACGAGAGTAGACACATATCATATATCACGCCTTTATCCCGAATGGGTAGGCAGAGGTGCATGCACCCACTCTTTGCCAGGAATTTTGTCAGTCCCACGTAATAGGGGGCAAGTTTATTGCTGTTACTGGCCACTATAGAATAATGAAAACCACTCTGTAATTCAAACCGACATTCCAACACCCGGGACAGATGTTACATACCTACCACTAAATAGAATATCTGCAGTTCGAGCATTGCTACAAGAGTAAACCTAGGTAAATGGACTAGTTGTTTCTGAGATTAGTGCGTTCAACCAAACAAACAAACTTTGAGTTTTATAATATTAAGTGTAGATTAATACAATAGAAAGTGTTGTTGTGAGCAACATTCACCATTCACCGGCCAAAACTCTAGTCAGTGTCAAATTACTTTTTACTCTTCCAGTCTCTTCAATAGGTATCGTATCAGACTGTATAAGATCTAAGTAATGTTTAAAATAAACCCATCACAATATTCGATATAGGCACAGACTTCTAGGCGAGGCGATTAATTAATGTCGTTGTGCCAACATACAATTAACCTATCAGTAAATTGATTAAAACAATCGCTATAAAGTGTGTGACATTATACAATTTTATTACACATAATTTAGTATCTATTTAAGCAATAAAATACATAGGTATAAGTATGTACTTTATTGCTAAAAAGGTGTAAACGGAGCTTTGCATTTGTGTGAGTGCAGTGTACGTGAACGTATATGTGAGTTCTTTTACACACCCATGTGTTGTATCAAGGAGGCGCTGACGCGGGACCACAGGCTGACAGGCCTGTGTCTCGAGAAATCGATGACCAGCGGTCCCAACTCCACCAGGATCTCATGGAGACATGGAGGGTGAAATTTAGCAACCAAAGGGGGGAACCACCGTCATCGCGGCGGTGAGACCGATCATGGACGAGTGGCTGCAGAGGCAACATTGTGACCTCACGTATCGTGCGACACAGATCGTTACCGGGCATGGATGCTTCGGTAGCTATCTGTTTTGCATCCATCGTGAGGTCACACCCCGGTGTCAAAACTGCGAGGTTTCCGACGACGACACCGCACTCCACACCAGAAGTACCAGAAACGCCCAGCAACAGACGAAGGGGCGACCGGCGGAATAAAAAAAAAACAAAAAAAAACACATGGTGTTGTACACACAGCTACAAAAAGAGTTTTTATTTTACTTTTCGTGGTCACTCACACAAATCAAAGCTCCGCTTAGCACTTTTTTTCTACTTATTTTTTCACCTGCATGCGGTACACCTGCTGACCGGCTCTGGCTATGCTCGCCATCTATTACGTGAGACCAATAGGGACGGTCAGAGACCAACAGGGCGAAATGGGGGCCTATAAATTTAAATATACGTAATGAACTTTGGTGTTTAGGAACTTTCAATCAATTTCGTTGCTATAATAATTTTCACAGGCTCTTATTGATAGTGCTGATATTGTAACTGCTGGATTTAATTGATGTTGCTAAAAACTACGGGTACCTAGACTCCAGAATATAGGATACTTTTGTCCTGAGAATGAAACACTACGTGAACAGAACATAAGATGCTCTAGAATATGTGGGACGCCAACTCGGAAACGTTTCGATGCGAACAGCTCGACCTATTCATGCAAGGACTACTTGCTTAAAAACATTACGATTACAATAAGTTATGTGCACGACTGCATGTATACAATTATTCATGTGGCCCTACATACATAGTACATTTGCTCTTTGTAGGTGCCTGGAACTATCTGGTCACTGGAACCGAGTAGGTAAGTCAAAAACATTCATTATTCAGATCAAGCATTGATACTTTGATACATCCGGCGGGTGCCACTGGAAATACGTTCTGCTTGTAACCAGAGACGCCCGGCAACGGATGTTAGAGCGGCCGCGACCTTGGGCCGCGGAACTAAAAAAAATAAAAGTATTGATACATAGGTACATTTAATAGAGATACTACAGCAAAAATACAAATAGATATTAATTATACATCCATCAGAGTTTGCTTTGCAAAGTATGCGGACGGTGCTTCGCGTAGTTTCTCCAGCCTGTACAGGCAGGTGCAACAAGGGCAGAAGTAGAGTCGCAGGAACCTAGCCAACTTAGACATCGTTCCAATCTTGGAGTACTCCGAAGCGGAATCTTGTGAACTGAAATGCACGTGGTCATGACTACACATACTGTGGTATATGTTGTTGTATTCCTGACTAAATTTCGACAGTAAACCGATCGTTTTCGGATCCTCAATCTCCATTTCATCATCCTTATTTTGAGATTCAGTATCTAGTTCTCTATCCCAAGCTGTAAAGGGCACAAGATACTCTTCTATGTTAAAATTAGCTTTGGACGGTGGCTGAGAATGCCGAATTAACGTGGCCAAGTTGACCATCGAAGAACTATCATGTTGGTGTAGTCCATCTCCTGGAATTAAGTTTGCTACACGTTCTTTTAGATCACTGCCACTAATGAACAGTTTCATTCTTAGTACAGTTATGTCCGAGTCACTGGGCCACGATATAACATCGGGTATTTGACTTTTATGGCGGTTTGGCGGTAGCTTTTTTAACTTCTTCTTCAAATCTTTGTCTAGCTTTGACTTAGATAGACATGATTCTACGCTCCTAGCTAGGTTAGCTGATACGTTGCTTCCTGCATCCGAAGGTAGGTTAAATGCCACTTGACGTACGCTGAAATTTCCGTTAGATTTTTGAATATCAATAATATCCTCTATTTTTCTAATACTTTCATTTTGAGTGGTATCATCCGTATCCATTTTTTAGGGTTTTTGAGTCATTGGAGTATTTTATAAATTTTTGTGTTTTGATCCAATCAGGATGGTTTTCTTTTCTTTGACAAGATTTCTTCTTGACACAAGTGTCTATTTTACTTGTTTGTTTTACAAAGATAACATGTGAATATACTATTTGAGTAAGTAAACCTACATGATCATGAAATTGTTGGCATGGATGTAGTTTGCTATAGTACTTTTTTTTTTTTTTTTTTTTTTATATTTGGTTCGCCAAATTGACGCCGCCCGCCTGGTGGTAAGTCGTGACGACGTCTAGCGATTGTGGGCCACTCTCACAGCACACATTACTATTGAGAGTGGCCCTCAACTTGACGACCTACTGATGTGCCTCTTCACGCTCCGCTTAAAGAACCCAGGATTATATGTGGGAGGAAACACGTGCACAGGCAGGGCGTTCCAGGCCACTATCGTTCGGCAGAGAAACGAACGTTTAAAACTTTCGGTTCTCGCGAACATGCTATCCACTGTGTGGGGGTGGCATCTCTGCCCGGCACGAGTCGTTCGGGATCGGAAGGAAGAGGGTGGGATCAGATTGAAGAGCTCTTCAGAACACTCGCCGTGGTAAATACGGTAGAATGCGGCCAAGGAAGCTATTGTTCGGCGCTGAGCTAGCGGCTCAAGGCTTCCCGTTACCTCCGGACAACCAATAATACGGATAGCCCGTCGCTGCATAGCGTCGAGAGCGTCCAGCAGATACTTCGCGGAGCCGTCCCAGAGGTGAGAGCAGTATTCGACGCAGGGTCTAATCTGCGTCTTGTACAGCAGACACCTCTGGTCCGGTGTAAAGAATCTCTTTACCTTATTCAGTATTCCTAGTTTCCGCGAAGCTAGCCCTATACATCTTTCGATGTAGTTTTTATTATTGAGCTCTCGACGAACGTCTATGCCAAGGATATCAAGGTTGTCCTTCATTGGTAATAATGCATTCTGAAGAGAGGGTAGGGGAAGGAAAGGGGATTTCTTCGCAGTAAATGCACACGCCTGTCTTTTGCGGGCATTGAACTCGACCAGGTTCTCGGTACCCCATTGAGAGATACTGTCGAGGTTACGGTCGAGATCAGCCACGAGTCGTCGTCTCTCCTCCTCAATCTCAGATCGCCCCGCCGTCGGACGAACCGAGTAACTCCCGTGCAGTGTGCTGTCATCTGCATAGCAATGAATGTTCCCGAGGGATAGCATATCATTGATATGCAGAAGAAAGAGAGTTGGTGATAGTACGGACCCCTGCGGTACCCCGGCATTCACTTGCAAGAAGCGAGAAGCCTGGCCATCGCAGAGGACCCGCACTCGGCGCTCGTTTAAAAAGCTGGCAATCCAGCTGCACAGTTGAGGAGGTAGACCATATGCCGGAAGCTTGGAAAGGAGCGAAGCATGCCAGACCCTATCGAAGGCTTTGGCGATGTCCAGGCTAATAGCCAAGGACTCGCCGTACCTTTCCATAGCCCCACCCCAGACATGCGTTACGAATGCCAGAAGATCACCCGTTGATCGCTTTGGCCTGAAGCCGTATTGTCGATCATTGATTAGCGAGTGATCCTCTAGGAATTGCATGAGCTGCTTATTTATAAGGAGCTCAAGCACCTTGCAAATGACTGAGGTGACAGCTATGGGTCGATAGTTGCCTGGATCGGACCGATCCCCTTTCTTGGGGATCGGTTGTACGTTCGCCTCCTTCCAGACCTCCGGCACGAGCCCTGAAGAGTATGACAGGCGGTACAGACGCGTTAATACTGGAGACAACTCAGCTGCACATTTTCGTAGCACCACCGCCGGAATGCCGTCAGGGCCACTGGCTTTCCGCGTGTCGAGTGACCGCAGCACTGCCCGTACATCACATTGCCTGATAACAATATCAGGCATTGTGTGGCCACAGTTGGCGATGGCGGGGGGCTGCAGGCCACGGTCGTCGACCCGGGAATTAGCCGCAAAGAGGTCTGCGAGCATATCCGCTTTCTCTTGGGCTTTGTGAGCCAGTGTTCCATCTGGGTAACGCAGCGGTGGCAGCGAGGGCTGACAAAAGTTAGATTGCACGGCTTTGGCCAGTTGCCAGAATCCACGGCTGCCCGTGGGATGGGAAGTGAGCTCCTGACCAAGCCGCGCGACGCGCTGGGCATCCGCTCTCTTAAAGGCCCTCTTACTCGACTTTGTGGCCCGGTTGTACGCTGCTTTGAGGTGGCCCACGTTTGGGTCGCGCACAGCCCGGGCCCTGATCCAGGCGCGATATGCCGACTGTTTTTGTCGAACAGCTTTGGCACAATCTCGCCCGAACCAGGGACGGGCTCTGCGGATACTGGCGACATCAGTGAAAGGGATGTAATAATCCATCCCTAAACTGATCTCGCCAGCAATAGCAGAAGCACTATCCGAAGGAGCCTTTCCTACAAAGCAGCGCTGGCTCCAGGGGACGGACGCAAAATAATCGCGTAGACCGTCCCAATCCGCTGACGAGTAGTGCCATAGTCGTCGTGACGTTTGCACAGGACGTGCAGGAGGTGACACCTTCATGCCAGCGTGAACAACACAGTGGTCGGAACTACCCAGTGGGGCTCCTACCGAAACACTGTACTGGGCTGGGCGACTCGTCAGCAGTAGATCCAGCAGAGCGGGCGCGTGATCTGACCTGTCTGGTATCCGGGTGATCCCGCATACCATCTGGGTCAGACCGTGGGAGAGAGCGAACGCATGGGCGGCTCTACCCGCATGATCAGTCTTGAGGGACCCCAGCCATTCAATGTGATGGCCATTGAAGTCCCCCAGAAACACTAGGTCAGCGTTCGGGAACCGCACCTGCGCTTCATCAGCCGTCTCGCTGAGGTACTGGAAGAGCTTTGTTGTCTCAGAATCCCCTGTGTGGGATCGGTAGACGCACACGTAGATCTGGCTCATAGAGCCACGTGCAGCCAAAGGACGTCCATGATTATATATGTTTTAGTAAGTTTCGTTTATTCTGCTTCTAACGGAGTGCAATACTCAACTGTCAGATAGAGTGCGTTCGAAAGTTAATAATTAAAAATTCTTCTGACTAACAACGTTCTCTAGGGTGCTAATTATTCCACAAAATACAAAATCACTCGTACGTAAGCTTCAAAATTGTAAAATTTATTTTAAGTTTTTACTTTACTGCGTATATTCTGTACCTACACTATAAGCAGCTTTGCAATTTAACACTTTGTACCCGATGTTAAACTCATGTTATTTGTCTATAGGTTTTTGAACCACAGGTTTTTCTAATGTCATCACATTATCGCTCTGTGAGGATAGGATGGTGTAATGTTTTCGCTTGATTAATTTCAATTCTCTACTATGGATTCTAATAAAACTGATGCTGATACGGGAGAAAAGTGTAATTTGAACGGGGACTGTTCACCGATAGAGAATAAACAACCTTTCGACCTAAGTATCGCTAAAAATATTGATGACATTTCAACACCATCGGAGCTAAAATTTGATGACGGTATTGTAAACAATTTTATTGTGACAAATGCTATATTTCTTAGTAAGCTCATATTCTTGATTCATCAGCCTGTAATATTGCAGTTTGATACCTACGGAATAAGTAAACATTTCCTTATAAAATCTTGAGAGAAAGTTATGTTTATGACATGCCATTTTCTAATTAATGTTTGCAGAACCAGAATATGAGGACCCAGATGTAAAACAGAAAAGAATAGATATTGAAAAATGTTTAGAGGACTTAGATTTTGTAAATTTGGAACAGTGGCAGACCTTTGCAAAGAGCAAAGCTGGACTAATTAGTGGTAAGTAACACCAATATGCTAATTCATATAAATGTCATACATTAAATTTGGGCACTGTGACCTAATCTACTTTCGACGGACACAAAGTGATGCATATAATTGAAGAATGGGTGACTGTATTCACTATCTCTGTCAATGCTCCTGTGTTTTCTTAGCTTGGCATAAGTAAACAGTATTTTTGTACCTAAAACAGTAGTTTTGCATCATAATAATATGTACCTCAAGGTTTAAGTCAAGTCATGTAGGTTACATTTAATGCCAGACCTAGACATAACCTAGACCGAAGGGGTAGGTAGAGGTGCATTGCACACCCACACTTCAGTAATTTTGTTGATCCCACATAATAGAAGTGCCGTTACCAAGGACTATGAAAATTCAATACCAATCTGTAATACAAACCAAAATTTCAAACGGCCAGGACAGATTTTACATACACTAAATAGAATATCTGCAGTCCGAGCACTTGAGACAATGCAGGATGTATATGGTGATTTGTGACGTTTTGTCTGACAAATTATTTATTTTTGTATATTTTTTAAGTACTTAAGTAATTTGTAAGCTTGACTACATGTCAAGCACATACTTGACATTTAATAAAAATAAGTTATGTATTGATAAAAAAAATAATGACTGACCTTACTGAGTAGTTTTCTTTTTGTTTTAGATGATTATAGAAGAAAGATATGGCCATTACTAGTTGGTGTGACACAAGAAGAGTTAACAGACCCTCCATCACTTGATGAACTGTCAACACACAGTGAATATAATCAGGTATAACTAATTCTGTGTTGTGGTTCGCTTTCGTTACTAGAGTCAAATCAAATATTTGTGTAATCCACAAATGTTTTTTTCAGACTTTTCATGTTTTCCATGCATAATAATTTATGTGGGTATTTAAGTATGTTTATGAGTTGTCTACATCATCCCGAAGCACAGGCAGCTTCATTTGGACTAGATGATGTTGTGTGAGAATGTACAAAAATATTTTTATTTATTCTACATAATATTATGTGCTTACATTATACATATTACACTTATAATCACGCCTGATTCCCCGAAAGGGTAGGCAGAGCAAATATTATTGGTCCCACCATGTAATAGGTTGCAAACCTATTGCCGCTATCCGACACTTGATGTCTGCCAGAGCCTCATCCGTTGATCGGCAGGTGCACTACTTGGAGGTGACATCAGATCTTAGTGAGACCACTATGCACACAAATATTTTTGTGTTATTAGTATCTAATAACACGACACTACTGTCAATAAGATCGGAGGAACAATGAAAATTATAGCAAAATGTTGTGGACGAAATTATGAACATTACTTTCCTAAATTCGTAGGTGGTGTTAGATGTGAACCGATCCCTAAAGCGGTTCCCCCCAGGCATTCCATACGAGCAGAGAGTGGCGTTACAAGACCAACTCACAGTGCTAATACTACGAGTTATAATAAAGTATCCACATCTCAAATATTATCAGGTTAGTGGTGTTTAATTTTTAAACAGTCGCGTTTCATATGCTATATACCATATTATTCTACGAGGAACACGACACCTGGCATTACAAGCTGGTCTGGCAAGTACATTTCTTCTTGACGGTTCGGGCACAAGGAGCACCTGCTAATGCACAGACGAGGCTCTGATAATCATAAAAACTTAGCTAATAGTCCAGTCATTGTTGACTTTCCGATACTTCGACGCTGTTACAAGCATCATGATCACGGTGGAACTCTAAATATCCCGTTTATTCATCTATAGTTATGATAGTGACCATGACATTTAAAAATTGTATATTTAGTACTAGCGGACGCCCGCTTGCCAAATTATATACATTAAAGACTTCCTCGAGAACCACTCTATCTATTGGTGAAAACCGCATCAAAATCCGTTGCGTAGTAGTGTATAGTGGGAATTGGGAACAAGAAAACTATATCACGCAGATGGAGCTGCGGGAATCAGCTAGTGAGTATAGATATAGGTCTCATAGGTAACCTAACCTAACAAAAGTATAGGTATCTAAACAAGAATAAAACCGCCTGCATCAAAATCCGTTGCGTAGTAGTGTATAGTGGGAATTGGGAACAAGAAAACTATATCACGCAGATGGAGCTGCGGGAATCAGCTAGTGAGTATAGATATAGGTCTCATAGGTAACCTAACCTAACAAAAGTATAGGTATCTAAACAAGAATAAAACCGCCTGCATCAAAATCCGTTGCGTAGTAGTGTATAGTGGGAATTGGGAGCAAGAAAACTATATCACGCAGATGGAGCTGCGGGAATCAGCTAGTGAGTATAGATATAGGTCTCATAGGTAACCTAACCTAACAAAAGTATAGGTATCTAAACAAGAATAAAACCGCCTGCATCAAAATCCGTTGCGTAGTAGTGTATAGTGGGAATTGGGAACAAGAAAACTATATTACGCAGATGGAGCTGCGGGAATCAGCTAGTGAGTATAGATATGGGTCTCATAGGTAACCTAACCTAACAAAAGTATAGGTATCTAAACAAGAATAAAACCGCCTGCATCAAAATCCGTTACGTAGTAGTGTATAGTGGGAATTGGGAACAAGAAAACTATATCACGCAGATGGAGCTGCGGGAATCAGCTAGTGAGTATAGATATAGGTCTCATAGGTAACCTAACCTAACAAAAGTATAGGTATCTAAACAAGAATAAAACCGCCTGCATCAAAATCCGTTGCGTAGTAGTGTATAGTGGGAATTGGGAACAAGAAAACTATATCACGCAGATGGAGCTGCGGGAATCAGCTAGAGAGTATAGATATAGGTCTCATAGGTAACCTAACCTAACAAAAGTATAGGTATCTAAACAAGAATAAAACCGCCTGCATCAAAATCCGTTGCGTAGTAGTGTATAGTGGGAATTGGGAACAAGAAAACTATATCACGCAGATGGAGCTGCGGGAATCAGCTAGTGAGTATAGATATAGGTCTCATAGGTAACCTAACCTAACAAAAGTATAGGTATCTAAACAAGAATAAAACCGCCTGCATCAAAATCCGTTGCGTAGTAGTGTATATAGTGGGAATTGGGAACAAGAAAACTATATCACGCAGATGGAGCTGCGGGAATCTGCTATTGAGTATAGATATAGGTCTTATAGGTAACCTAACCTAACAAAAGTGTAGGTATCTCAACAAGAATAAAACCGCAACACTGGCCTTGATAGTGTAAATATTATTGTGCGATATCAGTAGCTATAAACTCAACATATCTACTTCTGTTATCATTATCAATAGCGAACAATAACTGGCTTTGTCATAAAAGTGAGTGCTGGTCAGCATTTGGTAAAATAAAACCACAACAGACGTATCTGTTGACCTATGTGTTGTATGTACCTATACATACCTACATTTATACAAATAATAATGGCTAAATTAAGTAAAGCGTTCTGCATGTAAGAGTAAGGTTCAATGCTGGCGAACGTTTGCGGTTATATAAATACCTTGAAACAAATCTTTAAACAGGTTAGCCACTTTCAAATACAAAAGATATCTATCGCATTTGCAAAAGTTTTTTGTATAATTATTTATTTATTTATGTACACAAAAGAAGGAAGAACGAGATAAGAACAGTAGGATAGAGTTTTATTACAAAGGCACCACTTATTTCTAAGAAATCTCTTCCAGTGGGCCAGGGGAAGGAGATGCTTAGTTGAAGAAAAGTATGAAGTGTGCGTAGGTTGATGAGCTTACTTTAAAATACAATACATACATACGCGTACTACGAATGCGCGTACATATACCTACATACATAACACTTACATACCATACATAAATCCATATAAAGAAAAGTGAAGGAGTAGGAGTAGAAGTCGGATCTGTGAGAGGGACAAGATAGGCGGTATTGGAGATGTGACCTACACGGGGCATCAGGTGCGTAAACGTAAGAGAAACGCTCCCGTATATAGGACGGATAGGAAGGGTTGAGTAGGACGGACCATTTCTTAAGACATTGAGACCCCTCCGTGCCTCGGAGAACACGTCAAGCCGTCAATCCCGGTTGTCATACGAACATCTATGACAGTCGTTTTCGGTTATTTGGAGGTCTTCTTCGATAATGCTCATGGGTTGTGGACGTCAGATGGCAGTCGCTTCACGGAAAACATCAAAGTTCGGCCGCATCGCAAGTTGACCCCAACTGAGTTGGGAAAAAGGCTCGGTGGATGATGGATGACCCATAATATAATTACGGTTAAGTCCGGTTGAGATATCTGTGTTGTGAGAGAAAATCGTGAAAGTTTCATAATAATTAGGTAATTGAACATAATTTCGCATGTCTTGGTACCATTTATACAAGTAGGGCCCTGCTTTATAGAGCATAAATACATTAAATAATGGTATTAGGGCCATACTTTTTTGCTATGCTTACCGACGCACAGAACTAAGTAACTAAGTGAATGATAATAATATGTGCATTGGCAGGCTGGAACTTATTACGGTATCTGTGGCCATATTCGTTTTCAGCTCTTTACCTCATTATTCTTCAAGACATCTGAACTCTGTAACATCTTTTCCGTTCTTACTCATGTACTTATCCTATATATATATATATACCACCAACCTTTTGTATCAGGCACCTCTGACGCGAGCACTGCGTGCGCTCAACATGGTGTCAGAACATATAGACCTGTTTGATTGTAACCTGAATGAGTTCACGAGGGTTGCTTATTTAGTATTGGCTGCTTAAGTTCCTCGGTAGCAGTAGATAAATATAATTTGTAATGTTGTTAAGTGTCAGTATGGGTAATGGGTAGCGTGTGTTTGTCTTATTTTAATTGCTTATTTTATTTTGGTTGTTAAATGTGTTACTTGTTTTTTAGTGTGTTAGCGATGTATTATTATTATTTTGTTTTATAGTGTGTAAATAGATGTAATAGGTAACTGCACTATCGTATTAGGTATCACCTGGTATAATGGTAGTAGTTAGTAGTTGTAAATAAATAAATAAAATAAATAAATAAATAAATATTGTGAAGTCACTGTCCCCGTACCTGATTTCTGGCCGTGTATGGGTCCTGGCCTTCGAGGAGCTAGGGCCTTGACTGAACTGTTCAGCGCATGCCTCAAAAGGGGCCAGTATCCCGAGGTGTGGAGGACGGGGAAACTGGTCCTGACCCAGAAAGCGAGGCCGCCAGTGGACTCACCGACGCGACGGTTACCGGTCGAAATTTGTAAGCTCATTGAGCGAATCATAGACACTTGACATCGCCAGCGCTTTTAACACCCGGCCCTGGAGATGTGTTAGGGAGACTGATCTACCACGGAGTGCCTCTCTACCTCCGATGTATTGTCGAGGCATATTTATCCGAGAGGGCCATAACTCATCCCAGTTGGTTCGGGCCAGCACGGCGAGATGTGTAGTGCGGTGTTCCACAGGGATCTGTCCTAGGACCTCTCCTGTGGAACATATGATACGACTGGGTGCTGCTGATTATCAACACTGCAAGGCTTCCTACGAAATCACGGCACTTCACACGTTGCTGTAATGCTCAGCGTAGGTGAGTCACCGCCGGGACCTCTTTGTGATTCTGGACGTAGATACCCTCGCGAGACATTGGAACATTGCCGTATCCTTCTGCGATGCTCGCGAAGGGGACGGCTTATAGAGATAAGGAGCGCCGAAGCTGGAAGGGTTCCCCGCAAAGTTTCAAAGTTTGCGGCCAGGGCGCTGCCTTATTTACGCGCAGGACCACCGACCACCATGTCCCCCACCGTCCTTACAGAAGCAGGCTAGAAGGGTTGCATGCTGTGAGGCTTAACCCACAAACGACTTCATTCACCAACGCGGTATAAAATTTGACTCCAAAGATCCCGCATCTTTGGAGTCGGGTTTTATAACACCCGACCCAACCTTGTCCTTGACAAAGGCCGCACAAGTTTTCAAAGTCCGCCGGCGCCACGGGGAAACTCTCTAAGTACGTGCCCGGCAATGGACGATGGAGTGGCCGCGGCCTTGGGTCGCCGATTTATATGATTAACAAAAACCATACCGAAACTTGTGTTCATGCAGAATTTTCCTAAAGCAGCCGGACTTGAACCCTGCAGCTATAGTCTGACTCTGGAACTTTTTTGGCTCCTTCGGATAGTGCTTCTGCTATTGCTGGCGAGATCAGTTTAGGGATGGATTATTACATCCCTTTCACTGATGTCGCCAGTATCCGCAGAGCCCGTCCCTGGTTCGGGCGAGATTGTGCCAAAGCTGTTCGACAAAAACAGTCGGCATATCGCGCCTGGATCAGGGCCCGGGCTGTGCGCGACCCAAACGTGGGCCACCTCAAAGCAGCGTACAACCGGGCCACAAAGTCGAGTAAGAGGGCCTTTAAGAGAGCGGATGCCCAGCGCGTCGCGCGGCTTGGTCAGGAGCTCACTTCCCATCCCACGGGCAGCCGTGGATTCTGGCAACTGGCCAAAGCCGTGCAATCTAACTTTTGTCAGCCCTCGCTGCCACCGCTGCGTTACCCAGATGGAACACTGGCTCACAAAGCCCAAGAGAAAGCGGATATGCTCGCAGACCTCTTTGCGGCTAATTCCCGGGTCGACGACCGTGGCCTGCAGCCCCCAGCCATCGCCAACTGTGGCCACACAATGCCTGATATTGTTATCAGGCAATGTGATGTACGGGCAGTGCTGCGGTCACTCGACACGCGGAAAGCCAGTGGCCCTGACGGCATTCCGGCGGTGGTGCTACGAAAATGTGCAGCTGAGTTGTCTCCAGTATTAACGCGTCTGTACCGCCTGTCATACTCTTCAGGGCTCGTGCCGGAGGTCTGGAAGGAGGCGAACGTACAACCGATCCCCAAGAAAGGGGATCGGTCCGATCCAGGCAACTATCGACCCATAGCTGTCACCTCAGTCATTTGCAAGGTGCTTGAGCTCCTTATAAATAAGCAGCTCATGCAATTCCTAGAGGATCACTCGCTAATCAATGATCGACAATACGGCTTCAGGCCAAAGCGATCAACGGGTGATCTTCTGGCATTCGTAACGCATGTCTGGGGTGGGGCTATGGAAAGGCACGGCGAGTCCTTGGCTATTAGCCTGGACATCGCCAAAGCCTTCGATAGGGTCTGGCATGCTTCGCTCCTTTCCAAGCTTCCGGCATATGGTCTACCTCCTCAACTGTGCAGCTGGATTGCCAGCTTTTTAAACGAGCGCCGAGTGCGGGTCCTCTGCGATGGCCAGGCATCTCGCTTCTTGCAAGTGAATGCCGGGGTACCGCAGGGGTCCGTACTATCACCAACTCTCTTTCTTCTGCATATCAATGATATGCTATCCCTCGGGAACATTCATTGCTATGCAGATGACAGCACACTGCACGGGAGTTACTCGGTTCGTCCGACGGCGGGGCGATCTGAGATTGAGGAGGAGAGACGACGACTCGTGGCTGATCTCGACCGTAACCTCGACAGTATCTCTCAATGGGGTACCGAGAACCTGGTCGAGTTCAATGCCCGCAAAACACAGGCGTGTGCATTTACTGCGAAGAAATCCCCTTTCCTTCCCCTACCCTCTCTTCAGAATGCATTATTACCAATGAAGGACAACCTTGATATCCTTGGCATAGACGTTCGTCGAGAGCTCAATAATAAAAACTACATCGAAAGATGTATAGGGCTAGCTTCGCGGAAACTAGGAATACTGAATAAGGTAAAGAGATTCTTTACACCGGACCAGAGGTGTCTGCTGTACAAGACGCAGATTAGACCCTGCGTCGAATACTGCTCTCACCTCTGGGACGGCTCCGCGAAGTATCTGCTGGACGCTCTCGACGCTATGCAGCGACGGGCTATCCGTATTATTGGTTGTCCGGAGGTAACGGGAAGCCTTGAGCCGCTAGCTCAGCGCCGAACAATAGCTTCCTTGGCCGCATTCTACCGTATTTACCACGGCGAGTGTTCTGAAGAGCTCTTCAATCTGATCCCACCCTCTTCCTTCCGATCCCGAACGACTCGTGCCGGGCAGAGATGCCACCCCCACACAGTGGATAGCATGTTCGCGAGAACCGAACGTTTTAAACGTTCGTTTCTCTGCCGAACGATAGTGGCCTGGAACGCCCTGCCTGTGCACGTGTTTCCTCCCACATATAATCCTGGGTTCTTTAAGCGGAGCGTGAAGAGGCACATCAGTAGGTCGTCAAGTTGAGGGCCACTCTCAATAGTAATGTGTGCTGTGAGAGTGGCCCACAATCGCTAGACGTCGTCACGACTTACCACCAGGCGGGCGGCGTCAATTTGGCGAACCAAATATAAAAAAAAAAAAAAAAAAAAAAAAAAAAACGCTCAGATAATGATTAACAACATAATGAACATAACAAACAAGTTGAAGCCTAATAATTTTTGCCCAATTGTCTTATAGGTGTCATGTTCGCCGTCTTAGAAACCAATAATCTCATTAAGAAAATTGGTTTTCGTCGTCACGTCATTTGTAATCCTCAAATTTTTGTATATAAGACGTTGCGAAGTCACACCTATCGAGTAGTCTCCACTGCCTCGGCAGATACGCTCCTGCTTAAGACTGAAGTAGTTCGTTTGACGATTTTCTTCAGTACTTTTGTAGGAACCATCTCGTAGCGTACACCTAGTAAAACTCGCGAAAATGGCAACGGCTCTTGACAGCGGACCAGTGGCAGCAGCCTTCCAGTCATGGAACGGCCCAGTTGGAGGACACGGGGGCAACCAAACTGTAGTGGACATGGTGTCTCCCGACATGCTACACCTGGTTGACCCTCACTGGTACCAGTTTCCTCCTATGAACCCGCTGTGGCATGGACTTCTTGGGTTTACTATCGGAGTTCTCGGATTCATCTCTATTGTCGGCAACGGTATGGTCATGCACATTTTCATGACAACGAAAAACTTAAAAACACCATCCAACTTGTTAGTGGTAAACCTAGCGTTCTCTGATTTCCTCATGATGTGCGCCATGGCTCCGGCTATGGTTATAAATTGCTACAATGAAACTTGGGTTTTCGGTCCGCTAGCGTGTGAACTATACGGTTGCGCTGGCTCACTATTCGGCTGCGCCTCTATATGGAGTATGACGATGATCGCTTTCGACCGCTACAACGTAATCGTGAAGGGTATCGCTGCCAAACCAATGACCAATAATGGAGCTATCACGCGTATATTCGGTATCTGGTTCTTCTCATTATTGTGGACACTCGCACCTTTCTTCGGCTGGAACCGTTACGTGCCCGAAGGAAACATGACGGCATGCGGCACTGACTACTTGAACAAGGACTTATTCAGTCGCAGCTACATCGTGGTGTACTCTGTCTTCGTTTACTTCGCCCCTCTTCTGCTCATCATCTACTCCTACTACTACATCGTCCAGGCTGTCTCCGCCCACGAGAAAGCTATGAGAGAACAAGCTAAGAAAATGAATGTCGCTTCTCTGAGATCATCTGAAGCATCCAATACGAGTACAGAGTGCAAGCTGGCCAAAGTGGCTTTAATGACCATTTCTCTCTGGTTCATGGCTTGGACCCCATACCTCGTAATCAACTACACAGGCATTCTCGAGAGCGCACCGATCAGCCCCCTTGCCACTATTTGGGGCTCGCTGTTCGCTAAGGCTAATGCCGTTTACAACCCTATTGTATATGGTATCAGCCATCCCAGGTATCGTGCTGCCTTGTACAAGAAGTTCCCTGCTCTCGCTTGCCATGTGTCACCAGAAGAAGCAAACTCTGTAGCTTCCACCGCTACTACTGTTACAGAAGAGAAGCCTGCCGTATAAGCCAGCAGCTACTGCAAGAACTCAACGAATCGGCCTTTCACTAACTGACTTTACGATGTCCTAAAATCTTTTTTATGTAAAACCTTTTGTACAAAGCTGTAATTACGTAGTGTATATCCTATATCTGAGACTACTCCTTTTATTATGTAAGTATTGTGGATCTAACGACGACTATAATGCCATGTGTATTGGACTAATAAATTTAAGCAAGCAGAGTGAGGTACGTACTCTCACGAAAAATGTATTTTTATTTGACCTATTGATTGGAAAATATCCTTTCCTAAGACCCATCATAAGTATTTGGGACTCGACAGCCGATGGAACTTCGGACCACGCTTTCGCGAGAAAAAAAGACCTATCATAAAACACTTTGTCATACAGTTAACAATATTATAACACTTCCTGTCGCATCTTAGAATGTGGCCTTCGCGTTGAGGTATGAATTTGTTGTAACAGATGTACCTATTCCAAGTCAAAATAAACTTCTTAAACATAGTAACGTTTCTGCCTGCGTCGTCGTCTAGGCCTAGATATATATAACAGCGGCGTGAGAAGTCTCGTGTTCGATTCCTGGTGCGAATATAAATTTGTACGATATTATTAGTAGCATCACCTACTATAGGGACCTACCGTATTTGTTTCGGAGTTTGGATCTTATTCTGTGTATTGATTTTATTTACTATTATACTATTCATTTAAAACTGAGATGAGATTCCGTGGAATAGTTTCTCGTTTCCTATTCGCAGAAAAACAAATTACTGTAATAAAATACCTATTGTAGTTGTCAATTCAATAAATGATTTATCTATGTGCCATTTTTGATTCAAACCACGGTTTACGAGTTCCCACGGGTAAACACTGGAATAACAGTACCTTATGAATTTCAGGGGTTAATAAAAGAATTTTTAAACACTGTTCAGTTGATCCAGAGATCACCCTCTACAACCTTTACCTCTTTATAATATTATTGACTGAGGGAGCGAAGCGACCGAAGGCTCCGTTTCAACTTGCAGACTGGGGAGAATTTCTTTCGTCTGTACCCATCTACGGGTTCTGTCAGATCATGTTTGAGGCCGTATTTATGAAATGAAACTTTACACACACTCCTTGCTTACAATGAATAACATTTGAATGATATTTTTTGGATTGGATGACAAATGAAACAGTAATAAAGAAAATTGAAGAAGAAATTTTCTAAACAAAGCCGCTCCCGATGTCTACGGTTCACATAACCACTAGTTAAGGCCTATTCAAATATGAGCGGTATTCGCTGCCGCTATGGGTAGAGGTACATGCCGCGCGGATTTCGCTCAGGTATTTAGTATGAAGTTCCGCGGCTAGAGCGGAATACCGCAAACGGTAGCGAATATCGCGGTTAGAGCGGAATAGATGGTGCCATATTACCGCATACGTATTTTTTCGCTTGTTGGGCGAAACAGGTTTCGCCGGTCGACGCGGCGCGGGAGTCGGTATACCGCCGTTTGCCCGAATTTTATTTGCCCTAATTTCATTTGCCATAATAGTCAGCAGACATAACATTATATGACATAATATTAATTTGCCCTACTCTTATTTGCTATATTAGTCACGTGCTAGAAGCTTTGTTTCCCATAAAGTCACTTACCATAATATCATTTGTCATAATCATTGTAAGCCCTAATTATCACATGCACTAATTATCACATGCCCTAATTATCACATGCCCTAATTATCACATGTCAAAACATCAGTGAGGTTTAGGTTAGGTTAGAACATGAAAGACAACGCACGAGCCGAGCGAGCGAAGCGAGAGTCAAGGAACCCCAAACCCCTCACATCAGCTACGTCAGCAAGACTAAAGAAGCAACATAGCCACAAACAGACGTCATAGCACATATTGCAAATTAGACATTTCCTTTGTATAAAAACGCAGTAGCTAATTAAGTTAATCTATAATTGTTTTTGTTTAGTAATAAGCTGTAACTCTGTCCATTTTCAAATAAATATATTTTTTTATTAAAATCCGTGTTTGAGATCTTAAATGGCGCAGCCGGTAGGATCTCTGTAGTCAAGTCGTTGTGTTACGTTAAAATTACGAGAAGCAGCCGACTACGACGTCCGTCTCTACGGTTAGACAGAGATTGCCGAAACAAACAAATTTTTTGGGATCCTCACTCCGGGAAGAAGCCGAGTTACAGTATAACAGAACATTATTCAAGGATATGGGAAACGCTGCGGAATTGTGAGTAAATCTTTTCACCTCCCTTTCAGCTATCCAACTTTTATCCTTTACCTTATAATAAGTCTGTGTTTTGGTGTGTTAATTAGGGATTAGCAAACGCCATAATAATACTCTACATAGACCTTTATACAATTAGCGTAGGCAGGTAAAATAAGTTAGGTATTTAATTTTGCTTCCAATTTTCATTCATATATTCTAACTGTGTATATTTTCACCTTTCGCCACAATGGAAAACATAACAAGAGTCCCTCAGGAAATGGTGAAAATTATTCCCATATTTAGTGCAGAACCCAGGACCTTGCCACTATATATTAAAAAGTGTGAATATCTCATAGCTAGGTTTAGAGGCGAAGACCTGCAAAATGAATATTTGTTCCATGTATTAACCAGTAGACTAGGGGGTGAAGCCGCTAGTCTCGTAGGAGAACGGGACTCCATAGAAACCTGGGCACAACTAAAAACTATTTTATGTGAGCATTTTGGAGATCCGCGTACAGAGGAGTGTCTAGCATTAGAACTAGAAAATTGTAAGATTAGCAGGAATTAAAGTTACTTAGATTTTTGCCACAGATTACAGCATCTGAGAAGTGTTTTATTCGCTAAAATCGCGGAGACTGACCTTGACGATGGTTCACGTAGGGCAAAGCAAAGTATTTATTCTAATAGATCACTTCATATATTCTAGTTTACCATCATTTTTAGTTAGAAAGGTTCGTATGCGCGACGTATCCACATTGGAGGATGCCTTAAGGGTAGTCCTGGAGGAACAAAACTTCCAAACAGTGTACGAATCAAAGAACCAAGACTATCGTAACACTAATAGAACATCTAAGCCTACTCCAAGTTATAGTAATAATCGTCAATTTAATCAGCGTACCTTACCCGGTATAAATACACCGAATAACAATAGGAATTGGACGCCGATTATGAACTATAGCGGGAATAGTACACCGTTACAAAGTAATTCGAACCAGTTTAGGAATTTTAAACATAGTTTTAACAATTATAATTCGAATCATCCAAATAATAATTTTGTGCAACAACAGCAAGGTAGTTTCCGGACACCGTTTCCGTCAAAACAAAACTACGCAAATAATTCTCAGAACTTGTCGCGATTTACACCGCAAGCATCGACTTCACGTGAAAACACTGACGTCACGATGCGAACGGCTAGCTCACGACGTATTAATTATACAGATCATAACTCAGAGGAAATCGAACCGAATAACCCTGGTTATGAGTGTCAGGACTACAACCCCATCGAATCGGGTGTTGAAAATTTTCATATAAGAGTCTCGTCCCTAGAGAAAAGATAGATATTAATTTAAATAAGCGCTTAAATTTACCTTATATAGTTATTCCAGAGCTTAACACCGTTTTTATGATAGATACAGGTAGCGAAAGGTCTTTTATAAGTCAGCATATTGCGAATAGGTATTTTAAGAGTTACTTACAGTATGAACCGTTCGAAGTAGTGAGCACTCACGCTTCGAGTATTCATACGGAAACTATAATTATCGTGTTACCTAAAATATTTAGATGTAATGAATATCATAAGTTTTATGTATACGACGTAGACGAGAGGTACGATGGGCTGATAGGTAGCAATTTGTTACAACAACTACAGGCAAAAATTAACATGAAAAATGAGGTCTTACATCTTAAGAACACAAATATACCTATAGTCTATTCACCAACCATGAGGGAGGTTTACAATCTACCCCCCCGGGCCGAAGTTAGAGTGAAACTCCCAGTTAACCTATTAGAGGGAGTAGGGATTTTAGATTTTAAGGAATTTAAGGAAGGGATTCGAATGCCCTCCGCTTTAGTTAACTGTACTAATAATTATGCTTCAACTGTCATTCAGAATTATACGGACGAAGCGGTCGATTTAGTTGTAACAGCTCCTTTTAATGTTGAGCCTTTTTCTAGCCCGTTAAACACCGTTAACTACACGGAAACTAACCGGGACCTAGATAATTTACTAGTAGATAATTTACGAAAAATTTGTTTAGATCACATGAACACGGAAGAAAGAGAAACGATTGAACGGGTTTGTTGGGAATACAGGGACGTGTTCTATTGCGAGGGTATCCCATTATCATTCACGAATCAAGTAAAACACAAAATTCGTACAAAAAATGAGGACCCTATTAACATAAAAGCATATAGGTTACCCCCATCGCAAAGTGCCGAAATTAGGTACCAGGTAGATAAAATGCTAGGGGACAATATCATCCAAGAATCCCACTCTCCTTGGAGTGCCCCTGTGCATTTAGTTCCTAAAAAGGCTGATGCCTCGGGAAAACAAAAGTGGAGAATGGTCGTAGACTACAGACGTCTCAACGAGATAACCGTTGACGACAAATATCCGTTACCTAACATCAACGACCTATTCGACATGTTAGGAAAAAGTACATACTTTACTACTCTTGACTTAGCTAGCGGGTACCACCAGATAGAGGTGGCTGAGGAGGATAGGGATAAGACTGCCTTCAGCACACCCTCAGGACATTATAGTTTCAACCGCCTTCCCTTTGGTCTAAAGACGGCGCCGGCAACGTTCCAGAGGGCCATAGATAACGTCCTTCGGGGTCTACAGGGCTTACATTGCCTTGTATACTTAGATGACGTAATAATCTTTTCGAAAAGTTTACAGGAACACGTAGAAAAACTCAAAATGGTTTTCGATCGTTTCCGTAAAACAAACCTTAAAGTATAACTAGACAAATCACATTTCCTTAGGAAAGAAGTCCTATACCTTGGACACACAATTACAAGCGAAGGTCTTAAACCGAACACCGATAAAATAGATGCTATTTTGAAGTATCCCATACCTGAGACAGTAACTCAAATCAAAAGCTTCTTAGGACTGATAGGGTATTACAGAAAATTTATTAGGGATTTTGCTAAAATAACGCGACCCTTAACACAGTGCCTGAAAAAAGGCCGAAAAATAGTAATTGACGAGGAATACCGAAATTGCTTCGAGACTTGCAAAACATTATTAACAAATGCTCCTCTATTACAATATCCAGATTTTAGTAAAGGCTTTATCCTTACCACCGATGCATCAAATTATGCGATTGGGGCTGTACTCTCACAAGGATCAGTAGGCGCGGATAAACCCATAGCTTATGCTAGCAGGACTCTTAGTGACACAGAAACCAAATATAGCACCATAGAGAAGGAACTTCTGGCTATTATTTGGGCTGTGAAACATTTTAGACCATATCTCTACGGAAATAAGTTCGTCATATACACGGACCATAGACCATTAGCATGGTTATACTCCCTGAAGGAGCCAAATAGCAAGTTAACGCGGTGGCGGCTTAGGTTAAAAGAATATGATTTTGAGGTCCGATATAAAAAGGGTCCCCAAAATACAAACGCAGATGCGTTGTCAAGGATTAAAATCCATGCGATTGACGACGACTTAGATTCCATATTCGTAAACGTAGGAGATAGGAAAGAACGGATTAGGAAAATCGTAGAAGAATTAGAACATGACCTGGCCACTGATGAACCCCCTATAGAGACTATAGAGCTTTCGGACTCTGATGACGGAGTTACCGCAAACTCCGTTTCCAATAGGGAACACGACGGGATACCGATCTTGAACGAAGCGATAGACTCTAAACCAAGGCAAATATTAGTTCATACATGGCATAAGGATAAGTTAACTGTTAAGGATATATCTAATAAAAAACAGAAAATTCTAGAAGTCCATTAACCCATAAATAACGAAAGTCTAGTTAAAGATTTCTTAAAAGAATACATTGACCCTAAAAATAAGTATTTTATATATTTCGAAAACGTTTTATTTAGAAATACCTTTTCTAAAGTAGTTATTAGTTTATTCAAAAAGGGATCAATTCAATTAAGCGAATGTACCGAGCGAATAATAAACTTAACAGATTCTGAACATGATCAAAGAGAAATAGTTTTGAAATATCATGAGGGTAAAACATGTCATAGAGGCATTAGGGAAACCCTTACTAAACTCAAAAGGCACTACTGGTGGCCCAATATGAAAGAGACGGTTACAGCAATCATAAATGGCTGTGAACCATGTAAAAAGATGAAGTGTGATAGGAAGCCCATCAAACCACAAATACAACTCACTCAAAACCAAAACACTCCATTTCAGGAAGCTTTTATGGACTTACTTTATATAGAAGGTCAATATTATTTAACCGTGGTAGATGCATTCAGCAAGTTAGGTCAAGCAATGTATGTCCCTAATAGAAGTACCCCAGAGATAGTTAGGGCGTTAATTAAATATTTCAGTATGTATGGTTTACCAAAAAAACTCAATTGCGATTCAGGGACAGAATTCAATAATGCACTTATTAAAGAATTACTTAGCTTATATAAAATTGATCTACATATAGGGACACCAAATAATCCCAATTCAATGGCAGTAGTTGAGAGGTTTCACTCCACTATTATAGAAATATATCGATTAGCCAAATATGGTAAGAGCAATTTAGACGCAGCATCCGTTATGACATACACCATAATGGCTTACAATAACTCTATACATTCTGCAACAGATTTTACTCCATTTGAGGTAGTTTTTGGACAAACAGAAGCAGGAAATGTATTTGATATTGATAGGGAGAAAAATCTATTACAAAAATTAATGTTAGATCATAGGAAACGTTTAAAGGTACTTTATGAATATATTTCAGACAAATTAGTTAGCGATAAAGTTAAGGTTAGAGATAAGAAAGGTGGAGAAGAACCACCTGTAGTTAAAAATGGGGATGAAATTTATATGAAAAACACTAGGATTAGAAAAGCAAAAGAACTTCCACGCTATGAGAAAGCCCAAGTTATAGGTGAACCGCAAAGAAATATAGTACCAGTAAAATTAAACAATAGACCAACTAGAGTAGCAATAAAAAACGTTAAACGTCCCCCACAGGTCGTGCCTAGTACTCCTACTACTAGCACCATCAGTGATCAACCTGGACCTACAAAACCTCAACAAGAACCCGGGGATAGCACCTCTGAAATTGGGAGTAGCAGTGAAGAAGAGAATACTTGGACGATTTTTAAGTCTGTAGATTTAACTTCAATAGGATTACAGATAGATAGTAATATTCAAGATTTTGAAAACTTAAAGCAAATAATTAGGAAAAATTAATTAGATAAGGAATTATGAGGGATAGAAAAACAGGTAGATAATTTAATTAAAATTATTCGGGATAGATTAAGTCAAATAATACCCATTAGTTTTAGAGTTAAGAGATCCTTATTTAGTCCTTTAGGAACCTTAGTAAAAGCCATATCCGGCAACTTAGATGAAGAAGATGCAATCAGATATAATAAGGAAATAGACAGCTTAAAAAGTAGGGAACATATTGTCGAACGCAAAGTGTCATCAGTTCAAAAAGCATTCGATAAACTAGTTAACGATTCGGAAATAATTAATTTAAATATTAAAGACTTAGGGTTGAAAACCACAGAGATTAAAACACTTGCTCAAAACGAGACAAAATTCAATAATTTGTTAACCATGATGAACTCCATGTACCAAGTACTGAGTAACTTTCGTACTTGTTATGAAAACATACAAGAAATTGAAACATCAATTGCATTTAGTAAATTACATGTTTTACACCAATCCATTATTAACACTACAGAACTATATAATACTTTATTAGTTAAATATTGGATAGAAACAGGCGTTACTTGGCGAAAATCCATGACAAAACAATGGTAAGTAAAAATTTTTTTTAAGAAAAAACTTTTTAGCATTAATTAATAGCATTAATTTTTCGCAGAATCAAAAGGACAACAAAACGTCGACAATTGTTTCGCCTCTAAACGAGGCATTATCAAGACTGTCTCAGAGAGAACAGCTCAACTTTATTAGTTATAAATACACATGCAAAAACTATATATCCAGTTACTCACGATAATCTGATAAAATTAGAACACAACATTGTTGTAAAATCTTATATAGATGGTAATCAAAAGCTAGTTTTCGTTTTAGAAGTTCCCTTAATAGATACCGAAACATATAATTACTATAAGGTAATCCCTATTCCAATCCACAATATCACCATAATTCCTAAATACCCTTACCTATTGGTGAATCGATTGAAGTACATTCCAGTAGCAACTCCCTGCGAAAAGATCGAGAACAACAAATTTCTATGTACAGAAAACAATTTGGTACAATACCCCACGAAGACGTGTATTGAAGACATAATGCTCATGAAAAGTAACTATACCCAATGCCTGCAGAACCACATAAAATAGAAGCTACAAAAATACAGAAGATATCAGACTACGACTGGATGATCTACTCCGAAGATAGTACTATCGTAAGCGAAAACTGCAACAATGAGATGCGAAAATACAGCATCCATGGAACATATATAGTAACACCCACACGTTCCTGTGAAACCTACATTGGAGAAATACTGGTGAACGCTGCCACCAACGTAACCGATATGAAGCCGCAAATATCCACCATACAAATACCAGAGCTGAGCAGCAACTTCGAAGTTCGTACCAAGAAACAAGATTTACTAAACGTAGACTTCAGTGACGTGAAAGAAGTTTTACAAAGTGTTAAAGCCAGTGATAGTGACTATCCAATGATAGAAGACCAAATAATTTCATACAATACAAGCATTTGGACTGTCTGCCTGTATATAATACTAATCCTTATCATAACCACCGTTGTAATTATGAAATGCCGAAATTCCCTGAAGCCGAAGTTTTCACCTTCAGTGAATTTCTCACTTGGGGAGGGAGGAGTCAAGGAACCCCAAACCCCTCACATCAGCTTCGTCAGCAAGGCTAGAGAAGCAACATAGCCACAAACAGACGTCATAGCACATATTGCAAATTAGACATTTCCTTTGTATAAAAACGCAGTAGCTAATTAAGTTAATCAATAATTGTTTTTGTTTAGTAATAAGCTGTAACTCTGTCCATTTTCAAATAAATATATTTTTTTATTAAAATCCGTGTTTGAGATCTTAAATCGAGCGTGCCACGGCAGCGGTCGGCGAAGTGCCACAATCATTTGTCATAATCATAGCCCTTTTTTTAAAGCCTTGACGTATGGCCATACTGCGTCCATTGCCGGACGCCTCTGGTAGTTGCGGTGGTATTTACCCAGTTAATCATAGCCCTAATTATCACATGCCATAACATCATTTGCCATCGACATTGAGGTTTAGGTTAGGTTAGAACAAAGCAAATGCATAATTTTGGAAGAACAATTTTTTATGGCGCTTAAATATCATGTGTAATGATTATTATTGCGTTTAAATATTATGTCTAATAATTATTATGGCATTTAAAAATTATATCTAATAATTATTATGGCGTTTAAATATTAAATCTAATAATTATTATGGCAATTAAAAATATGAAAAACAATACGTATGGCACTCGTATCTTATGGTATCTAAGTTTCGGGCAATTAAAAGTAGGTATGTCATAATATGTCTTTTAGGGCAAACAAAACATTCGGGCAAATGAAATTCGGGAATATGATGATTATGGCATATAATCTTCGGGCAAACAATAGACAACCGCGGGAGTCAATTAAAGCTAATAAAAGTAAAACTTCCTCTTCATCGATATCCATCGCTCTATCAGATGTTCTGCAGCAATTACAGCGTGACTGACGTGTATATTCTTTGGCCACACAGAAATGATTAACTGCGGAGAAAAGTTCATATTTTCGTGAGCAAAACTCACGCGATATTCTACCCACAAGGATAACGAAATCCGCTTTGGTGTGAACAGTAGTATTACCGCATACCCACTCGGATTTCTCTGCTGCAAACGGTAGCGAATACCGCCTATGTTTGAATAAGCCTTTAAGTAGGTTCTTTTACAATACCACGAGCCCTGCTCTCTCTATGAACTCTTAGTTTTATAGTAGGTAAGTAATAATCGGTTTGAATCAACCTAGTACCTATATCCTCAGGGTTACCACGACGTAGCCATCACTCTCCTGCTAGTATGCGGTGACCGCGCGTCGTTCCCCCTCCTGTGCCGCCTGTCGTACGGCCCGGCCGCGCCCCTCGCGCCCTTCATGCAGGTCACCATGCAGCCCACGCAACACCTCCTCAACTACATGCTGCCGGTCGTCGGCAGAGCTGATAGGAAGGTCGCCGAGTGTTTAGATAAGTACGTTTTATTTGTTTATAAACTTGATACTAATAGGCAAGCGGCAAACCCCCGAAAAAGTGCTTAGAAATGAAAATGACTGACCAATCAGTGAAAATGTGATTTCCCCAATACAAATTTGTACTTTTTGTAAACCTTGGACCAAAAGGCGTCGATTGGTAAGAAATCAAAATTTGTGCGGTTGGGCTATTAATTGTTATAAACAAATTAATTTGTAAACTGAAAAAAAAGTTGGTTTTTATATTGGAAAATGATTTCTAAGGGTAAAACGGGCAAAATAGAACACTTTTTACTTTGTGATTTTTTCGAAAAATGCGTTTTAAAGAAGTTACAACCATTTTAAAGCGCAAAAATGGTCACATTCAACATTTTTTATCTCGCCGAGTTTTGTACGAATTAAAAAAAATCCTGCGGCAGAATACTTATCAGATCTTAAGTTTCAACGGACTATTTTTCAAAATGAGAAAATACACATTTTTCACATCATTCATTTCATTTTCATTCAATCATTTTCCAATATAAAAACCAACTTTTTATCAGTTAACAAATTAATTTATTGTTTATAACAATTAATAGCCCAACCGCACAAATTTTGTTTCCTTACCAATCGACGCCTTTTGGTCCAAGGTTTACAAAAAGTACAAATTTGTATTGGGGAAATCACATTTTCACTAATTGGTCAGTCATTTTAGTTTTTCAGGGGGTTTGCCGCTTGTCTATAATATATCATGGTCACTCACATAACAGTGTTTTCGGGATATTTACCATGTAAGGAAATTTTGATATTTTGGCATTTTACCAGCGCCATGATTACGGAGGTCGGTGCTGGCGGTGGATGGTGAAAATTTTCCCTCTTTCGAGATAACTATTTCCTAACAATGCGTGGTAAAATATCCAAAAAACTCTTAATACATTCGTTTTTCGAATTGGAAATGCCAAAATTATCCCTGTGAACCTGCAGTCAACAGTTGGTTCTTGATAAATACTTTGATTGTTCTATTACGACTTGATTCCATACTTAAAAGTCATAATGCAGGAAGTGTTTTGGACATAAGCATAATGGATTAATCACACTGGATACGCTCTGCGGTCAGCTCAAGTAACCAATACATGATACGGGTAGCGTTTACTTTGCCCCTGGCCCTGTCCGCATCAAGTGTATCAACTCCTTAAGTTGAGTTGTTTGTCCTCGCAGAGCACAAGTAGGCACGATGTTCGCGCTCCCCTGGTACCTGACGTGGTTCGGCCACAGCCTCAACAAGTACACGGACGTGGTGCGCCTGTAC
Organism: Nudaria mundana; assembly: GCA_963556515.1. Taxonomy (NCBI): domain Eukaryota; kingdom Metazoa; phylum Arthropoda; class Insecta; order Lepidoptera; family Erebidae; genus Nudaria; species Nudaria mundana. The sequence continues at coordinate 22,965,157 of OY748291.1, forward strand.
GACTATTTCCTGTGCGCGCCGCCGCTGTTCCCGGTGTACGTCACGGCCGCGCTCGTGCTGTACCGCAGCGAGGAGGTGTTCGAGTGCGAGTGCGATATGGCCATGCTGCACTGCCTGCTATCCAGGGTGAGGCTGTTGTTCTGCTTAATGTTTGAGCTATTTTTTTTAAGAATACTGCAGATACGAATTACTAGTTATTGGATTATGAACTCACTTGCGCTTATTTTAGTACTTTACTTAGGATGTACTTTTAACGTTTATGGGTTATCTTAACTTGTCTTCTCTTATTTTCCCCCTTCTCAGAAAAGCTTGATGAGATTAAATAGACTGAAATAATCTATTAGGGATCAATTATATTAGAACGGGCCATTTTAACGTATATATTTTGTGACAGTGTCAGTGCCTGATCCGTGTTCTGCCTAGGTACGTGTGTATAGTGTTAAGTTGTCCAGTCCGGTCGGTGAAAAGTTCATTGCCAATATTATAATATGAGTAACTGAAAGTAACTAAATGTCAACACACTGTTCATTCCAGTTACCCGATGACTTGCCGTTCGAAGACATCCTGGTGACCGCCAAAACTCTATACGAAGAGAACGACCCCTCAGACCTCGAGACAGAAGTGCAGGCGCTCGAGAGGAGAGAGTGAGTTCAACTCTGTTTATTAAATTTAATAAAAAATACCTCTTATATTTTTGGTGACTTTATTCTCAATGGTTGCATAGAATTGTACAAGCACCAGTTCCCGGAATGAATTAATATTCGTTCAATATGGATGTAATACACAAAATCACGCCCCCACTGCCGAAGGGGTAGACAGAGATGTTTAATATGCCGACTTTTTGGTCAGTCACGTTGTTGCCATGTAATCTGGGGCGAACCTATTGTGCTGCTAACAGACAAGTAAGGATATTGTCGTTATCGGGTACTTTAGCTATTTGCTGGAGCCTCGATTGTCTGTTAGCACAACGTGTCGATAAGGATGACTTGGGCCCCAATAATCGGAATATAAGTCGGCAATAGTCGCCTCGGCTTTCCATCAGACGAACGGATTTTTTTTAAAATTTAGCGAACCTGATATAAAAAAAATAGAATATACAGTAAACGCAAAAAACATAAATCTTTAAAATAAACGGTCACACGAGATATTTTAATTTCTATGAACAACAATTACTATTACAAAAAATATATTGGTTCTATTGTCAATTTACGCCTCTTATTGCATAGCAACACATGCAACACACGCAACTATTGCACGATTAGCTCGCGAAATGACAGGCCGGCTGCAATAATCGAACTACACGCCTTCGCGGCTAGATCTGCCTAGCGACGGCGACGGTACAATTTGCGTTGGGTCATTTTCGAGCGCTAGAAATACTTTTAAGATTTTTCCGTTCTATGTTTACATATCTACTACCAAATATAATCTGTGCAGTCGAAACATCAGCATTACAAATAAATGCATTGTAATATAAGCCGCGGACCATGTGAGTAGGATAGAACGCGCTCTGTGACGTCATCAATCGCTGAAAAGTACGGATAACAAAACAGTACTTCATTATGACCATAGGTTATTCCACGTCACTATGACGTCACCAACATGTCCGCCAACGCCATTGTCATCTTGCGCGGCTTCTAATGAGAATGCACTTTCGTGCGTACGTTACGTTGACATGTACGTTGCAGGGAGGAGCAACGTCGGCTCGACGACGAGCGCCTCAAGCGGCGGCGCCTGGCGGCCGGGGCGGGGGGCGGCGGCTCGCTGGCGGCACGACTGCGCGCGTGCGTGGCGCCCGGACTGCGCGCGCTGCCACTCAGCCGCCGCGCGCTGTTCGCCACGGCCACGGTGCTGCTGGGCATCTACGTGTACTACCGGCCCGAGCTGCTGTTCAACAGGTAGCGATACGCTTATCGGTTTGTGCTCTTCCGACTTTAGGACTTATACGATGTGCGAGCGAGACGCCGATGTGGTTCACGAGTGACTTGCCTTCCTTTGAATTTTAACTTTATTTGTGTTATACTACGGTTGATTTTACATTGTGATAATTACTGCAAGTAAAATTTCTAAATGTAGGTATAATTCCGTTGAACAACTTTTGCTAGTCTCGTTTGTAATATTGTCATCTCACTATCACCCAAAATCATGTATCAAAATGAACATTATGAATTGAGATATTTTAAGGAGATTTCAGACTAATCAATCAATGCAGCAAATAAATCATTTTTTGATTGAGAAAAGATTTAATCATCACAAAGGTACAAATTAATTGTGAAATTTATTGTAATATGGTCCATTGTACATAAAAAAGGGTACTTATTTAAAAAAAATTGTATGGTATAAATACCGAAACAAACTACCGAAGTTATGTAAACAACATTGTTTTATGATTAAACATCAAATGCATTCATTATAATATTCACAAAATTTATTATAATTTAAATATTTGATTCATGGTGCTTGGGTATTAGTACATCGTATGGAGGACAAACTGATCAGACCGATTTGGATCTTATAAATAGGGAATAAGATTGCATTATTGTGTAACATTAGCTTGGGAGTGTAAGACATTGTGTGATTGGTTAAGGGATTTTTGTCTAAAATATTTAGGAATAGAACTCTTTTATATTATATAAAAGACATAAAATTGATAAAAATTCAATCTCAAAATGTATGATAATATCGAAAAGATGTTGATATATATATTGTTAGGTTTTTAATAATATTTTTTACGTTTTATCTGTTCCTAAATATAGTAAAATAATTTTAGAGGCTCCTTTGGCAGAATGTATTTGATGTGACTCATTGAATAGTAGAATCAAAGTTATTTTTTCAAATATAGTAATTTGATGCCCTTGCGCATTCATTAATTCAAGAATTGGATATCTAGAAATGCAGAAAAAGGGTAGTTTATCGATAACAATCTTGAACCCTCAAAATTATATATTTTTTAACTATAATTTCGGCAGTAAATAAAATACACACACATTAAATGCCATTTAGTTATGTGGCTTTACTGAGCTTGTGAATAAACACGTACTTTTAAATCTCTACCTACTTACTATACCTACATAGAAAAATACAAGTCTAAACAAATATTTGCAGACCGTCAAATATTGGTCCGACGTTTTGATTTAAATCAATAAACCAAATCGTAGACCGTAAAAGATTTATTCAAATCGGGCATTCCCCGGCCCGGATATCAAACCTGCAGAACTCGAAACTGCCAAAATCCGCTGGTTTTGCTTCTACGGCTGTTAGATAAGTTCATTAGATAAATTATTCGTTTGATTTGTTTGTTTCGTCCACATTCATACCTTTGAAACCTTCAAGACCTAATTTTGAAAACCTTGAGTTCATTTTGTGTTCAAAGCATTAAAGAAGTACATTTTCTAAAGGATTTTTTTAAATCTGTGTACTTGATAATATTTTTTCAAAATGGCGTCCAATAAACGTCAGATATTCCGAGTTATTTGTTGAAAAGGGAGGGAAATACTAATGAGGTTAAAAAATTAATGGATGTATTTAGTTAGATATTGCACTAAAAGTTATTCTTAATATTTATTTAGTTAAGACATTATGGCCGTGATTGAGAAATGTGTGATTCCAAGTTTAGTTTATTGTAAGGAAAGAAGGAAATTGTGCTAAGTTTATAAATGAAAAGTGTGTTAAGATGTTTGTAGTTATAACAATTGCGCGTAAATCGTTAAACAGATTTGGATGAAAATTGGATAGATAGACCATTTCTTGGAACAAGTATCTTTTTTATCCCGGTAATGTGTTCCCGTAGCTATTAGGTACAAGAAAACTATTGTTCGTGGATAAATCGCTAATACAATTTGTATCGTCAACTCCTAAAAGTACTTGTAATAGTTTGTAGAGCTAGACTTTCGCGTTCCGCATTCGTTACATGATTTAAATGCTTGTTTGGGAGTTAGGTAGTAGTCAATAAACTTGAATGATATTACATAACTTTATTACCTACTTACCAAATTATATCTGAAAACAAATTTAGTTTTTAACCTCTTTATTAAATTGTTTGGTATAAGAATTGAAAATGGATTGTTTAATACAGTATGTTAGATTTAGAATGAGATTCAGTACCTAACATGTGTTGGTTACTGAACAACACGTAGGTAAAGATGTGGATAAAAATATACCATTGAATTAATATATAGCATAGGTACCATTGATCACAGTAATGTGTTCCCGTGGTGACTGAACAAGTATACTATTCCCACAGAATCTGATTCTACAACCTAACCCTCTCTGCACGTGTATTGATTTTTTAAATGTGATATTATTTTTTTAATTTATCAGTTTAGGTATAATTTATTCTTTATTATTTATAACTTGAAGTAAAGCTCTAGTAAGTGCTTTAAAAAATGTAAGCATTTATATATAGAACTGAATTTATAATATGTTATGGATTAATTTATTAATGAAGTATGAGGTTTGAAGCTATGTTAAGGTTACGCTACGCTATACTATCATTTTACGTTTATAAACATTTGTTGGTAATATTATAGACTAGCTAAGTAATAATGCGTTTACGTTCAATAATTATATCGATTGTATATTTTGTCAATGTTTTTTTTAATTATAGTAAGTAATAAAGTAATTTAGGTAATGAGATTTTACGACTAGGGAGTAAAAGCTACTCTAGAATCCGTCGCTTTTCTCTATTTTGGCCCTGGGACGCGGCCGTCCCATCGTCCATTGCCGGGGCCTCGGGTATATCCTAGGTAATTGCCCTGTGGCGCTAGCAGCTCGGCAACTAACATCATTTTACTCCATTGTCATAAAATCTATTATTTTAACTCCAGGAAGAGTAATAACTAATAACGCCCTAAGTGCGCCCCGGGTACGCCCTCGGAAGGTTCACCGGAGGGCGCCGGCGGCCTATCTACGTGGCCTTTCTTCGCAGTCGGGTTAAAATAGTTCCAGTTTTTGTCATGACGTGTTGTGCGTTCCCCCCAAAACAGACAAAAATACAGAATATTTTTTTTTCCAATGTGATCTTAGACGCCTTATGATTTGTGTAATTATTGTATTTATGTGTAATTATAGTGTAATAATAACTTTTTAATATTATTGTGTATACGGTTTTTTTAAACAAATCTGCGGGTAAATTAACTGTTATTTAAGTAAATCTGAGGCTTTGAATCTTTTTGTTGTATGAATGTAGATAAAGTGCTGTATTTTTTTTTATTAATTATTAATATGCACTACAATACACTTATTGTAGTGCTTTTCTACCAGAAATGTTCTATGTAGCTATGCTGCGAGGGAGTGCGCTGTGGACCAATGAATATGATTGGTGGATATCAAACGCATCCATAGCACGTAGCAACATCATTGGTGGAGAAACACCCTAAAACTTCAGTTTCGCTTCAAACTGTTTCATTGTAATGTTAGTATTTGATGGTCCAAGAAGAATGTATCTTCTTTGTCCTCAATAGGGTAAACAACAGCTTTACATCCCCAGATTTGGCATTCTACCTGTATTATTACCTATATTTGCAGAAATTATGCTATTGTTTAAATACATAAGGTAGGTAGTATTTATATACCTCGTAGATGTAAAATTGAAACTAGTTTAGGCTCGTTTTCGCTTTAAATAGACTGATCAACTATGTCATAAGTCGTTCAACACTATTAATATAGTCAATTATTTTTGCATCCGGACTTTTACCGTATACTAGTCTGGTAAAAAGCGGTAAACTTTCAAGGCCTTACTATTTGCTACACCATACCTGTGTAATAAATACTAATAGTGAGTCAACTCGACGACGGATGAAAGAAAACTGCATGTAGCGAAAATGCGAATGTTAAGATGGATGTGTGGTGTAACAAGGATGGATAGAGTAAGGGAAAGTTGCCCCAGTAAATGAAAAAGTGAGAAGCGAACGGCTAGCATGGTATGGACATGTTATGAGAAGAGAGGAAAGTAATGTGGTAAGAAAGGTGCAAAGTATGAATGTAGATGGCCTGAGAACTCAAGGTAGGCCCAAGAAAAGATGGATAGAATGCGTGAAAGTGGATATGACCAGGAAAGGAGTGACTGAGGAGATGACGTGTGACAGGGATGTATGGGAGATGAAAACATGTTACGCCGACCCCAAATAATTGGGATAAGGGCAGGCAGATGATGATGAGTGAGTCAATTCGGCGGCGGCTTGCTCCAACTATGAGGCACGGTTTGAAGAGCACGGGGCAGTCGCAGAACTGATTTGATGTGTTATGTACAAGACTCGAAAGTGTATTATCATTATTACAATGCAATAACTTGACTGTATGCTGATGCTTAGACTGTAGAGGTTTTATTTATGTGCCAGGATAGATGTGACAGATACCACTATACTATTGCATTGTAATATTGGGAATGCACTTGCATACACACTATTTAAGAAAGTTTGAATCAAAGAAGAATCAAATAATCAATTTCATTTATTCAGTTTAGGCACATAAAGAGCACATATGAATGTCAAAATTTTACAATTTTATGTCAAGTAATATTATAAAAATACTAAATTTAGTAAGTACATAAATAACCATTAGAAAATGATTCTTTCGCTGGTTCGAACTGTTCTTTGTTCGTGACTCCCCTGACTCATTTAGCGACTACGTCGTACTACAGGTATTGTGCAGTGTACCACAGTAGTTAACTCACTATTTCGTATTTGTTACACAAACGACCATTAAATATGTTGAAATAGACATCTTGTTTACCTACTTTTGTATGAAAGTATTTATAAATAATTTTTTGGAGTTTACTCCTTAAGAATCGATTTTCATATCTAAGGCGCCCGGTATGAAAAAAATCCGAGGGGTAAAACCTACTAACAAGTAACGAAAATCGTGTCACGTTTTTGGTGCGCACCTCTAGTGCGCAACTTTCTAATTTGTTATGGTTAGATACTCGTACTTAAGGAGTAAACTCCAGTCGTGCGTCGGAGCTGACACACACACTTTTTTGTTTATAAATGGGATACAATAATGTTATCGCTAAGAATGCAATGTTAAATACATGTATAATATTGATTTATGAGTTTTATTGTAACAACTATATAGTTATATCAGTACCTACGTTGCAGTAGAGTAATTTATAAAATTATATTTGTTATTGTACATTGGTACATAAGGACAGGACACATTTGACAAGGAGAGGAGTGACTGAAGAGATGACGTCAGATAGGGATGTGTGGAAAAGAAAGACTTGTTGCGCGGACCCCAAATAATTGGGATAAGGGCAGGTAGATGATGATGATTGTACGTTGGTACACGAAAAATAGTAAACAAGAATTACAAATTACGTACATAAGTCTTTGGTGCAATTAGTGGCCTTATCGCACAGTAGCGATGTTTCGGGACCATAGTATATGGTGAGTACGAGTATAAGCTATAGTTTGTCTAAAGTCAGGTTTTTTGCCCCCGATACCTCGAATTACTAGTAGGTTATCGTGGTCTAGTGGTAACCGACAATGTTAATAAATAAATAATTAAGGAAATAAATAAAAGGTTAAGCAACATCTAGTCAGGCAGGTCTTAGACCATTTCTTAAGACAGACCCCTCCGTGTCTCGGAGAGCACGTTAAGCCGTCGGCGTCGGTCCCGGTTGTCATACGGACATCTATGGCAGTCGTTAGGGGTAGTTGGAGCCCTACATCAAAAATCCTCGCGGTCATACTACAGAGCTTCGATATCGCCCATAGGTTGTGGAGGTCAGATGGCAATCGCTTCACGAAAAATATCGAAGTTCAGCCGAATCGCAAATCCGACCCCACCAGAGTTGGGAAAAGGCTCGATGAATGATGACGTCGAGTTACTAGTAGGTTACCCTGTATAAATGTAGTTATCATCACGTCACTTCCCCGAGGGGGTTAGGCAGTGGTGCATTACACACTAATTGCAGTTTCATTGGTCCATCCAAGAGAACACCTTGCCGTTAGTCGAAATTGATAAAGTTTTGAATAATATCAACCTACACGGAATCAGTTCTGCATGAATTCTATGTTTTGGTTAGGTTAATTAGGTAATTTAAGGAAGTTTGTTCTTGACCCTCTTATTTTCTGCCGGCGTCACAGGGAATACTTTCGAGTGTGTACCTGGGGCGCCCGACAATAGACGTAGTCGCGGTTGCAACTACGAATATTGCCGAGCGCCTCTGGTTAGCACTAAGAATTTCCAGTGGCGCCCGGCGACATTTGGCCACCTGTGTGGCCGCTGCGTTTTAGGTCGGGTGTTACCCTGCATCTCTGGGGTCGGGTTGTATCCCGTGTCGGTGAGTGAAGGCGTGCGTGGGGTGAAAACCTTTTTCATTCCATGGTCTTGGTGCCGTGGAATAAAAAACCCCTCTCTCATTTAGCGGGTTGACGTCGAGACGGCATGAGGAGATCGTGGTTTGTATCAGTAAAATAAATTTTGATATTGTTATTAAAAAAAAAGGAAAGCTGATACGATATTAAATTTTAAGGTCAGTTTGCGTTTAGGACAAAGGATGCGGAAACAATTCAATAAAGTCGCAATGTTATAATAGTTAATTGTTTCATACTTACACATGACCACAAATAATCACCTTAGAATCAGACTCCGTCGAAGCTTTCTCAGTGCCAGTTCCCACGGGAACAACGGGATGATAGTAGATATCCAACGTGTCAATGCAATTTTTAGCCAAATCTGTTCAACAGTTTACGTGTAATTGAGTTTAACTAACATACTAACCGAATTTATTACAAAAATCTAACGTATTAAGTACATACATATTTCTATTTCTTTATTGCAGGTCCCGTGAGAACACTACGCTGTAATTTTTTTCGGAGTAGATTTAAATCAGATAAGGTAAGTAATAATAATAAAAAAAGTAAACAACATCATAGACGACTATTTATTTCATTCCATAATGTAGGAAAATGACGTAATGGGATTTAGTCTAAAATATATATATAGATAAAGTCTTTAACTACCACAACTATAAATGAAGTATTTCGTTCAAAAACGGTTCTATCGCGAGGTACAGAATGTATAAATAAAAAATAACGGGATTGCCACAACGCACTTGATCTTTAGCGAGTTCATAACGTAATAAACCAGATTTTCTAAATAGTTATGTAAAAACTAGCCAATGCCTGCAGATTCGCTTGTGTGGTTTTTCTTGCTGTCGGATTTTGATGTTTTTTTTTACTAGAAATTGAGCTTAGTCTGTGGGTGAAAATCTCACGAAAGCCAGTACAATGACTTCGCGGTTTAGGTCCAGACAGACAAGATTATTTTTTGTTTTTTATTAAGTAATCTTTTTATTATATCGCGCACACTCATTGGTAAATGTTCAGTCAAAATTTTTACAAAACAAATTTCATTCATAAAAAAATGTGTAGTTCCAATGAGTGATTTCAAAAGCGATAAAGTAAATACATACATTAATTAGCAGTAACATTCACTATACAGTTTATATTAAGCACCTAATGTTAGACCAAATTAGAACCCATACCTATTACGGCAATAGGCTCACCTCTACTACGTGGGACCAACGGACGAAGACTGAGCGTTTAATATTACTCTGCTTACCCTTCGGGGAAATAAACGAAATGTATGCAACAGTGATAAAATATCGAAAACTCGTTAAAAACACGTATATATATGGTAGTAATCCCGCCATTAATATTACGCACGACACATAATAAATAAGTATATTGATTAACTAAATAACATAAAATTATCTATATTAATATTATTAAAGTATGTCAGTTTGTATCTAGAATTACTTAATTTAGATATTTTTCAAAAGTAATCCAGTTGGTATAGAGGTAGATATCCAACTGAACTGGTTTTAAAGACTTCAGAATTAATCATTCACCGAGACTTTTTCCCAATTCGGTTGGCGTCGGCTGAACTTCGATATGTTCCGTGAAGAGATATCGAAGTTCTGTAATTAGACCGGTGGGATTTCTGATATAGGACTCCAACTACCCCTAACGACTGTCATAGATATTCAGAATTAATAAAGACTGTTATAATAGTTAGTAATTTTATTTGCTATCTAGATATAATTAGTACTAGGTATATGAAAACACAAAAGTAATAAAAATAATATACCTAGGGAAGACTAGGATCAAAGAAGACATAGTATATTTGAAGTCGACATATAGTATGCATATTTTTAAGTCCTTTTTTAATCCTTAATTCATAAAATTAAATTATAATCACATTATAAATTGAGAGCAATACTAAAAAAATACCATAAATTAGGTATTAGGTAACTTTTAACACATAATAATGCATTATAATATAGAATAAATACCAGAATACAAATACAATACAGTCTTAGAAAGTACGGTAGAAGTCAGAAGTGGGATTGGAGGCGCCGGGTGTTTGTAATCGCGTTGTCATGGTTACTCAAACATGTCGTCGATTAGAAAGATCATTGGCCGTGAGTTGTTATTGCCAGGGTTCTTTTCTCACTGGCGTAACTTATTGACTTGCGAATCTGGCAGTAAAAAGTTGGGACCTGGACTTCTACCATTCTTTCGTACACTAGTGCTTCATAATAGAGAGTTTTATCACAGCCGTATAAGCTTGGCTTGTCACTTAAATTATATTGAGATAATCTTACATAACTAAACATGAACATCTCATGACTGACTCTTATGAAGAGATTATAATAATTTTATGAACGGACTGTGGGTACAGTCTACAAAAAAAAACAAATATTGCTCAAAAAATCCAGCAATACATTATAATCGATTCTAAATTCGTCAAATTATCAAATAATACGTTACTATTTCTAACCTGTTATTTGATTGATTTATGCGCTAGCCTTAAGCAGCCCACACATAGACAGTTCGTCTGAAGGCTCAGATGAAGGATCATTTTGAACCTTATCGACCGCCTGAACGATCTGAGACTGCAGGCGGACTGTTGGTTTATGCGTCCATTTAGAAGCTATTCTGAAAGCAATTTTGTGAGCATCAAGATGACGGGACCAAGCCCCCAATTTAAACTGTATCTATCTATCACATTGAAGTGTTTGTACTACATATGTACTATTTGTACCCCAAACAAGACATTTGTACCTTTAAAGGTAAAGGAAGTATGTCAAGACGTCTCTGGTCCTGGTGATTCTTCTGGAAGCGCTACTCAGAGGCAGGTAATTCACTCCCCAAGACTTAGTACTACATATGTACGGGTATATACTCAATTTTCAATACAATTGGAAGTGCCAAATTAAAGTTATGTGATTATAGCATTGGTCCCGCCAAATTGATGATTCGTGTTATCGCTGAATACATGTGAGAATCGCCACAGATCGTGTAAAATGAAATATGGAAACTTAATACGTCTTAAGTACATGAACTTGTGTAATTTTTATATTCTTAGATTAAGTACATCAAAAGTTATCTATTATTCATCATCTTTGCAATGGACACATTTATGCAGAAATGAAACAAAAACCCCCGATCGATCTGTTGACTGAGTATTTATCATTCGCACTCTTATTTCATCAATAAAACATTGGATAATATATATTCGACAATATAGGTTTCTCATAAAAGTATTTTATAAGTTGTGAGAAAATGTTATTGAAATTGAGGGTAGGTAGTCGAAACACTTGGCCACGTGGAACTCGTGGACGGTACCTACCTACTCTCGAGAAAAGAACTCTCGAATCAAAATGGGTTCAAATAATATATTTAACTTTGAAAAACTTGTTGGAAGAGAGAATTTCGCCACGTGGAAATTCAGTATGAAAACATACTTGCAACATGAAAACTTATGGTGTTGCATCGAGCCGGCTGAAGACGGTAAAATTGATGCTGCCAAAGACATAAAGGCCAAGGCCAAGATCATATTACTGCTTAATCCTCAAAATTACGTACACTTACAGGAGGGCACAACTGCAGATAAACATTTTTATTGTGTCACAAAAATGGGGTTGTGTTCAAGGGGAGGGTGTTAGAATGTGTGTATTGGAACGCAACCAATTTTAGTTCCTAACACTGCCGCAGATATCGCTTCTTCTCTCTCGTTGAAAATATGAACGTTGTACTTGACCGGTCTCAATATAAATTGTTTTACATATTAATTAATTGTGCATTTATTACAACATCCACGCAAATTCCTTCAATAACAACAGTAAATAGTAGTAATATTGCCTATTTTTATTTACGTGAGTGACCTAACAAGTTATTTTATATTCTGTTAGCTACGTTAAGGATTAACAATGAATAGGAAAATACAAACAGGAAGGAAAAATATAGTGCTGTTGGAAGATCTGAAAAAGGTATTTGAAAATTACAAAGCAACTTTTATTCACGGCATACCATCGTCGAATGACCTAGTGTTTTCAGATGACGCCGTGCAACAAGTTCCATCAAGTGCCATGAATCGACAGTATAAGTAAATAGTATTCACATTAATATCAACCTTTTTAAACATCAATATATTTAGATTGAAATAATTATAAAACACAAAAATAAATCACTCGGCCGGACTCGAACCCGCGACCTTTCTCCTTTCTTTTACCGGCCAGTACCGATATAATCCAATTTTTGTATCATATATTATAATATCTAGATCGCGCTATTAAGGTTAACGTTAGCGTTTTTATTGATCCCTCATAAACGGAATACTGACTCGCGTCAACGTTCAGAGCGGCTATAAAGTTTACCAACAGTCGCACAGTCGATATCATCGTCACATCGTCAGTGAGGGAGATAGCACTTGTTGTTGTCGCACATGATCGTCGGCGGCGCGCACTGACACCCGATCTAGTCAGACATATCGCCGCAATGATGACGAATAACAAATGCTCAGCCAACGCAATAGGAAAAAGATCAATCGGGTTTTTACCTTTAGATTTAAACATTATAAGCACCGGCATAGTTTCCCTCGGTAAATCAGCTGATGAAATGATTCAAGATCAAATGTTATCATGCAGGGCATCTGTATGCAATGGAATCAAAACCATATTCTATTCACTATCTACTATATTTTTTGAACTTAATGATCTAAAAAAGATTAACATTTCTGAAATTCCGAGACAAATTGTCTTAAAAGGGAAATGCTATTCTATTCTATTCTATCTGCTATAGAGTTTATAGCTCCACCTACATCTAGCGGTATCGGGCATTATCGAGCTCATATTTCTCAAATAGTTGGTAAGTCGGAGTGTTACGATGATTTAAAGAAGAAAGTTCAGAAGAGTCAAACGTACATAGCGCCTAATTGTTTAATATATGCCCAAAAATATATATCTTATCAAACATTTATAATTGGAGTTACATCAACATATAAATATAATTACCAAACCATTTCGGGTTGTTTCATTTCTGCATAAATGTGTCCATTTCAAAGATAACGATGAATGATAGATAACTTTGATGTACTTAAGCTATGAATACAAAAATTACACAAGTTCATGTACTTAGGACGTACTAAGTTTCCACATTTCATTTTACACGATCTGTAGCGATTCTCACATGAATTCAGCGATAACACGAATCATCAATTTGGCGGGACCAATGCTATAATCACATAACTTTAATTTGGCACTTCCAATTGTATTGAAAATTGAGTATATACCTGTACATATGTAGTACTAAGTCTTGGGGAGTGAATTACCTGCCTCTGAGTAGCGCTTCCAGAAGAACCGGACCAGGGACGTCTTGACATACTTCCTTTACCTTTAAAGGTACAAATGTCTTGTTTGGGGTACAAATAGTACATATGTAGTACAAACACTTCAATGTGATAGATACAGTTTAAATTGGGGGCTTGGTCCCGTCATCTTTCATTTCATCATCACAAAATTTTATATACTCGCTGTCTCTTTCCAGAGTCGACAATCATATGTTTCGACTTTAAGCACCTTCATAAATACACTAATTATTACGGTGGTTTATTGCTTGAGCATTCCATTCCAACTATTCCAAGCTTAGATCAAAATCGATTAACTTGAAGTTTTTGCATAATATACCTTATTTTACTAGGTAACTTACATTTTTGCAATTATTACATACTTTTAACATGAACGGAATTAACAACAACGGAGTAATATAAACGGAACTTAGACCTGTGGCCAAGAGTTGGTTTAATGAAATTTAAATATATCCCTTTTGTATATGGGTATAGAAAACCTTTTTACCCTTAATAGCAATAATGTTATCTATTAAGCCCCTTTATTAGCCTTCAAAATAATAAAGGAAAAAAAAAGTGTGTGTGTCAGCTCCGACGCACGACTGGAGTTTACTCCTTAAGTACGAGTATCTAACCATAACAAATTAGAAAGCTGCGCACTAGAGGTGCGCACCAAAAACGTGACACGATTTTCGTTACTTGTTAGTAGGTTTTACCCCTCGGATTTTTCTCATACCGGGCGCCTTAGATATGAAAATCGATTCTTAAGGAGTAAACTCCAAAAAGTTATACAGAATGTAACCAAACTACTATTGAAAAATAAAATTCAGAGTATGACACGGGACATATTTTTCGAAATTGCAATTTTTTGCATGGTTTAGTTTTGGGGTCCTGCATTCTCCCCTTTCGTTTTCGATAGTTGTATGACTACAGCCTTAGTACGGGGCATTACTGTGGGGATATTACAAGAGTAATAAATATAGGTAAAAATAAATACATGAATGTTCATGAATGGTAACTTTAACTGTTCATATTGTGTTCTTACAGGTTTCTATACTTACTACTCGTGCGCGATAAGTTGAGACTTGAGCTCGAACCACTTATAAATACAAAGTTGCGCAGTTGGCAGTTCCCGGGAAAAACAAAGCTACAAATGGCTACAACTAATAATAGGGCAAGTAAAGTGTCAAACGGAAGCTTGTTAAGCCCCATTTACATTCTGATTAGTGAGTGTTTATACATGTTTTAATTACAATTGCTCTTATTTTAGTTAACAAAATCGAAATCAGCTATAACTTGGGTGCAAAGGGGCCCTTGGGTGCAAAGGGGCCCTTTGGGTGCAAAGGGGCCCTTCTTACATCTATCGGGCCCCAGCGACCTCACCTGCTAGTGGCGCACCTGCTGATTAACGGACGAGGTTCGTATATTACGGTACCCATGTGGTGGCTTTGGCCCCTACGTGGATACCAGGTGGTACAACAGTGTTGGTCCGGGGGGGTACCACCGTGCAGCTGTGCTAAAGCCCCCCAAGTAACCCAGCCCAGGCTGGGTTGCGTTAGGGGTTCAGCAGCTGCACTGCCGGGCCCGGGGCGGTGTATGGTGCGGCAGGCAGGGGTCCAGTGGGGGCGAAGCTGAGTCTAGTGTGGGTGGTGTGGGTCGATTCGCCGGCCAGGGAGACCCTTAGCAACGGCGTTGCCGCGGCCGCCCGCAACATAGTCATGGGGCCCGCCTGGGTCCAACCACCCCAGTAGGCTGCCCCACATGTTGCGCATAATCCTGTTGTGGGGTCGCCGCTCCGGGTGGTAACCGGTGTGGGGTAGCGGCGGCCTTGCATCAGGGGGGTTTGGGAGCCCTTCCGTCCGGCGGGTCGGCTCCGACCTAACCACACGGTTCTAGACGAAGCTAGCCTCTGCACTTTGTCACTTACTGCCGCACCAAATATCGCCCTGTCTTCACGCTTCCCCATATTTCAAAATGACAGTGCAACAAGAGAATAGACGGTACACAGCGGCCCCTAGAAACCCCACAAAGTTGACTTCGTTTGAGGTGGAGTTCGCGAATATCCGCGGACTCCATGCAAACCTCGATACCGTCCACCATCACCTGGAGTCGGCACGGCCTTCTGTGATGTTCCTAACGGAGACACAGATACGCCGCCCTGACGACACGTCGTACCTCTGTTACCCGGGCTATATCATTGAAGAACAATTCCGCGATAAAGCCGGGGTGTGCGTGTTCGTTAGGGCGGATGTTTGCTGCCGCCGGTTGCGCTGTCTGGAAAACCCCTCCTACTCCGTCCTTTGGCTGCACGTGGATCATGGCTCCATGAGCCAGATCTACGTGTGCGTCTACCGCTCCCACACAGGGGACACTGGGACAACAAGGCTTTTCGAATACCTCAGCGAGATGGCTGACGATGCGCAGGTGCGGTTCCCGAACGCTGACCTGGTTTTCCTGGGGGACTTTAACGGTCATCACGTTGAGTGGCTGGGGTCCCTTAGGACCGATCATGCGGGACGAACCGCCCATGCATTCGCTCTCTCCCACGGGCTGACCCAGATGGTACGGGGGATCACCCGGATACCTGACAGGTCAGACCACACGCCCGCCTTGCTGGATCTACTGCTGACGAGTCGCCCAGCCGAGTACAGTGTGTCGGTACGCGCCCCACTGGGCACATCCGACCACTGTGTGGTGCACGCCAGCTTCCAAGTGCCACCGCCTGCTCGTGCTGAACAAATGACTCGACGACTATGGCACTACTCGTCGGCAGACTGGGACGGTCTCCGCGATTACTTTGCGTCCATCCCGTGGAGCCAGCGCTGCTTTGTAGGGAAGGCGCCTTCGGATAGCGCTGCTGCCATTGCTGGCGAGATCAGTCTAGGGATAGAATATTATATCCCTTTCACTGATGTCGCCAGCATCCGCAAAGCTCGCCCCTGGTTCGGGCGTGAATGTGCCGAGGCTGTCCAGAAAAAACAGTCGGCATATCGCGCCTGGGTCAGGGCTCGGGCGGCACGTGACCCGAACGTGAACCGCCTCAAAGCAGCGTACAATCGGGCCACTAGGTTCAGCAAGAGGGCCTTCAAGAGAGCGGATGCCCAGCGCGTCGCGCGGCTTGGTCAGGAGCTCACATCCCATCCCACGGGCAGCCGTGGATACTGGCAACTGGCCAAAGCCGTACAGTCAAATTTTTGTCAACCCTCGCTGCCACCACTGCGTTTTCCTGATGGATCACTGGCTCACAAAGCCCAAGAGAAGGCGGACATGCTCGCAGACCTCTTTGCGGCTAATTCCCGGGTCGATGACCGTGGCCTGCAGCCCCCCGCCATTGCCAACTGTGGCCACACTATGCCTGATATTGTTATCAGGCAATGTGATGTACGGGCAGTGCTGCGGTCACTCGACACGCGGAAAGCCAGTGGCCCTGACGGCATTCCGGCGGTGGTGCTACGAAAATGTGCTGCTGAGTTGTCTTCAGTATTAACGCGTCTGTACCGCCTGTCATACTCTACAGGCCTCGTGCCGGAGGCCTGGAAGGAGGCGAACGTACAACCGATCCCCAAGAAAGGGGATCGATCCGATCCAGGCAACTATCGACCCATAGCTGTCACCTCAGTCATTTGCAAGGTGCTCGAGCTTCTTATTAATAAGCAGCTCATGCGATACCTGGAGGATCACTCGCTAATCAATGATCGGCAATATGGCTTCAGGCCAAAACGATCAACGGGTGACCTCCTGGCATTCGTCACGCATGTATGGGGTGAGGCTATGGAAAAGTTTGGCGAGTCCTTGGCTATTAGCCTGGACATCGCCAAAGCTTTCGATAGGGTCTGGCATGCTTCGCTCCTTTCCAAGCTTCCGGCATATGGTCTACCTCCTCAACTGTGCAGCTGGATTGCCAGTTTTTTAAACGAGCGCCGAGTGCGGGTCCTCTGCGATGGCCAGGCTTCTCGCTTTTTGCAAGTGAATGCCGGGGTACCGCAGGGGTCCGTACTGTCACCAACTCTCTTTCTTCTGCATATCAATGATATGCTTTCCCTCGGGAACATTCATTGCTATGCAGATGACAGTACATTGCACGGGAGTTACTCGGTTCGTCCGACGGCGGGGCGATCTGTGATAGAGGAGGAGAGACGACATCTCGTGGGTGATCTCGACCGAAGCCTCGACAGTATCTCCCAATGGGGTGCCGAGAACTTGGTCGAGTTCAATGCCCACAAAACACAGGCGTGTGCATTTACAGCGAAAAAATCCCCTTTCCTTCCCCTACCCACTCTTCAGAATGCAATATTACCAATGAAGGACAATCTAGACATCCTTGGCATAGACGTTCGTCGAGAGCTCAATAACACAAAATACATTGAGAGATGTATTGGGCTAGCTTCGCGGAAACTAGGAATACTGAACAAGGCAAAGCGATTCTTTACACCGCACCAGAGGTGTCTGCTGTACAAAACGCAGATTAGACCCTGCGTTGAATACTGCTCTCACCTCTGGGACGGCTCCGCGAAGTATTTGCTGGACGCACTCGACGCTATGCAGCGACGCGCTGTTCGCATTATAGACTGTCCGGAGGTAACGGGAAGCCTTGAGCCGCTAGCCCAGCGCCGAACAATTGCTTCCTTGGCCGCGTTCTACCGTATTTACCACGGTGAGTGTTCTGAAGAGCTCTTCAACCTGATCCCACCCTCTCCCTTCCGATCCCGAACAACGCGTGCCGGGCAGAGATGTCACCCTCATACCGTGGAAACCGTCTTCGCGAGAACCGAGCGTTTTAAACGATCGTTTCTCTGCCGAACGATGGTGGCTTGGAACGCCCTGCCTGCGCACGTGTTTCCTCCTACATATAACCCTGGGCTCTTTAAGCGAAGCGTGAAGAGGCACATTACAGGGTCGTCAAGTTGAGGGCCACTCTCTATAGTATTCCTGTGTACTGTGAGAGTCGCCCTCAATTGCCAGACGTCGCCTCAGCTTACCATCAGGCGAGTGGCGTCAATTTGTCGACCTAAATATAAAAAAAAAAAAAAAAAAAAAAAAAAAAAAAAATAACATTTTTTACCTGTACAAATACACGTCTCAACTTATCGTGCACGAGATATACAATATAATACTTACACTAGGTACGTCTCAATTCCTCATAACCAAAGTGATATAATCCAACACCCTCTGGTCGTGCAGTATCCTGAGGTGCTCTGCATTGGCGAGAGGGTAAGACTTGACCGACTTACCGTTCCGTAGTCGCGGCTTGCGCCAATGTTCGCACGCGGAGAGGGAGCGCAGGTTGACAGTGCCGTCGCCGTCGCCCAGGGACAGGCTCGGGTACCCGTCCAGCCACGTGCCTGGCTTGTACACCAGTCTGGAGAGTACATCATTAAACTCTAACAAGGTATCCCGGCGAACTTCAAAAAAAGTAGAATCGTAAATAGACCAAGCCAAATCGGTCGTATAAAATTGAACTCCTCCTAAATGGCTGGACTGAATTTGATTAAACTTATTGTTTGTGTGTCGAGGAGGGTTTAGATTTAAGAGAAAACTATTACTGTTATTATATAAAAAAAGAAGATTTGTAAGAATAAAATAAAATAACGTTTATTATCTTTGAAATTTTCAGAAAATTATTTAGATTCGTCAGAAGTTGGTGTGACTCTACCGAGGGTTTCAAAATGCAACGAGACTGAGAAGAGCCCTCAAGAAACTCAGCTCGGCTTTTTTCAAAATATTTCATCTTAAATCTAATACAGAGTTATTTAGAAAGGAGCAATTCGTGTTACAACCAGGCAGCCTTGTCATCTAAGAAATCATTAATACTATAATAAGCTTTATGGCACAATTTACTTTTTATTAGTTTTTTAAATTTATTAACAGATAAATTTGCTATTTCGGTTGGCAATGTATTGTACATTCGAATAAAGTTCCCCGCAAAAGAATTACTCACTTTATGAAGCCTAAATTTAGGAACAGCCAGTTTATCCTTATTTCTTAAGTTTAGATTATGATTATCACTATTTTTCACAAATTTACTTTTGTTCTTGTGGGTATACAATAACATTTCATAAATATGGGTGTAACGAATCAATTCAACAATTTTTCGATCTTTTTAAGAAATAATTTCACCTTCCATTGACTAACTAACACAGTGTCTTGAGCGGTGCATCGCGCTGTACCACGCCATAGGTTTTGGCCTTATAACTTTTGACTCCTTAGGACTAGGTCAAATTTTCAATTTTTTGGCTTGCCTCCAGATCGAGGGCTATTCATAGAGGGGTCAACCATCATTGGAGCATAAGCAGTTCTCGAGAGCTAAGGGGGACATTCCCCATTTCTATACATGGATATAAACAGAAAGTGAACAAAGTAAGGTAAAGGTCTTAATGAACTAATAGATAGTATCACTAGTACACAGACCTATCCACAGTGGTGAGGTTGTATCCATACACGCAGTGGACCTCGACTCCTGGCGCGGAGAAGTCCTGCGTGAACTTGGCGGTGTCCTTGCGCATCTCCCACGCGTCAGGCAACTCCATGTCTCTGCAAATATTTATCGTGACCTTTTGAAATGTGAACTGACTGGTAGACACCATTACTTTTTTGCTGACGTTACGTCATAAACGCTTTTTAAAAAAGAGTATGCATGAAATGATAGCGCACGGTATAAGGTCACGTAATAAAATATGTTCAAGAAACGTTACTCTTTCGCCTTGTCTTTTTAGATAGTCGGGTAAAAACAAGCAAACGTATGGACGATTAGCAAATAATGCAATGCGAGACTGATTGAGAAAACATTGACAATATCTACATACATATCATCGCACCTATGTCCGCGAACCAGTAGGCAGAGGTGCGTTACACACCTACACCTCGACAGTCATGTTGTTGGTGCCACGTAATAGGCGGCAAGCCTATTGCCGTTACCGGGTATCTTTAGCCTATAACCACTCTGTAAATCAAACCAAATTCCAACAGCCAGGACAGATGTTACATAGCAATAAATAGAATCTCTGCAGTCCGAGTCCATGTCACCTTTCTCATGAGAATATTTTTAATGGTTAATTAATTTCTTGTACATTTTTGAGGATCTATTTAATTTCGACTTCATACAAAACGTCTACATTGACTTGTTATTTGAGAGCACATTAAAAGGTCATTCAAGTTCAATGCTATTTTATCTCTGAGTAAAATAGGCTATATTATAAACGCGAAAGTTTGTGAGTATGTAAGTATGTATGTATGTATGTATGTATGGATGGATGTTTGTTACTCTTTCACGTAAAAACTACTGAATGGATTTTAATGAAACTTTACAATAATATAGCTTATACATCAGAATAACACATTTTTTTTTTAGTTCAGCGGCCCAGGGTCGCGGCCGCTCCAACTTCCGTTGCCGGGCGTCTCTGGTTACAAGCAGAACGTATTTCCAGAGGTGCCCGGCGGACTTTGACCACCTCTGTGGTCTCTGGGGGGGAGGTCGATGGTCTTGGGCGTAGATGAGTCTGCGGCGCCCTCGCCGCTGACTACGGAACTCGGCGGGGAGGGTACGCTCCCTCTCCCTCTCGGCCGCCTCCCTCGCGAGCACGACTTGCTCGCAGAAGGACACGGCCGCGTTCCACCTACTCCCGCTGGAGACCATGGCTTGAAGCATGGTCTCCAGCGAGAGGGTATCCACGCCCAGACCCACTACGAGGTCCCGGCGCTCACTCGCCCACGCTGAGCACTCCACCAACGTGTGGAGTGCGGAGAATAACACATAGGCTACCATCTATAAAGATATTGTGTGAATTGTTCAAATTGTGACGGGAACGGGAAAAAAAAAATTTAAAAAAATCCAAATTACCACGCGGACGAAGTCGCGGGCGACCACTAGTAGGCTATATTTATTACGTACAACAACAACATACAATCACGCCTCTTTGCCGTTGGGGCAGGCAGAGACTATAGAATTCCACTTGTTGACCTCGGGACGAGCCGCTAGATATAAACTATAAACCAATACAATTATAACTACATTAGTGTTTACTATCGTACTATATTTATGAGCATTCTCCTACTTATAATATGAGTACGGTTCACAGATTAGATAATAGGTCTTACACGTAGTACTTCACAAAGTATTGTTGAACGACCGACACAATTTACTTGACTTGTACCACGCGTCAACTCAGCGGTTACCGGCGAGGGTCAATGGCCGTGCCGATGGCGCGTCTTAGGTAAATCGAGCTCAAGTTTACCTACTGTTTAATTGGAATTTGCAATTTATTAACAAATATCTAAATAATCTATGTATTTAATACGACAATTTGTCTGTCTGTCTGTCCGTCCGTCGCGTTTTTCAATTATTTTTTTTTATATTGGGTTCGCCAAATTGACGCCGCCCGCCTGGTGGTAAGTCGTGACGACGTCTAGCGATTGTGGGCCACTCTCACAGCATCCAATACTATAGAGAGTGGCCCTCAACTTGACGACCTACTGATGTGCCTCTTCAGGCTCCGCTTAAAGAACCCAGGATTATATGTGGGAGGAAACACGTGCACAGGTAGGGCGTTCCAGGCCACTATCGTTCGGCAGAGAAACGAACGTTTAAAACGTTCGGTTCTCGCAAACATGATATCCACTGTGTGGGAGTGGCATCTCTGCCCGGCACGCGTTGTTCGGGATCGGAAGGAAGAGGGTGGGATCAGATTGAAGAGCTCTTCAGAACACTCGCCGTGGTAAATACGGTAGAATGCGGCCAAGGAAGCTATTGTTCGGCGCTGAACTAGCGGCTCAAGGCTTCCCGTTACCTCCGGACAACCAATAATACGGATAGCCCGTCGCTGCATAGCGTCGAGAGCGTCCAGCAGATACTTCGCGGAGCCGTCCCAGAGGTGAGAGCAGTATTCGACGCAGGGTCTAATCTGCGTCTTGTACAGCAGACACCTCTGGTCCGGTGTAAAGAATCTCTTTACCTTATTCAGTATTCCTAGTTTCCGCGAAGCTAGCCCTATACATCTTTCGATGTAGTTTTTATTATTGAGCTCTCGACGAACGTCTATGCCAAGGATGTCAAGGTTGTCCTTCATTCGTAATAAAAATTTACATACATTTGCATAAAATATTAAAATATTCTTTTTTTTTTTATTTGTGGCGATACAAAGTTCGTCGGAATAACTAGTATAAATATAATAGCGGACTCTGGGATCGCATAGTTTTCTTACGGATCCTTACGGGAACATTATTATAGGTTTTAGTAAAAACTTGAGTACGAGAGCCAATCCATCCTAACAGTTGGCTGTAAAACTCCAGCAAATATTTCTCAGAGAAGGCTATTGCCGTCTCCCAATCTCGCTTATGCTTGCCTTTCTATAACGTGAGACCAACAACCGGCGAGGGTGGAGACTGGATGGAACATTTAGAGAGGCAAAAAAGTTTTAACTTACGTGAACAGCTTCTGAAAATCTTTAATGGTGTAGTTAAACTTGTCTGTCTGTACGATAATCTCGTCGGGTTTCCAGAACAGCGGCGAGGGAAGGAGCCACGCAAGAGACGGACACGTGATCTGCTGAGTGCGCATTATGCTCTCACGCAGCATCAGGCTGCCGAGGTCGTCACCTGCCGGTCGACGAAGCATACTGAATATTTAGATAGAAATTATAAATCACATCGTCTGCAGGGACATGGCCAGGACTCAAATCCGCGGCCTTTCCCTAAACAGTGGAAATCTCTGACCACTGAGCTACGATGAACATACCGACATCATCCAATCTTTGCTTCATATATAATTTCTAGATCGCGATATTAAAGTTAGCACTTTGCGTGATGAGAACGAGGGTTTGTTTTTGTATTAGAGTGTTATTTATCTTTAACTAGCGGACGACCGCGGCTTCGCCCACTTGAAAAATTATATACACAAAAACCTTGCTCGAAAACCACTGTGTTCATTGGTGAAAACAGCATCAAGATCTGTCGCGTAGTTTAAAGATCTAAGCATACATATGGAACGGAAGCGAGTTTGTTTAAAACTATGTTACGTGATACATATGTATGGATTTATAAGTAGGTATATGAGTATGTTTATCAGTTATCTGGATCCCATAACACACTATTAGCTTACTTTGACAATAGGCTAGTTAGCACGACTAGTGCGACCAACACAATTGTGTATGATATAATTAAGTATTTAATGTGTATGTAGGCCTTCATGAAGAGTATAAAACAAACAACCAATGTGTTCTCCCCGTAAGTGAGAACGAGAGAATTATTCAAGTGTGAATCAATTCAATGTTGAACTACTTATGTGTGTACATAATAACTAGATACAGCAGTAATGCAGTTGGAATGCAACAAGGCAGTTCAAATTTCACACGATACAATTCAGAACTAAATGGGAAGGAGTGATATTGTCATATCCTGCGTTTGACGCTATGTTTAGACAACATAGTTTAGACAACTACTTCAGAAATGATTGCCCATACGATGAGAATTATTATACGCTCACTTTGTACGAATAACTTTGTTGTTCCCACCAGGGGAATGGCTTATTGCCGCTAACCGGGAATTTTTTTGTTTACCTGAGCATCAGTTTACGTGCGTGTTTTGTATTGTACATTTAATGCAAGATTCACAAGGCAATAGGTAGTCAGTAAAAAAGGAACTTTGCAATTAGAACTGTCCACGCTTTTCTCATACGTAAATATATCTTTTAAGTGACGTGATTGATATTATACGCCCATGTCTCCCAATCAAAAACGCTCACGATAAAAAAGCTGTTTTAAATGAAGGAACACATGTGCCAGTTTCGGGGAGATTTGTTAAAAAAAAATGTGGACAAACAAAAGAAAGCAAAATTGTCCAGTATAGCCTCGATATGTAGATGCTTGGCTTGCTTGTATTAAGAATTTGCGTAAAACTGCTTTAAGGTCGGCAAGTTATCAGTACTTCCTTATTATTGCTGAACTTTAATCGATATTTTATCTAGACTAGTATCGTCATCTACGCTACTGTAATTATATATATTTTTTAAATATTGTACTATGTGACATCATCATCTGTATCTCGCACTGAATACAAATGATGTAATTATACGTATTTGTGAAGACAGAATTATAACAGCATCGAATAATTATTGAAATAATAGATGGGATAATGTTTACAGTTCTGTAGCCTGCACTTACCTAAGCTACGATATTATTAAATTATAATGCTAATTTATAAAAGTATGTATATTATGCTACTCAACTCTATTGTAAAACTCAGTGACTCATTTGTTTTGTACTTAGGATATTTAACACATAATAACTTTCGTTTAAACTAGTTAATTTTAGCGGTAGGAGCAAATAAATCGTCGCGTCCCAACAAGTCAAATCCGTGGCCTGGTGGCTAAGGGGTTGGACTTGCGTTTCGACGGTGTGAGTTCGATCTCGGTTACTACACTATGTACTGACGTGAACCCGCTCCTCACACCAGCAGGTTTAGCTTAGCTGGAGGGGTTAACGGGAATGCTAGTAGATCGTATTTGCGATAGCTAGTAGATACCAATTCCTGTTAAAAAAATTATTAAACCGTTTACCTATAGCGAACACCTTGACAGCTTTAACAGAGCCACCCCAAGGCGTGGACAGAGAGACCAATCTTTTAATATACTGGTCCTTCCACTTCTGTGGCTGCAACCGTAAGAAGTGCGTCGCCATGAGCCCTCCCATACTGTGAGTTAGCAACGTCACTGCAGTCTTATTGTTCTTGTCGTAAGTATTCTCTACAAGAGTCTTCATGTTCTTGAAGAATTCAGAGTGTTCATCTGTGAAAGTCATACGAGTGATAAAATCAGTCATTTGTGAAGAAATGCGCGAGAAAATAGTTCAAGAAATTGATGTCATGCAGTGTACCATCATATTGTACGTATTATCTTAATGGCTTTATCGGCGTTAAGCATTAACGAGGCAGAGATGTGCATTGCATCCGATACGAAACTGATCTATCGCTGAGAAAGTTCGTTTCGAATGGGCTGTAGAAGTAAATATTTGTATGCGTGTTTGCGCACTGTTTCCGATAACAGGCTTGCGAACGCTCTTATAGTCCAGTTCCAAGAGAATAGTATTACCTATCCGAGATTCTCTTTAACTTTTATCTGTTGCAATATATTTATAGGTATTTTTTTGGGTCAGCCGTCATCAGTTTTTTTGCTAATCCTATAATATGCGTTCCTGA
The DNA here is from genome assembly GCA_963556515.1 of Nudaria mundana. Classification (NCBI taxonomy): domain Eukaryota; kingdom Metazoa; phylum Arthropoda; class Insecta; order Lepidoptera; family Erebidae; genus Nudaria; species Nudaria mundana. The sequence continues at coordinate 22,990,975 of OY748291.1, forward strand.
GTCTGTGACCACGGGTCGGTGCAACTTAGTCAAAACTACAGGCAATAAAAGGTTTGTACTTACGAGTATACATATCTATTAGTAAAAATTCTCGTTAAAAGTATGATATATATACGAGTACATAGTGGCAGGAAGACTTATATAGGAAGAATAATTAAATAGGTAGTAATTAACAGTTCTTTTGTTTCGTATTGATATCGTGATACAACTACCTATTCGAATGCTACGAGTAGGTATTGTTTGGAGACAGTTGGTTGGTCATGACTTGTAATTACAAGTTAAGACTTTGCGTGTTGCATAACTCGTAAATGTGTTCATTGGAACATATTTACGAGTTATGCAACACGCAAAGTATTGATTCTTCAACACTGGAAGCATTTCACCACTTGAAGACTATTCTTTGGCTGGATGCGACTCTCTAATTAGTATTTTTGCGATAATAGAAATTCGGGAACCTTAAATTTTCACAAAAAAGCTTTTATTAAAATTCGTTTGGGAGTATAGACAAACTGCCGAAAAACGGAAAACTGTTGAGTTTATAAAAGTAGATAAAATATAAAAGCAATACTCACTTGGAGCCCTCCTAAAATCATATGGCGCACCAATAATAGAAACATTTCGTACATAACCAAGCTTGACTAGAGAATCAGCAATAGTGTTGAAGTATGCACCAGTTTTATCATGAGACGGGTCTAACCATTCCACTGGCTCCGGATTACCCCACCCTGGTATCCTAATATCAACTCCTGGCGGATCTGTTGTTGTTCTTGTAGTATTGTCATATTGAAGTTTTAGATTGTCCACCCAGCAGTCTATGACAAATGGTACGAGCAGTTCAAGATTCAGCCAAATGTTGTAGAACCCTGGTGAGGTCTTCGCACATATATAGTGTACTACATCTGTCTTGTTCAGCCTAGCTTCTAGTTGAGATCCTCCATCTCCAGGTACTGTGTGCAACGGAGAAATAAGTCTTTCGTTTGTGGTGAACAAATCAACAATATTATATTTAAATAGAAAAACATTGACATAAAACCAACTTCAAATTACAGGAATCAAATATTTGTCGGAATGGCACCACACGGGAAGGTGGTCATTGCTCTCTAACCGAATTAAAAAAAAGGAGCAGGTTCTCAATTCTACTGTACCAATGTATTTTTGGAAAGAAGTTCTCTAACGTGGCTCACGAGTAGTGCGATTTAGTAGAAATCGTCACATTATGCTTATCATTGGTTTCCACAGAAGCCAAAATGCTTCCAGCTTTTTCTTTATTTCTTTCCTCAAATTTAATGCCAACATTGTTAGTAAACAAAACGTTGAAGTCTGTTTTTGTGTCAATGTTTGACATATTTTTCTACTGTAGCATGGTACCTTCCCCCTTGGGGATATAAGCATGTTATATTTTTTTAATCACTACAGGATTATTATTAAACACATCAATGATAAAGTGTCATTGACCTGTAATAGATATCGGTAAATAAACACTACTACCTGTAATCTACAATAAATAAAAAATTTATACCTACTGATATAGGTATATATCCACAATCTTAATTATAAATGTCAGTCTGAATGAATCCAATCAAAGCTGTGATTACTCAGTTCAAAAATAAATATTGATGACAGAGTCCTTAACCCCTAGACTGCTTTACGTGCACACCTGGCTCGTAATAAAACACCAACTTCCTATGACCACCGTCCATGTCCAGCATCAGCAGAATTTAGTGGAGTGACTGCCAAATGACCTCCACAACCCATGGGCGATATTAAAGCTCTGTAGTTAGACCAGTCGGATTTTGATACATTCTAGGTATGTACCTAATACATTCTATAATAATAACTTTATGAACACTGCTTTCAGTCAGTCAGTAGGTAGACAATGAATTTATTTAACTGTTTGAATAGTTACTTTAAAAGAAATTGCGCCTTCTATGCATTGCACATTATTAAAAAGTTAGGGTACAACTAGTTCAGAATATATCAAAACTTATAAAAGAATGTAAAGATTTCTTTAAAAATTAATTATTATATAATTATTTTTTAAAGGTAGTTAATAGCACTCCTAATGGTAAAAACCTGGTCATGTAACATTTTCTAGAATGTTTCTATAACAATACTCACTGAGGATGACTGGCGATAGTCCCTGAGTTTTATGCGAAAGACCGTAAACACAAAGTAAAAGAAAACTCAGTTTTATACTAGTCATTTCCTTCCTTCAACAGCTGTGTCAATATAAAAAAATAAACTCGTTTCGTTAACACAAGAATATTGTTTTGCGAAAGTATTCAATTACAGACGTCCGATGTCTGTCGGTTCAACTAATAAATCTTTACCCCGCAATCCGCATGCAGTAAGTTCATTTCAATGACGTATTGAAATCGTACGATATATTGTTGAATTGAAATTGGCGGGGGTATAAATGATAACAGAAAACTTTGAACGAACGAACGGCTTACGACATTGAACTAGTAGATAGATACTAGTGGGTCAACAATATTATCCAACGTGATTTTTTGATAATATTTATCAACAAAGAAACCTATCACAACATCACACACCAGATAATAATAAAATATTGCTGTTTCATTTTACGGCACCTGGCACGTTATGACGTTACGGTCACTTAGTTTTTAACATAGTTTTACAAAAAAAATTAATAGGTACATATGTACATACTTCTTCCACTTTGTTTTAATATCTGCTTTATTTGCTGTAAATCACATTAAGTTATTACGTTTTACATTTTTTTTCGTAAAGGAAGGACAAGCAGGACAACAGAACGTAATCATCCGCTTACGTAGTATTGTATTCTCTTTGATCATCCGTGTCAGTGTCAATCCGAGATTTGACAGTTTAACAGATAAATTTATCAAAACCTTGCCGACTAATATTACATATTTATTTCATCGTTTTAATAAAAAAATATTTATCATCTTAACTTTAAATACATATTATTTTACGATAAAGTGTATCTTATTTATACTTTCAAATAAAATCGATATATATATATATACAGTTATTTCTAAACGAAAACCCTCGAAAACTATGGAATGAAATACGCAGGCGCGAATGTTTCAAAAATGGTCTTAATAATTTTGTAAACCTCTCATCATAGTTTTAATATATTTAAGTAGAATTTGTTAAACATAAATTAATTAAAATGTTAGGAAAACGCTATAGTAAGGGAACAAAAATAAGCGAATATCGCTTTACTGTTAATAATTGAAATGCAGGTAAAATCAATAATTTATGCATAGTTGTTCAGGGACTAATTATGTGAATAGTATAAAGTGTTTATTTTCAGGGTCGTGCTATAGATGTTTGGTTATCTTGGCTTATAGGAGGTATTTGCGGAGTTGTTATTTTGCTAATCCTAATTTGTTACTGCCGCCTCAGCCTAATGCCGCGCCATCAGAAATCGTTTGGTGAGTATCATGTTTTATTCGAATGAATTGCATTGAATAATTAATTACGCAACATTAACGATACTAAAAATGTCAATACGGAATTATATATACCTACTAGGGAAATAATTACCGCTCTTACTGTATTCTGTAGCAATAAAAAAATTTTTTTTAGATGAGCAGTATAGCAAAGAGAAGTATGCTGTCAAAGAGAACCACGCTTATTCCAGTCATGATAGTTACAGAATGAAACATGCTGAGGTGAGTGTGCGAGTTTGGCGAACAAAGGGTTCCGTACTAAAATATAAAAAAAAAATACGTTTGTTGTACGTATAAGAGACCCCTTAAATATTTATTATATTCTGTTTTTTATTATTTGTTGTTATAGCGGAAACACAAATACATCATCTGTGAAAATTTCAACTGTCTAAATATTAGGGTCCATGCGATACAGTCTGGTGACAGACGGACGGCCGGACAGCGTAGCGTTACATAGTAATAGGGTCCTGTTTTACTAACACTTTTGTAACGAACACACTTTTCGCAACGAACACGCTTTTCGCAACGCACTCACCAGTTTAATCCCCAATTCCCCAAGTGAAGCGTGCGTAAAGAGGTACTTATAAGTAGAAGGTACGAAACGTATTTATGTACTTACCTACTTAACTCTCTCATAAATTTCGTAACGATCTCTATGAAAATCGTTCGGATTGTACATATTCTATTCAGTGGTATGTAACATCTGTCCTGGCTGTTGGAATTTGGTTTGATTTACAGAGGGTTATAGGTTAAAAATACCCGGTAACGGCAATAGGCTTGCCGCCTATTACGTGGAGCTGACAGTAAAATCACAAAACTAAAATCGGGGTACTTTTAGGAAAAACCTTTTTTTCGATATCTTTAAACCGTTAACTTTCGGCCATACATTGGAGGGGTTAAACTTGCTACATTTGCCTATCCCTATACCCTCTGCAAGGAATGTATCAGATTACCAGCAACCCTGTATGTCTGTCTGCCTCAATTGAAGCCTTGACAACGGTAGTGATTCGTCAGGTGCAAGTCCAGAGGCACACGCGGCCGGTGAGCTACGCGGGGGACGCGGAGTGCCGCGGCGCGCGGGAGTCGCGGGCCGGGGCGCGGGGGCACGGGTACGTCAACCGCGTGCCCGACCAGAGGGAGCCCAACGTGCAGTATGCTTCTAGCAGCAGTGAGTCATGAGTCATGACCTGTTATTGTATAGTCTAGTACCCTAATTATCTACCTATAATAATTATCAGACACTAGTGGACGCCCGCAACTTCCATCGCGTCCCTATATTTCCTAAGTATATTTTTATTGCTCTGCTGCTATTGGTCGTAACGGGATTTCCCAATAGTTGGACCATTGAATACTGTGAGAATTTTTCTATTTGAACCAGTATCTCTAAATAAAATTGTTTCTGAGATTAGCGCGTTCAACCAAGCAAACTCTTCGCCTTTATAATAATAGTATATAAGTGAAAGCTTCGGATACAACCCTAAGTCTAAATTCTTAAGAAAAAAATTCAGTAGCTCGATCTGCAGCCATATTCACATCCGTCGGATACGGCTGTTTCCGAATAGTTTTCGAAGCGGACGCACAATCCCTATTCACAAATCCGAAAACTTCGACAGTTCTATTCGTAAGACTTACACTTTCGAAATCTTTTCTGTCGAATCCGAGACGGAATCTTTTGGAGTGATTCAGAATAAGGCAGTTGATCTTAATTTGTTGTTGCTACAGTGTTAGATGAAATAGACAGTGCTACGAACATAGACGCCCTGAAGACTAGATCATTGCCAGCTTTCCTGCGACCCAAGCCACGACCGCTCTCTACTGAAGATGATTTGCAACAACTTTATGCCAAAGTACGTACAGATCATGTTCACAAATGTAGGTTTTTTTGGAAAGCCTCACCAAAAATATTCTGGCCCATTTTCGATACACCTTCTGCTCTTTAGTGTTTTACTTTTTAGTATTTTTTTATTCGCCTTCTCATTATCAAGACTTATGTCATCCATCCAAACATCCACGTGTGCCAATACTCAATACGCTTAACTGTGCTCTCATTTGGTAAAGCAATTTGTTTCAAACTAATATGTTTTTATTGTTTTGATTGACGACCTGTACGTGTTCAGAGTCCAGTGGTTAGTGACTCAGAGGTCGTGGGTTCGATTCCCACTCCGGAAAACAAACTTTATGTGATGAGCATGAGCAAGATGGTTTGTTCCGTGTCAAGACCTACTTATTGTTAATCTTATTCATCACTAATTGCCATTGTACAGGTGAACTTAAGCAAGAAATACAAAAACCGCATGCGGAACGAACATGCCGCCATCATAGCCCTCAGCAAATCTCACAGTCAGTACTTGGACGCTGACGCTGTTATTGTATACGACCAAAGAACTGCTCTATAAGGATAACCATCCATAAGATTTATTTCCAACGGACCCCAGGAAACGGACCTTATATGATCCAATGGGAATTTAAACAAATATCTTTCCCGACGTTCTCCTTGCAATTTATATCGGGGACCCTGGGATGGGATGGGAAGAGATCAGAAAGATGGAATCTGTGATATCTACAGGAATTTTAAGCACTAAATAGTAGTTTGAAAAGGACATCACAAAAAGACAGGCAAGTAGGTATAATAATGAAACCTAGAACTCTGGACATAATTTTCATCAGTCTGCCATTAAGCCATGGACTTTTGTTTGTTCTGGGGTTATCCTGCCTAGAGCAAAATGAAAAAAGCAAAATACACTTTTGAATGCACAACGAAGAAAGCTTCTGTAAGGACATTTTTCGGCGGATACCTCGGATTTATTGTATTATTTGGCCTTTAAAATGTGACGAAACCAATTCATACTCGTATATTTCGGACGAAACCAGTGCCTATTGTATTCTGATTAATTCTAAATACTGTTTAAACTTCTGATATTCGCTAAGATTCTTCACAGCCATTTGCACATCAACCACCTGCCGAGCCTTAAGATTGCTCTCGAAGAATTTCCCAAATATTTTGGTCAGTCACCTGCAATATGTTAACGACTTTCTGACAAGTAAAACTAACACGAAGAGCTATGACGTATGTATGTATACAAAACAAAACGATCTACATACGGTATGGGTACGGCTCACTTTTGAAGAAGTTTTAGTTCTTATGCTCACCAGTGACCAGTAATGTGGACACAGTGACGTCATAGACGTTTTATATGGGGCCATGTGCCCTACATAAGAGGGATGGTGGAATTCATCCCATTTGCAGCGTTTGGCAGCCAAAATTTGTTGTACTGAACTTACTCACCATTTACTCTTTGAGACATCATCCTAACATGTATGTATACCCCAGTCCCAAACATACTCGTGTCTAAGTAAACAATGTACCTAATAGCAGTCTAGCAGTGTAGCTAACTAGTTTCATAAGTCATAAATTACATTACAAATAGTGTTAACTTTTAAACTTTCGCGCTACGTAATCTATATTTTAATTTAACGCGGGTAAGTCAGCCTGTGACCACGGACGGTGTAGCCTGATCGAAACAGCAGGCAAGTATGCCTATACATACTGTATTTCGTGTTAATTCCAGTGTTAAAGTAAAATATAGGTTTCAAATAGTGATTCAATACGATACCATGCAAGGAATATACCCACATATAGGAATATACCCCCTCTATACAGAACCCGCTATCTTAACTACATCTTATAAGTAGATATCTTTATTTAGTTTCTTTTTTCTAGTTGTGTTTTTCGTCAAACGTGAATTCAACATCATTTCCGTTGTACAATATTGTTTTGTTGTATCAACTTTATTTAAAAAAAAATGAAATAAGCACATATTATTTCATTGCAAATATTAAGTTAAAAAAAAAATATTGGAAAAATTTGTGAAATTTTAATAGGACTTGTCAAAGTTATTATTAACTATAATATTGGCGAAATTGTGATAAAATTATAAAACGAAATTGTGGCCTAATTCTAGTTTGCACTTTCGTTTAAAAGTACAGTCGCGGACATTTAGATTTTGCATTACCGTAGATTTTGTACCACACTATTAGCGTTAAACAAACTAATCAGTAGCTTCGTTGGTAATTTCCGATGACCGCGAATGTAATTTTATGTTGTAGGGGATTTTTTGTTAAAAATCACAAAAAAGAATAATTATGTTTAGTTACGAAATATCTGATCTACTAATCAAGAAATACTTATGAATAAAGATTTGTATGAAAATGTGTAAAAAGTAGTTAATTTGGACACAATTCAACGTTTGGGTAGGTATATAATTATAGTATATAACCTTCTGTACCCGTTACACCCCCGTCTTGCACCACCGGTGATGTCAAGGGTATTTTTAATACCCATTACACTACCAACTAAAAGTGTTGTGAAAAATACTTTCTTATACTTCTGTCCATTCGTTTATTTTCTTTTTGACAGTTCAAGTTCAAGTTTCAGTTTAATATAATCTTTATATACGAGTATATAATTCTACTATACGTGTGTAGAGTAGTAGAGTTGGCGAGTGCTCTTTTGTAGTTCTGTACTCCTAGTACCTACTTTTGTTGTTTGTATATCTTATAATAGAGAGTTAAGGGACCCAAGCGGCTCTGGTAAGATATATATCCCTACTGCTCTACTAGGCGCATGATACATTTTTTTTGTCCCGATGATAAATAAAGAAATGTGTCAACAGGTGCACCGAGTACAGATAAAAATGATTGTCCATTATAAAAGACACAAACAACATAAGAGCCTTCAAGATTAGAGAGACTGACCATAATATAAAGTCATAAAATAATAATATTTTAAAGGGTTATAAAACCAAAACATTGAAGTAGTACCAGGGGCAACAAAGGAATATGTCACAATCACGGAACAAAGAAAGCTATCATAATTGATAACCCAGACATTTATACTATTCCTAGAATATAACTCATAAATATTACAGATATAAACTTATAGTGTGACCTACGTCAATATACGTAGGTCACACTATAAGTATTGCGGAACTTAAAAACAACATGTTAAAGCCAAAATATTGTTTTTTGCTTTTCAAAATACTCTCCTTTACATTTTAAACATATTTTCATGCGATCGAACCATTTTTTAAAACAGGAGGACCACAGATCTGAAGGCATGTTTTCTACGTGCTGATTGAACGCTATCACTGCCTCTTCGGAGTTAGTAAAAGTGAAACCTCTCATCAAATCTTTGATTTTGGGGAAAATACAGAAATCACAGGGTGCTAGGTCGGGGCTATGCGCAGGATGGGTAACGAGTTGTACTTTTTCGGAAGCTAAAAATGACTTTGTTTTGTTGGCCGTGTGTGAAGAAGCGTTGTCATGATGTAGGAGAACGCGGCGTTTGGGTCGTCTTTCGCGAACTTTTTCTAACACCCTGGGTAAACAAATGGTAGAATACCACTCGGCATTAACACTCTTTTGATCTTCAAGTGGAATTGTACAGATGAGACCCGTAGCTGAGAAAAAAAAACGCGACCATTTTTTTCCAACGTTTCTCGCCTGCCTCACTTTTGTTGGCTTGTTCTCATTTTCAAACACCCATTCACAAGTTTCCTGTTTTTTTCGGCTTCAAAACAATAAATCCACGTTTCGTCTCCTGTGACAATGTCATAGACAGCATTAGAATGTCCGTGGTCGTACTTCAGTAGCATCTGTGAGCACCATTCCACGCGAGCTTGCTTCTGCTCCGCTGTCAGTTCATGAGGGATCCAACGACAACAAAGTTTCCGAACTTTCAATTCTTCGTGTAAAATTTTCTGGATTTGACTCATACCAATCCCCAATAGTCCTCGAATTGTCTCATAGGTAATTCGCGGGTTTTCTTCAATTAACCGCTTTACAGTAGCCACATTATTTTTAGTTGACGCAGTTGAAGGCCGCCCTTCACGAAATTCGTCATGTAAAGAAACTCGACCTCTCTCAAATTCAGCAAACCATCGCCTCACGGTGCTCAAACAAGGTGCTTCTCTTCTCGACGAGTGGCACAGTCAGCGGAGAGAGAACTTTTAAAATCATAAAAAATCATCGCTCTAAAATCGTTTCGACTTAATTCCATTTTCGTTGCATACGTAGAACTTTGGTGTGTGATAAAAAACAATTGACAAATGAATTCCCGCCAATTGTTTTTTTTTATCACTAAGAAGATTGCAACGTTTAAAAAAATATAACATTCGAAATTCAAATAGTTCCGATTAGCTAGAAGTGCAAAACTTTTAGTGTGCCCCATGTAATATCACAGGCTCGGTGCATCTCTTTGGTAGTGTAATGGGTATTAAAAAATAACCTTGACACCACCGTCTTGCACCACCGGTGGTGCAAGACGGTGGTGTCAAGGGTCCAAAAGGAGTATATAATTCCTCCTTATTTAATAAATGTTGACTGTATAGAATGTACTTATTTTATAATAAGTAGGTATAAGTTTGTTTAAGAAATTAAACATTTTATAATCAGCTTCAAATTGTAGTTTTATTGTCATACGTAAAGAAAACGATTCATACAATTCACTAAATTATTACTAGAATCAGTTTAAAAAAGTTTTCAGTCAAATCAACCACCCTCCTGTCAAAAGTGATGGCCACACAAAAAATGTAACTGCCGGTGATTGTAATATATTAACTAGCAGTTGATTTTTTTTTACAAACAACGTACGTATGGGCGAGACGAGTAAGTTGAAAAATCCCATTCCAACGCTATGAGCATTATTCTAGCTCGCGGAAGCTGGACAGCGTGGGGTAAGTCTTCAGCCGCAGCAGTTCCAACTCAGTCTGCAGCAACAAGATGGTGGAATGGTTCGCTTGCACCTCGCGGACCAGACTACTACGAGACACCAGCATTTCCATCCTGATTGGATTATGAAATAAATATAAGCAATATGAAACATTAATTTCGTAGATCAAAATACTTTTGAGCCTAACTGTACCTGTCAATTGTAGGACAACTGACTGCAGGTAAACCGCTTAACTCATATATCGCCTGCGGAGTGACAGGGACGCGGAGGCTGACGAATAAGGGTAAATTATTATTATAATTATTTTTTATTTATGTTTTTACCCATAAGAAATTGTATTCCCAATACTTTACAGAGTACCTTATAATAAAGAATGCTGTGATTTTTTTATTAGCAGATAAGTACGATTGCAGTTGTAGCTACGTCATAATACCTCATTATCTTGAGACCTATCCGGTTCTACCGTTACCAGTGTACCTACATCATGCTGTACCCCCCGCGTCCCTGTCACCCCGCAGGCGATATATGAGTTAAACGGTTTATCTATAGGTACATAACACTTAAAGACCCATATTTAAAGCAGGCTTTAGTGTTATGGTTTCTGAATTGAAAATTTGAAGTTGAGCATGACGTTTGACGTGCTCAACGGATACTTAACTTCAAATTCTCAATTCAGAAAAAGGCCGTTCGTCCCATACTTGCAGAGAGTTCTCGATATTTTACAGATCTTGCATGTCAATAGCTGGGTAGTGTCGTTTATTTGGTAGTGATATCAACAAGCACAGAAACCTGTTCTTATAAAGCCTGCGAATCCTGATGGGCTCCAGCGGGTCCTCCTTCAGCCTCTTCTCTGACACCTTCACGTTCAGTTTCAATATAAAGTTATCGATTTCCTTCACATGCTCCTCCACATCCACCAAATTCACCTTTAAACGTCAGAAACCTTATTCTTTAAAATCGGTACTTACTAAGTAAGTAGGTTATGTACCTAATGATAAATGTATCAGGTTTTATATTTGACAAGCTCTCCCGGCGAACTTCGTACCGCATTCATTTTTCTAATGTTCCGCATAACATTTTTTTCTTCCATAAGATCCTTCTCCTGATAATTACGAACACAACAAAAAAAGAATAAGCGAAATCCGTCCAGCCATTCACGCGTGATGTCGTGACCAAGAGAAATAGGGATTCATTTTTATATATAGAGATTATAGTAGGTAGCTATCATAATCAGAAGATACAAAATATGAGGTACATCCGGGTACGCCAGTGGAAATACCTTCTGCGTGCGAGCCAGATGCCCGGCAACGGACGTGAGAGCGGGGGCGGCTTTGGGACGCGGACTTAAAAATAAGTACATCTCCTGGGAATTTTACACAATATACTATATGAGTATTTTAGGGTGCGATGGGGCATAAGTTTAGTATTCTTTTATCTGGTGTGTACAGTCGATATAAATGATTCTGAATAACATTCTGATAGCTACCTCAGCGTCTTCGACCTTCTGTATGACTTCTTTCAGCACTTTGTTGACAGAGACCTTGCTACTCTCCATCTCCTTCTCCAGACGCACGTAGTCTATCTCGTCTGTGTAGCCCTCCTCCTTGCCTTTTAAGTACTTTTGCAGCTCTTTTGGGATCTTCATAACAAACAAAAATATTTATAAAAAGTTAGGTAGGTATTATTTATTTACATATATTTATTTATATACACATAAAATCATGCCTGTTTCCTCGAAGGGTTAGGCAGAGGCATGTTATATGCCCACTTATCGCCAGTATCTTTGTTGGTCTTGTTTTTTCTTTTGCCGCTTATCGGAAACAATTTTTTTTTTCAGCACCTCTCATTTGTTGACCAGCACCTCTGGCACGTGAGGTAGTAAATTTAAATGTTGCTTGTTTAAGGGTATTGCCAGTATCAGACCTTGAGCCTCTTGTAGGTATAGAGTTCCTCCTCCATGTGGCGAAGCTTCATCTTCATCTGCGCGTGCTCCCACTCCTTGGCGAGGATCCCCTTGCGGAACTCCATCTGCTTGCGCATCATGCGCAATTTCATCTCACCCACTTTCTGACAACAGAAACGATCATTCAGAACAAGAAAGCAATTTATGCAGTGGGTTGCAAAGGAAAGCGTACGCAGCTTTTTTTACGCACTTGAGAGAATCCCTGTGCCAGCGTACGCAGCCCATCGGCTAAGGCAGTAAGGGTTGGATATTTGCGTTTCGACGATGTGAATTCGGTGCCCGGTCACCAACACTACTGCCGTGAACCCACTCCTAACACAAGCCCTTTTGTTACCTGGAGGTGTTAACGTGAATTCTAGTAACTACTTAGATGGTATTTGTTATTATTAAAAAAACAATTGGTCTTGCGTTTCGTAATTTCTGTTCACATAATTATTTTTTAATGATGCATGGTATGGTAATCGCATCTAATAGTTATTTAATTAGAATTAACCTCTTCAGGTAAGCTGAATAATAATATGTTACATTACATTTTTTAAAGGTACATACTAGCTGTTGCCCGCAGCTCCGCCTGCGTGTTACTTTAGATCTACATAACTTTTTATTTATGAAACGATTGAAAACCAAACCGCAAATTCAAATCAACAATTCAAATCGGTTAAGCCGTTTCTGAGATTAGTGTGTTCAAACATTCAGACAAACAGACTAAAGTTCTAAAAACCATTGTTTTGGGTTTTATTGCGTTCATAAAGCCCCCCTACAACAGTTTCTCTATTATGTCTTCTATTATATTCTCTATTATACCATAAAAAATTTAAGATACGAAAATACGAAATATTATTTATTATCTTCGTCGTGTGTGATAGTCCATTGAATTGTATGGCGAGCGATATTGTATCTTAAGTTAAAATATTATAGTATCTTAGCCGTGTGCAGCACCCCTTAGTGACCTCCACTGCGGGTGACGTAACCTGTTCTGAAGAGCTCTTCAATCTGATCCCACCCTCTAGCTGCCGATCCCGAACGACGCGTGCCGGGCAGAGTCGCCACTCCCACACAGTGGATAGAATGCCCTGCCTGTGCACGTGCTTCCTCCCACATATAACCCTGGGTTCTTTAAGCGAAGCGTGAAGAGGCACATCAGTAGGTCGTCAAGTTGAGGGCCACTCTCTATAGTATTGTGTGCTGTGAGAGTGGCCCACAATCGCTAGACGTCGTCACGACTTATCACCAGGCCGGCGGCGTCAATATAAAAAAAAAACCAATATAAAAAAATACCCAAGACAAACTTATTATTTGCGGTTGGTATAGTAATCGGGTCTAGGGATCGAACCGCAAAATTAAGTTAGTTTTTTATTGTATATATACTTTTCCGGGATAAAAAGTACCCAGTGTGGTGCCCAGGATATTAAAGAATAATTATACCAAGTTTCATCGTAATCGAACCGGTAGTTTTTGCGTGATGCCTGAACAAACAGACCGACAGACAGACAAAAATGTTTTTAAATCACATTTTTGGGTTCGGTGTCAGTCTAGTAACACCACACATTAATTTTTTTGATATTTTCAATGTACAGAATTTTCACTTCTACAAAATTATAAGTATAGATATAGATTGTTTAAATTCACTTTGTGTTCACTGCCGTCATTGGCCACCACCGCCCGCCGCACTGTGATTTTTTTTTCATCACGAGATATCTCTCAAGTCATTCGTCCAAATTATATGGTTTGAATGGCAATATTGGGTATTTAAAGTAGGTATATTACGTATGTAAATTATTCAATTAGATAAGGAATAATACTGTATTGTTAAAAATAGCTTGGCAAATGACACATTATTTTTTTATTTATAAAAGATAAAAATGGTTACTGTGAGTTATCCTTAAGAGATAGACATATGCTATCACGGACTTTTTTGTAGACCTTTCTATGGTGTACAATACTGTAGAACATTATTTTGATCTGTCTCGTAGGGTTTCGTCAGCGTTTGCAATGAAAGCGCAAAAAAGTGTTTATTTACGACATTACATTAGAAACCTCTAAAATAATCGGTATTACTCTAGTATATTATACATATAAACCTTCCTGTTGAATTACTCTATCTATTAAAACCGCATTAAAATTCGTTGCGTAGTTTTAAAGATCTAAGACATCTAAGATAATACAATATTAAATGAAATCAATAATCATTCTGGTAAACCGAACCTAATAATTCGAACAGCAAGAACCGATTTAACATATATGGCATGCTTTGGAAATTCCAGTTTCTGTTAGTCACATGCACACATATCACGCCTATATCCCTGAGGAGGTAGGCCGAGGTGAATAACGCACCCACAATTTGCCAATATTTTTAGTCCCACGTAATAGGGGGGCAAGTCTATTGCCGTCACAGGGCACATTTATAATGGGTTATGTCCAAAATGGCCGAATTAATTTAATAAAAAGTAGGTGTAAGGTAATTTAAAAAATAAATTAAATCCGTTGCCTTGCGATGAAATTGATGAAAGGTAACAAAATCTTACGTGCCAGCCGCTGTGTTAGTTACAGTACAGTTAAAATAGAAATATGTAGCTAAGTAGGTACCAATATCGCTTCGTTAATTTTCTCGATATCCTCTCGAGGTATGAGCGTGGCGTCTTCGAAGTCCTCCATGTGTCCCGTTGTTGTGATCTCCACCTGCCCGGCTGGCAACACCAACTGTCACGTCAAGAGCGCTCTTATCGTTAGGAAACCATGAAAGTAGGGAATTAGGTCACATTAAATTTAGATTAAACTGTATATTACAGATTATACTGTAAATATTTTGTTATACGTCGTCTCACCTACTAATATCTATAGATACAAGGGACATTCGTATTCGTAGTACTTACCTAGTTCTGGTAACTCTGTGGTCCCAGAAATACTACCTAGGCTACAAATACGAATTTCAGGTCTCAATAAATCGGTAAAAAAAACTATTTTCTACTCCATTTGTCTAGAAAATTCTCTCTGAGTCACATTACTTCTTTTTTCTTTTTTAGGACCCTTGTCCACACACAACAAGTATCTCTGCACGCAAAACCCACGCTCTTGACGTGGGTTTGCGGACACCATCAGCCCGTGTCAACAACAAGAAATATACTAAACGGTAGGAGAATAACATAGCAGGCTGAGTAGCACACAGTATAGCAGGCTGAGTAGTCGGCAATGGGCATTGCCTGAGATTGAGATACAGGGTTTGGTTCAGCACATAATTATTATGTCGTTTTCTTGTGCCAGGGTCCTAGATGATGCCACTGTCAGAATGGCAGAATGGCCTAAACGCATCTGCGTGCATGTTACTTTATGGTTGTATACTCGCCATCTTTATCTAGATTCCTAAAAATCTGTAAATGTTTTCGAGAGTGTATAGTAGTGTAGCGTGGACCATCAATACCTGAATAGTCTTATTTCTGGCCTTCAGTTCCTCTTTCTCGCGTTGTTCAGTGATCCTGTTGTTGCTCTCGGCGTGAGCCACACGACGCGCCTGTATGGCTCGGGCCCAAACCTGCATCGTGTGCTCCGCGTATGATAAATCTTGGGCTATAGCACGTGCCTGCCGATATTTAGACAATTAATGTGTGGTAGTCCTACGTGGTTAACTAATTGTATTTAGATAGGTACTGATTTCAAAGCTTTAATTTAACCACAACATATACAATGGAAGATGTAAGGCGGATGCTTCCAATTTTCCCCACCAAGATATAAATGTAATATCTCGTTTTGCAACCATTTTAATTGGGTCTCATTAGCAATGTGTGGGTGGATAAAAAACTTTGTTACAGAAGAAGGAATGGGGAGAATATCATGAATTTCTGTTTCAAATCGTTCTTACCCTGACTTCATTTTCAGTTTTGGCCCTGCGCAGTTTGCACATGGTGGCCCACAGCTGCTCGTCCATGACCGGGGGCATGTTGGAGATATGATCGTACTGTTCCATTCTGTAACGTATACTACCGTGTCAGTAGGTACATGTGTGAAGCCTGGAGCGCCCTGCCTGCCGCACTGGTTTCCTTCCTCTTACAGCCCTGGGTTTTTTAAACGGAGCGTGAAGCGGCAACTTTTAGAACAGCCAACTTAACCGCCACTTTCGATAGTAGATAGATAGAACTGTATACTATGAAAGTGCCCCCCCAATCTCTACGTATATGTTGCTCCACTAAGGCAGCGTGACCTTGGCGTCCCAGTTATAAAAAAATTACTCACGTCTTGTAGTATTCGATACAGTCGGGATGCAATGCGCGCTGCGTGGTGCCGGTGGCGATGGCCTGCGCCAGCTCCAGCAGCACGGCGGGCGTGAAGCTAGCGCGCTGGTGCCACTTTGGACGCTTCCTGCAAACTCATGTTTCTATACAAACCGGTCCAACGAACGCCAATGCATGTGTTTCACCGGCCTTCGTGGACCTATTCGCATTCGTTATTGACAGTTGTTGTTCGTTGAGTTGATGTAAGTACGGCATGATATGGGGGTCGCTTTCCTATTTCCGACTCTTGCAATGAGTAGATATTTAAGTAGGTACCTACATAAGTTAAATTCAGATTGAAAAATACACCCAAGGTGGTGATAGAGTTGCGTTACTTATTGCCTTAATTAATTATCTTACTCCGCCGGACTTAACTAGGTACAATGAGTAGGCAAGTACCTACTCTACAGAAAATAATCATCATCTGCCATCACTTACTTGAAGAACTTGTAGCATTGGTCCACAATGACGGGTGACAGATCTGCAAAATGATTCCTGAAACTTCTGTCCAGGGATCTGTCCTTTGTGAGGAGATGGTCGTACATGGCCTGACAGTCAGCCGCCTGGTCCTGAATGGTCTGGAACTCGCGATTTAAAACTTCTAACGCCTGGTCTAACGTAGCTATTTCATTCCTGTCGTCATTAATTAGAGAATAATTTATGTGTCGTAGGTATGTGATGTGATAACTATTAGATAACCGATACAATAAATCATCATAACATAATATAAAACAAAGTCACATCCGCGGTCTGTCCGTCACTAGAATGCTTAGATCTTTAAAAAATTTGATGAGGTTTTCACCATTAGATAGAACGGTTCTCGAGGAAGGTTTTAGTACCTATTTAATTTGTCAGGCGAGCGAAGCCGCGGGCTTCCGCAGCCGTCCGCTAGTACACAATACTTCTTTGTGAAATTATCCAAGTTACAAGATACCCGTTTCTCTACCGTAAGCATACAGCAGTGTGCTATCCGACTCCTTGTTTTGTACTTATGCAGTCAATTTATTAACAAACCTGTATTGTTCTATTTGTTCAGCCATTTCCATGCGGTCCAGATTAACTCGCCGGAAGCGCAATAGGTTGAGGTTCTCTTGTCCGATGACAGAGTCGATTCTCAGTTTTAACAGCCACGTCTCTTTCACCTAGAACCATCACTTGAATCTGACTTCTTTCTGAATGAGCATGCAAACTAATTGGTGCTGATAATAGTTGCTTTTGCAATTGCAAGTGTAACAAGGATGGATAGAGGACGAAACAGGTACTGTCCTGCTCCTGGATTGATTGGAAACTTCGAGATACACTTGTTATTTTTTTGAGCAACGACGGGATGGAGGGATGCTGTACTGTAATCAGAGTTATTTGAAGGTAAGCGTACCTTTTGGTTGAACTTGACGACCCCCTCGTTAAGCGTGGCGGAGAGCTTGGCGTACTCGGCGTGCAGCATCTTGCGGTACTTGTCACGCTCCTCGTTGCGGAAGGCGACTTTCGACTCGTAGTCGAACACGAAGCGCAGGTCCTCCTCGTTCCAGTGGTCCGGTGCCTTGTCCAGCTGACGACAATTGGCATTATCGGTTAAGGGATGGGTCTTTTTCGACGTTTGGATGTTTTCTATGTATTTATTTAAAAGTTTCAATGTACATATAAATTTTCGTGATTCACTAACTCTTTAGTGTCAGTGAGTAATACCTACGTTTTACATTTATTGTTATTTACCTTAATAATTTACACGTACTTAACTTCCGACATTTGAACTAGGAAAAATACACATATTCGGTCTGGAATAAAGACCATGGTTGACGACGGTTACAGTGGAAGCCTTATATTTTTGAACCACATAATTCTCATATTACCATCAGGTGAAGGTCATCAAGACTTGAATGTTTCTCACCATACACTGTGGCTTTGGTATAGGCTTCTTGATTTCCTCGTGCCACAGCTTCTCGAGTACTCCGTCCATCATCTCAATGAGAGCTCTTTCCTTAAAGTCATCCTTCGGTCCAGGGTCCGGAGGTATGATCACAATCTGGCTCGGGCTGATGTACGGCTCTATAGTGCACTATGATATCGAAAATAGAAATGTTTAATTATGAAATTGGCTAGTGTACTTACAACTTAATATAGTAGTCTGTTGTCATCATGGCAATCAGTGTAGTTTTTTAATTGTTGTATTTGTCAGAGCCTACCTATAGGAAGGCCTATTAATAAGAAATTAAAAGGGATGTACTGGGATCTGAAAATAATGATGGAGACCCTTTACAAGAGATATTTGATTCATGTCATTGTAATCATTCGTTCATCTCGATGTATGCCGTTACAAACCTCTTCAGGTTCAACTTTAATGAGTTTTGGTGTGTGTTCCTCTTGTCGCCACTCGGGATCATTAATCCCTACGATGAGATGATGGAAACTGCCACGCAAGTCAGACAACTTGTTTAGTTCTGAAGCAAATAAAGTAACTATACAATGTGTAAATTAGGCGGATGTATACAGGACTTTAAAATAAGATTTTGAATCGATTGTAGTAAAAACAAAGAAGTAAGTAAGCGTGGAAATACTACAAATAAATCAGGTAACAGGGTACTGGTATAATAACAACAGCATCTCGAGACTGTTACGAGTGCCGCACCTTCAACAATAAACCTGAGTCTGGCGTTCCTCTCTTTGACGAGTCCAACTTCCCTGATTTTCATATTCATAAGTTCGTCGAATTGCTTGTTGAACCACAGTCGTAGATTTTGCGTAATTAACTGAAACAATTGTAACTTGTGAGATATTTGAAATAACTTGGAGCAACTACAAAACAACCAGATTTGTCAAAGATTTTCTGTTGAAAATTCCACATCCATATCCAGAAGCTCCTGGACTGAATGACATGCAGAGGTATGCCGTTACCGGGCACCATAGATAATCCAGAACCACTTTGTAATTCAAACCAAGATTCCAACAGCCAGGACATAATGTTACATTTACAGAAACCTTAAGTTTATCACCTTGGTGATCTGCTGCGTCCAGTTCATATGCAGGAAGCTGTAGGCGAGGGTCTGCTGTATGACGAAGGGCGGTATCGCGATGAACAGATGCGAGGCGGAGCCGCTGAGCGCGTAGGAGACCACGGGCGCCGCGTCCACCTCACCCTCGTCCGCGAGCCCCCCGCCCCCCTCACCCTCCTCGTCCGCCCCCGCCCCACCCTGCGCCTGTGTCTCCAGCAGCGCGCTACTCTCCGCGACCACTCCTAGTCTGCAAACGACAACCCATCTAATACTTATCGAGTAGGTATATAAAACGTATTCGAACATTGCAGACGTTTGAAAAATAATAATATAAAGTTAACAAATCTCTCAAGTCTAGCCAAAATAACACGAAACTTTAGATTATCATCGGCTACTAGCACACTAGTAACGCCACATAGAAATGTAAAAGCCGACAAAGAACGGAGGTTCGTTTTCTATCAGCCTTTCTTAAAAACGATGGAGACATTTTGAAAGTAGTCTGTTTAAACCTTTCCTGAACAAAAAATTCAAGATCAAAATTAGCCATTCTAGTGTTTTAGTGAAAAAAACCAGAAGCAATTCATAGATAATAGGTACACAATTTATCAAATTTATAAGTTTAGATGTAAAATAATAAAACACTGACTGGTCCGGGGTGGAGACAACCTCGAGCACTTTAGGCTCCATCCATGGCTTGAATTCCTCGTCACCCTCTAACTGAATCGCTCGAAGTGCTTCTATCTGAGTCAGTTCTGGCCACTTCTCGCGTTGTGTTGGAAGTATAGCAAAGTTTTCAACCTAAAACGATTTTGGAGATTTTAATCTGATTTATACATTAATTTATATTGCACAGTCCGTCAGTGCCCACAAAATCGTCAAATCTTAATAATGTTCAGAGACCGTGAATCGGTTGGAGTGAAGAGGTCAGTTTCGAGCTGAGCGGTGGACACATTAAAGATGGATGAAATAACGTCCAGTCACCAGATAATGACCTGATAGTGGCTAAACATAGCAAACAGCTTGATCCGCTGTGTTTGCATACAATCCCAGCATGTCTTCTTAATCCACGCGGTCACAACATCTTGCGCCTTGATTTGGGCTTCAGTCTCTAGACGGACCTGCTCTCGATGCTTGTCTGCCTGGAAACGAAATTTGTATCAGCAACTTTTTTGAAAAAGTAATGGTAAGTAAGATGTTAAAAACTTATTAAAATTATAATAGCATTATTTTATGTTAGTTTATATAATAATAATAATTAATACTTTTTTGAAGGTGAATTAGTTAATCTATACACTCGTATTATAAAGAGGAAAGCTTCAACAGCTTGTTAAAATTTACAACACATACTTCAACAATGTAGATATATTTGCCCTTACACGATACCAATATAAAATTGTCCTAACTGAATGTGTTAGAGAATGCCAGTAGAATAACCTTTTTTTTCAATGCTTTTTATTAGGTACTGTAATTTAGTTTAAATATCAATTCTTTACTGTCTGTATCTTTAGATTAGTAAATAGTGGAAACGTAGTTGATTGTACTTTTATCTTCTCTAAGTTAAGTATTACTGTACCTGTAATTTATATTGTACAATTTAAAAAGTTTTTTCTTAAAACATTTTACTTACCATTGTACAATTGTTTATTTCCCAAATAAAATAAAATAAAGATTTGTCTGTAATGAATAAACTCAAAAACTACTGTGCCGATTTAAAAAATTCTTTCACCATTGGAAAGCTACATTCACATTAGTAACATAGGCTTTTTATCCCGGTATTGTGTTCCCACGGGAACCGGCAAATCACGCGGGTGGAGCTACGGCGATCAGCTAGTCTCCAATATTTAAGTTGGGAAAGATTCTATTTTAGTGACTATTTTAGCTTAACTAAGTTACTTTACTTTCAGGACTTGTCCCATGTCACCGGCGATGTACTAGGATGGCCATCTATTCTATAAGCGGAGGCAGAAGTTCTTTCTAACTATTACGGTTCATGAGATACAGCCCAAGACAGACGGACGGACGGACAGCGAAGTCTAAGTAACAGGGTTCCGGTTTTACCCATTGGGTACGAAATCGTAAAAAGTAGTTTGATAACCCCACATAAGCAGGCTCTCCATTGAACCCATAGAGGTTGAACCAACTTAAGCCAAATACCTGTTTAATCCTCTCCTTCTTGGCCTCATGGTGCAAGTTGAACTCGGACAGCGGCACCTGGTGCAGCGGCACCTCTGCAATGTTCTCCTCCAGCAACTCTACCAGCTTGCTCTGCAATATCTTGAAGGTCTTGCACACCTCCTCGCGATCTTTCTTGAAGTCCATGGTCTCTTCGTTGACTTTCTTCTCTTCTAGCAGATCTAGGTAGTTTTCTGAACAAGAAGTTTGATTTCTATTGCATTTTGAGACATTCAAAAACTCATCATTTCTCAATAAGATTTTTCTGGAGGTAGTACAAATTAAATTCTTAATCCTACTTAAAAACAGACAGACAGTTAGACATACATACATCACGCATACATCCCCGAAGGGGTGAGCAGAGTTGCAGTACACACCCACAATTTGCCAGTAATTTTGTTGGTCACACATAATAGGGGGCAATCCTCAAGCCTAGTGTCGTTACCAAGTTACCAGGTACTATCAAAAATCCATAACCACTCTGTAATTCAAAGCCACATTCGATACATACCACTAAAATTTCTGCAGTCGGAACTTAAAAACAATAGGAGATTTTCATTAAATACCTACGCCTAGGCCTAAGTAGATATTTACAACTAGGCTACTTCTAAACAGCTGGACCGATTTTCGTGGTACTGTTATGAGCTGAGAGTTAGCTCTACATAACAAACAAAGTCCTTACTATCATCTTCCTTGACTATCTCAATACTGGCGCCATTATCATCGTTCAGCACGGCGTCGGTTGGCGCCTTATGTTTGACACACTCTGCATCAGTCCATGTGCCGTTAAGATAAATGCAGGAGATGGTCTTGTTACCGCAGAGCGATACTAGAAACTTGTTATCGTCGTCAATGATTATCTGTTTGATACCGCCCCGACCCCCGCTCTCGTAGCGATGTGTTATGGTTTTCTTCAGTTCTGAAAATTCAATTTTTATAAAGTAACTCTAAGTAGGTAGTACCTAACCACCAGTTTCTACGAGTAACTGAAATAATAATATGTTATACAAACGCCTTCGTATAAATTTTAGGCAATTATTGACTGTGTACCAGGCGCTTTTGCGCAGATGTTCGCGCGAGTGTCGGATAGTAAAAAAGAACTACACAAGCCACTAAATCACATATTTATTCTCGAAAGGGTTGACAAAGGCGTTAATTACGCCCACACTTCGACAGTCAGTGTTGGAACAACGTAAGGGCCGAGCCTACGAGGGTAAGTACGCCCTCGCTTGTCAGGATAAGCCCAACGCACCGCGTGCCGGTATAGAACTATGTTAAAGACTTAACACTATCTCAATATGAGATTAGTGGCACAAAGCCTTTGTTTTTGTTTTTTTTTTTATATTTGGTTCGCCAAATTGACGCCGCCCGCCTGGTGGTAAGTCGTGACGACGTCTAGCGATTGTGGGCCACTCTCACAGCACACATTACTATTGAGAGTGGCCCTCAACTTGACGACCTACTGATGTGCCTCTTCACGCTCCGCTTAAAGAACCCAGGATTATATGTGGGAGGAAACACGTGCACAGGCAGGGCGTTCCAGGCCACTATCGTTCGGCAGAGAAACGAACGTTTAAAACGTTCGGTTCTCGCGAACATGCTATCCACTGTGTGGGGGTGGCATCTCTGCCTTGACTTACTGTGTGTGACAGACAAGACTCATGTGTATGCCATATCTTACCGTATTTTTCAGGAAAGTCCGGCTGCCTGAGGATCACGTAGCCGTCGTAGCCGAAGGTCAGGAACATGTTCTTGTTGAAATACATACTGAGCTGCCTGATATCGTGTCCCGTGTCTATGATAGGACCCATCTTCACCGCTACTGTTACTCCTTTCTGCATCATACATCACCCATATCACATACATACACACAATCACGCCAGTTTCCCGGAAGAGGTAGGTACAGGAATATTATGCGCCCACAATTTACCAATCATTTATTTGGTCTCACTATAAGTAAGTTACTCACTATAAGTCATTAATCAGTGGTTATACTTAACGGTTCCAATAGGACAGATAGGTAAAAAAAGTTATAAATTGACTTTTTTTGTTTACGTAATTAATTACTTATTGCTTGGTCTTGTAGTATGCAGGTGGCAATGTACCGCGGTCACATTGGAGAAACTAATTGGAGAGGCCTATGTTCAGCAATGGACCGCGATAGGTCGATGATGATGATTTCTCTTTTTCTTCTAAACGCCGTGTATTGATGGTATATGTGTATCGGTGTTTTTAACGAAGAGGCTCTTGTTTTGTGAAAAACTTACATCACAAGAAAGTTTGAGCACGTGCACCTGTCTGCTGAGATGCGGTACAGCGATGAGTGTGTCTTTAACAGCGCAGGGCATGCACTGCGCGTAGGGACCCTGCATCTTGCCTGTAAACTTGTTGTCCTTACCGGTTTCTGCGTTGATGCATACCACTCGCTCACCTTGGGGAATTATTAAAGTTTTTAAAAGATATATAAGTATTATTTTTGTGAATGTAACAGTGGGTCTGCCTGTTAGAATTTAGATTACGATCATACACACATCGATTAGGTGCCTATTTAAGTATATTGAGTTTTTTGCGCTTGAGCCCATTTTGCAATTAGTCTTGTTCGTCTAACGACAACGTAAGACCAACAATTAAGACAATTGACAAAATGTGGCTGTCTACCCCCTCGGATATAATACTGTGATTATGTGCATGTGTGTATTTAAACTCATAGATGTATTCCTTTCCGAACACCACAACTTGTCCACATCGCCATGGCTATGACTTACCGATGGTATATTTATCAGAGAAAAGCACAAGGGAAAAACATCGCACTGCTTCTCCAACTTTCATTAAGAATAGATCAGCAAGACCTCGACCTATCTCCGTGTACCGAATTAATGTCATCTTATAGTCTTCGGAGACCTGGAAATTGAGAAAGATAGGGATGGATTAAGAAAAGAAAAAATGGATATTACATTACAACACACGATATTATTTCAATCTTACCTTAATGATAAATATGTGTCCTGCAGACATTGCGCCGGCCACAATTTCCCTTCCCGTGGCTGAGAAAGCCACTCTGGACACTATCTGGTGGGTCAGACACATACCACCAACTTTCTTCAGTCCCACTGTGGGATTGTACGTGTAAAGTACCATTCCATAATTTCCCACCCATTCGCCATATATTACAAGAAGCATTTCCACTGGACTCGCTTGGAATGATACATCGTGGCCCTTTACGTGTTTCATTAGAACCTGTAGTAAAAGAGACAGTATAGTCACTGCAGCATGAGGGTTTAAAAAACCATATCTAAGTACCTATTTAAGAATTCTTTGTGATTAAACTGATTGAGTGATTGTTTGTCGTCTAAGTAAAAGAAACAGTGGATACCTAAACGCCCAGTAAAAAGTAGTTCCAAATCTGGAACTTACAAGTTCAGCAGTTTCCACTTCATAGATGGCCAGAGTACCCAATGAATTCATTACCACCAAGTGAAGGTAATCAGGTGCTAGCAACTGGATTTTCACTGCGTTTCTGTAAATGTTACAATAATAACCAAAATACGATGTTAAAACTCCAGCTGGGCTGCTGCACGCCGAGCTATTAGTCAGGTGGGCATATCAGAATCATGCCGAGTAAACAACGCGGTCTCTTATTCTGCCTTATCGACACAGTATGGTGGAAAACACGTGGATAAATAAGGTCCCCAGACGATCTGGGATCTTCCTTTCCTTCCCGAATATCGGGTGCGTGCGGGGGTGCACTATGTTTGGAAATTATTAAAAATAAATGAATACCATTACTTGCAAAAATTGCAAACGATACTATCGGCAAGAAGTAACTTCCTACGTTGACGTTTAGAAGTTGCAAAAATTACCTCATCTTGAAAGTAACCAGTTGCAATTGAATCTTCTCCTCGGATTCCCCTGAGATCTTGTAAACATAGCCGAGATTAGTCCACACGACGGCCATGTCGCACGTACTGTTACCGATCAAACGCTCCACTACGTCTTCAATCTCCTGACTCCACACAACTTTCCAGCATTTATGTTCCTCATCTTTCTTCAACGACTAAATGAACAACAAGTTTATTTATTTTACTGTTATCTTTCAATAGCATCATCCTGAATCCGCCAATGGTACATTCCCGGCTTCCACCAAAAAGGAGTTGTGAGGAATCTGCACAATTTGCAGCTTCTGCATGTATGTTATTGTAACGTGTGTGATGAACATAAATATTTGGTGATGTGAATATTTTGTCTTGTTAAAACTGCCGACGCTTGAGAAAACATATTTATTGACTTACATTAAGCTTTGAACCAACTCACCCTAAGAACTCTATCAGGTCCATAAATCAAAATGCCGTTACCAAAAGCGCACATGTGTGGTTGTTTGTTCCCTAACGACACCTTCTCATGCTCCAGGGTAGCGACCATGGCAATGCCGTCAGATGCCACCTGAACAAGAAAAAGTGTATGAAACTCATTTGGTACACACTACAGCGCATTCCTTCTTACATAATTTCCAATTGGATGCTATAAGCGGCTTTATCAACATCTTTATCAGCCAAATTGTAGGTAGCTATAATATGATCATTCCTGTTTCCCCGAAGGGATAGGTAGAGGTATATAATTGCCCTCGTATTTCAAATAGGTGGTGGATTCATTGCAGTTAACCGAGCACTTAAAATATTTGCCATCCTTTGCTCGGCAAGCACACCACTTGCAGGTGAGTCGGTTTGGACTTTTAAAAGAGCTTGGTCTAAGCAATTAGCGGAATAAAAATACACTTACACTGAACAGTGATCCGTCAGTGTTAATAGCGTAAAGAGTTCCATCGATGGTCCAGCAGATATCCACCAGTGGTGGTTCGGAAACACTCCAGCCAGTGACCTCTTCTTTACCGCGTCGGAGTAAGAAACATTTCTTGTAGCACTGGCCAACTTCCCACACTATCAAGCCGTCTCCCCAGCATTGACAGACTGTCATGTGCATACGACTAGCCCTGGCGATACAAAATATTAAAATACTAAGTAGCAGCTTATCAACCTTTGTAAGTGGTCCAGTAGTTTGCGACTGCATCACTCACATGAACATTTGCTTTCGCCGAATAACCTCAGTGTCAACACGAACCAGGCGATGATTAGATCGCCAGCTCCATATGGTGCAGATATAGTTGGGGAAGCCGCTGAATCCCGCGATCAGTTCCCCCTCCATCATGCAAATACCCTTGTATCTATTTACCTCCATGTCTGTGGAATAGATCTCTATATTTTACCAGTAGGTACAAACTCCCATGGTACCTAACTGTTAATCGAGACTAAAAAAGGTGACTCGATCTTTGTTGGTTCGGGCATGCGGTGTTACAATTTCTAGTTAAAGTATTTACCTAATTTCCATTTTTTGTACCAATTTCTATTAGGCAATCCATCGGGAACAAGGATGGAGGTCGTAAATAATCGTGTCTGTTTTAAACTGTATTAAGTTCCCCAATGTATAACAGAAGCTAACAGTTAATCTACGAGGTACTTAGGATCTAGGTTCATAGATTTATTGTGAGTTATAGTTATAGGTAGGCATGTCAATGTTCTTCCATGCTGGCCTGGGAGCGAAGGAAAAACTTAGAATGGTCCAGCCCTTACACAACCCGGGGTGTCGTAGAAGTCGACTGAGGGAGATGGCCCGGTGTACAATAACCAGCACTGCATGGCATCCATCAGGCGGGGGACAAACCGACCACAATAGCATTCCCAAGGAGGGTTGACGTCAGGCAGGCGGCCGGTTGTAAAAAAAAACCATAGCCAAAACCAATTTTGCAACATGATGAGCGATAATAGAGAGCGAAATAGGGCCAGGGCGTACTCCACAGGCGACGCGCAGGGACAGCACCCGGTACCTGTGGGAAATGGACAAGGGTTGTCGCATCGGGGGTGGATGCGACGTAAGACGCAAGCCCATCGCGAAAGAGAAGTAAGACTGTGGTATGCAAGTTGGAATGTTGGCTCTATGACTGGGAAAGGAAGAGAGTTGGTCGATGTGTTTAAGAGAAGAAGAATAAATGTGGCATGTTTGCAGGAGACTAAGTGGAAGGGTGCAAGTGCTAGAGAGATTGGTGAAGGATATAAGTTATATTACATTGGGAGTGATGGAAAAAGGAATGGAGTTGGTGTAGTACTGGATGGTAACTTGAAAGAATGCGTGACGGATGTCAAAAGAGTAAACGGATGTCAAAAGGATAATAGTTGTGAAAGTAGTATGGGAGAGTATGGTGCTAAATGTGATCAGCGTGTATGTACCACAGAGTGGGTGTGATGACAGAGAGAAAGACAATTTTTGGGAGGAATTTGATAAAGTCATGATTAGTATACCAGAAAGTGAAGAGTTAATGGACATCTAGGAAGAGTGAATGAGGATTATGAAAGAGTGCATGGAGGATGGGGATACGGATCCCGTAACAGTGTCGGTGAAACACTACTGCAGGTTGCTTCCTCCCTTAACCTGGCCATAGTGAACACGTGGTTTCGTAAACAGGACTCACACCTAATCACCTATAAAAGTGGTGTTCATTTGACACAGATTGACTATTTCCTAATCCGGGGGAGTAGGTTGGTCTGTGTCAAGGACTGCAAGGTGCTGCCGGGAGAAGGGGTAGTGAAGCAACATAAGCTATTAATCATGGACTTAAAGACCAAAGTAGTCTCACAAAAAGGCAAAAAACGCCCCCCTCCTCGAATTAGTAAAGAACATGCTAGTAAGTTTAAAGAACGAGTGGTGAATAAAATTATAGAAATGAGAGATATGGTGGATAAATCAGTGAATGAATGTTGGAATGAAATGGCGAGTTGCATCAGGAAAGTAGCAAAAGAAGTGTTTGGAGAAACGAAAGGTAAAAGTGTACTTGATAAGGATACATGGTGGTGGAACAGAGAAGTACAAAAGGTAATTAAAGAAAAAAAGAATGCTTTTAAGGAATGGCAAAAAGAAAAAGGGAATGGAAGTGAAAAAGAAGAAAAAAAGGAGAAGTATAAGGACTGGAGCAAAAAGGCGAAAAAAGCGGTAGCAATAGCTAAATCGAAGGCCCAAGAGCAACTATACAATGCTCTTGATGGAACTAAGGGCCAAAAAGAAATCTACCGCTTAGCGAAAGACAGAGATGATAGAACGAAGGACGTAAGACATGTAAGATGTATAAAAGATGAAAAGGGTAAGATTTTAATAATAGAAGATGAATTAAGAAATCGATGGAAGGTGTATTTCGAAAAACTTATGAATGAAGAGAATGCATGGAGTGGAAATTTAGAAGAGAGACGAGTGAATGTAGGTTTAGTGAAGGAGATATTTATATAGAGATGAAATAAGAAAAGCGGAACGAAATATGAAGAATGGTGCCGTAGGGCCCGACGGTATTCCAGTGGAAGCGTGGAAGGTATTGGAAGAAGATGGATATGCGTGGGTGACCTTATTCTTCAATAAGTTTTTGTATGAAGTGACGATCCCCGATTAATGGTGCAATAGTTCTCTAGTGCCCATTTTTTAAAATAAGGGTGATGTGCGAGACTGCGGCAACTATCGAGGAATTAAGCTCATGTCACACAGTATGAAAATTTGAGAGAAAGGGATAGAGAAACGAGTGCGAGAGGAAAGCGAGATTACCCAAAACCAGTTCGGGTTTATGGTCGCGGGACTACAGACGCCATATGTGTAGTATATCCACCAGCTGTGTGAAAAATATAGGCGTGCACATAAAAACTTGCACATGGTGTTTGTAGATCTCGAGAAGGCATACGACCGGGTACCTAGAACGGTTTTGTGGTGGGCCTTGAAAGAGAAAGGTGTGCCTGGGAAGTATATAGAGTTAATCTGTGCGATGTATTGTCGATCGAAAACCTACGTTCGAACCGCTGCTGGCAACACCGACGAGTTCAGTGTGGCGGTAGGCTTGCATCAGGGCTCGGCGCTAAGCCCATATCTCTTCCTGTTGATAATGGATGCTTTGACATAGGAGATACAGGAAGAGACCCCCTGGTGTATGCTATTTGCCCATGACATTGTGCTCGTCGGTGAAGACGGGCCTGAGGTACAGAGTAGATTGGAAAAATGGCAGTATAAACTGGAGAGTGTAGGCTTGAAAATTAGTAGAACCAAAACTGAGTACATGTTCTCTGATTTCGGCGGTCTCTCCAGTTCTACACCCATGGTGTTAGACGGCGCACCAATACCAGTTTGCTCCAGTTTCCGGTACCTCGGCTCTCTTATCCAGGATAATGGGGAAATCGATCGTACAGTGAAGCACAGAATTGACACAGGTTGGACGAAATGGCGGCAGGTCAAAGCCACAATATGCGATCCCCAATTTCCTCCGAAACTTAAGGGGAAAATTTACAAGACTGTCGTCAGACCTGCCGTCCTGTATGGACTTTCATGTTTGGCCGTAAAAGCGACGGATGAAAGACAATTGCATGTAGTGGAAATGCGAATGTTAAGATGGATGTGTGGTGTGAAAAGGATGGATGTGTGGTGTGAAAAGAATGGATAGGGTAAGGAACGAGTATATTAGAGGAAGTTTGAAAGTTGCACCAGGGAATGAAAAATTGAGAAGCGAGCGGCTGTCATGGTGGACATGTTATGAGAAGAGAGGAAAGCAATGTCATTAGAAAGGTGCAAAGTATGACTGTCGAGGGTTTAAGGAGTAGAGGTAGGCCAAAGAAAAGATGGATGGATGTGTGAAAGAGGATATGACAAGGAGAGGAGTGACTGAAGAGATGACGTCTGACAGAGATGTGTGGAGGAGAAAGACTTGTTGCGCCGACCCCAAATAATTGGGATAAGGGCAGGTAGATGATGATGAGTTATAGGTAGGCACGTATCCAGTTGTTGCTAGGAAACCCACCCTAATATAGACGTACCTATCTTTACCTTATGTTTACCTGTTTACCTAATAAGTTCCTCCTTCGTTTTCAGTGCAATAAATTTCAAATGCAAAGGTACTATAGAATTTTAGTTTACCTTTCAATGTTGCCATAACAGTCATCCTGGGGTAAGCCATAACAAATATTCTAGCATGTTTAACCTTTTCAGCAAAGGCAAATATGTTTGACCTATGACCTGAAACAGTTTTTTGAAGGATTACGTAATTAGGACGTAGGTGGGACGTGGGTGGAAGCGCTCCGGAACTTACGGTAAGGAACTGAACTCCAGTCCTTCGAGCTAAGTCACCGAAATCACTCACAATTCCTAAGGTCCGCACGGAAGGTCCGTATCCGGTAAGGTAACCCAATGAAGTAGGTAGATGTAAAGAAATCTGCTAGATTGGTGTCGCTGTACAGATAACAGCGAAAATTCTGTAAGATACGAGTACTTAGGTTGATATAGCATTGGAATTATAATCATGTCGCGAGATCGATCCCTTGATCATTGCAATACCCTTTCTAATAGTACCCAGGTACCTACCTTATTTTAAATACTGTAGTGGTAACTTTTAACTCCTTTCCTCGTAAGGATAACCCCTGGACACCAACGGACTCTGGCCACATCTGCGGACTTTGTTAGGGGTTGGATACGTCGAATGCAATCTTGCATTTACTGAATCAGGTTTCATCCCGCGTGAATGAGGGCGTGCGTGATCGGAAACCCCACAGTAGGGACGCCGCCGCCGCTTTACAACCTAGGTTACCAACCAATAACCCGCCGACATTACAGAAGCGGGTCATAAGAGAGGCGTGTCGTCGCCGTCTACAACTTACCACATATAACATCGACTCCATCACCTTTATTTTCACTGTCAGCCAAGTACGTTGTTTCTTGAAAAGTTTTTAAATTGAGGAACGTTATGTAGATGTCCTGACCCACAGCTAATACCTCTTTGCCAATGAAGGTCATAGACTCTAGATTGTAGGGAATTGTCCATCTGGAAATGTAAGTGTTATGTATGTACCTAGATATAAGTTTTTGTATGGACCGGGGCAGTCCAAATAAACGCAAGTAAGGAACGGACGTGTTTTATTGCGATAAGCGATAAGTACATATTTCACAGTGGCGACGAGATTCAAAGAGTTCACGCGTAGTTACAATATAATTATTCGTGGATTATAACGTAAAACGTTTTTTATTAAGGTTTGCAGTGTAGTGTACAAAATGACCATCGGCAAAATAGGATCTTTTGACCTTGAGAAGGACAACTGGGAGGCATATATTGACCGACTGGGACAATATTTTGTAGCAAATGAGGTAAAGGCTGAAATACAAATGGCTACATTGATCACAGTGATAGGAAGTGAAGCTTACGAACTGATGATCAATTTGTGCACACCTAATAAACCCGCTAATAAGACGTATGACGAGTTGGTGGCTTTGATGAAAAGCCATTTAAATCCAAAACCAAGCCAATTAGCGGAAAGATTTAAATATCGTCAACATAATCAGCATAAAGAAGAATCGGTTGCTGGATATGTATCAGAGTTGAAAAGGCTCAGTAAAAACTGCGGGTTTCGAGACTTGGCAGAGAACCTCCGGGATCAATTTATATGCGGCTTATCAAATGAAGACATTCGCCAGAAATTGTTCACGGAAGACACGTTGTTCACAACATATCTTTTGAAAAAGCCTTTAGTATAGCTATGTCCATGGAAGCGGCTGAAAAAAATGCGGCATTGGTAGAAGGGTGTACCAAAAGCAGGAATGCAGGTGACATCATACCAAGTGTGAATTTCATGGGACAAAATATTAAAGCGCATATTAAGAAACAAAGGGGCCGGGAGAGGGACAACCAGTCGGGCAAACATTAACATGGGTCACAAATGTACTGTGTGTGGTGTGGTGGCACTCACGAATAATATATATGCAAATTCAAAATGTATGTATGTAGGGTGTGTAATAAAGTGGGGCATCTAAAAATAATGTGCCCGAAATTAATAGAAGGTACATCCTTGCATAATATACATGAATCTAATAGAGATATAAATGATCAAGACAGTAGCAGTGACGAGGTAAAAATTAAATATTGTAATAATTTTTCATTGTCTACAAAAAAGTCACAGTCACAATTACTTGGACCATTCACCGTAAATGTTTATGTTGAGAATTGTTTAATAAGCATGGAGATCGACACCGGCGCGGCAGTGCGAGTGCGATATCGTGTATTAGTTATACTTGTTATAGAAGTCTCTTTGTTCATTGTAAACTTAAGCCGACTAATTTAGAATTACGATACTACACAGGCGAAACCATGAACACTGTGGGCATGATTGAAGTTAGAGTTAAATTTAAAACCATAACAAAAGTTTTAGACTTGTATGTAATAAAAAGTGGGAAAGCAAATTTATTGGGTAGATGTTGGATTAAGGAGTTAGGTAGACCTATACCGACATGCGATGTACTTAACATAAATAATTTCAATGTTTTTGATGTAAAGGAATTTAGTTCCAGGTACTCTGAAGTGTTTAAAGACGGTTTGGGGCACTTCACCGGTGGGCAAGTAGGATTTCGACTGCGAGAGGGGACACGGCCCACATTCCTGCGTGCTCAGCCGCTTGCCTATGCACTACGAGAACCGGTTGAACGAGCGCTCGACCAAATGGTGCGGGATGGAATCATCACGCCGGTCTCCACGACGGACTGGGCTACACCTATAGTTCCGGTAATGAATAAAGATGGTACCATAAGAATATGTGCAGATTTTAAAATTACATTGAATAAGTGTTTAGAAGTGGACCACTATCCCTTGCCTAAGGTAGAAGACTTACTTACAAAATTACACGGTGGAAAAAAATTTACAAAATTAGATTTGTCTTAAGCATATGCCCAATTTGAGTTAGATGAGTCAAAAAAGTATACAGTAATAAACACTCATAAAGGCCTATTTAGGTATAATAGATTAATTTATGGTCTAGCTTCAAGCCCAAGTATTTTTCAAAGGAAATTAGAACAGCTTTTCTCTGATATGTCGCTCTGATATGACGACATTATAGTTACGGGGGTTGATAATAATAATAATAATAATAATAATAATAATAATAATATTTTCATCTAACATCATTTTTCATCTTAAAATTATTTTAATATTTTTATTTACTTGTACAATCAAAATTTTTACAATAATTACATATTACATAGCAAGATTCGCAATAAATTTATAAATCACGTATACAAACTATAATTATAATCAAGATAAAGAAATATTACCTACCAAAAATTGCAAAGATGTTTGGCATATGTCACTTTAAGAAAATGGTAAACGAATATAAACAATCTCAAGAAATCGATGGATGATAATTAAGGATAATGCTGACAAGAGCAAAAGCCAGACAGACACAAAGTGCACTAATACCAACCCCGGACCCGCCGCATAGCTCCGCCTCCCACTTGCCGGAAACTTTGGCTACTAGTGAGGCGTCGAGCTCTAGCAGCGACGAGTATTTCTCTCCACCGACGTCGCCTCCACCTGTACGTCGGCAGGGGAGAGGCCGGCCACCGACTGGCTTGGGACCTCGACGCCCCCCGGCTTCGATTAGGGACCCCGCTACCGGTGGTAATGTGCACCGCATGCGATGGACTTCTTCCATAAACGAAAATGTCATGCGGGCATACTATGCGGCTACAGAGGGAGGAATTAACCTCACAGCGTATCGTGTACGGATGCTTTCTCTGTTTCAGGAACTTGAACCAACTGTCAGCGTATCAGCACAACGTCTATCGGATCAAGTACGGGTTATACAGCGTAGCCATATGTTGGATAACGCCGTGCTTGAGAGGCTTCGCTCAGATTTACAGGATAATCCTGGTATCACATTATCTACATCATCAAGTACACCTGTACCAACTAATACTCCACAATGTCCCACTGATGATGATCTATTGGATACCAGGGTTACAGATGTAAGTACTCATTGCAATGTACAATTAGGGAGCGCTTTGGAATGTGCACTGAGGGAATATCGAAACGTAACACCTACCGAAAGACCTTGTCTACCGCGTTTGCCTACGCATAAGAAAAATATAGCCCTAATGTGTGCTCTGGATTCATTACTGTCATCCTATTTTGACGGTAGTGAAAATCTCGGTGATACACATTCAATTCTGTACTGTGGAGCTGTGGCAGCATGTCGAGTAGCAAATATTAAGTATTTAAACAGTGATAAAGCTACTCGACCGAAATATGTTGCACCAGCTTGGCAGTGTAGGATTGAGCGTCGTATTACCGAGACCAGGGTACTCATTGGGAAACTCATTTGCTTTAGGTCGGGCAATAGTCGACCTAGAGTGATGCGCTTTGTGAGCCGGGCGTTCTTGGGGACCAATATTAGACCCCAAGAATTTGCTTCTCGGGTCACAGAGCGTATCGACTACCTAAAGCAAAAAGTTTATGCGTGGGCAAATCGTATTAAAAGATATAAGAAAAGAGTAGACCGGAATTCCCAAAACCGCACGTTCCAAAGAGATGAGAGATGGGTATACAGAGATTGGGAACGATCTGATTTAAATGTGATTGACATGCATCGGCCAAATGATGATAGTACCGTTGCATTTTGGAGTGGCATTTGGTCGGTCCCTGTCGATCACATAGAGGATGGATGGATGCACGATGTTGACCGTCTATGTGAACCAATTAAAACTATGGAACCAATAAATATCACAGAAAATGATATCACCAATGCAGTCCGTCTGTTACCAAACTGGAAATCAGCAGGACCAGACGGGCTGCATAACTTTTGGATAAAATGGTTCCGAAGTTCGCATGGACGGTTGGCATTTCAATTCCAATCATCTTTGGAATCAGGATCGCTTCCCGATTTTCTTACCACTGGTATGACCCATCTCTTATACAAATCTGGTAGTGCCATAGAGCCTAAAAATTATAGACCAATTACGTGTCTACCAACGATCTATAAGCTTCTAACATCTATTTTGAGACAAAAGATATCATCCCACATAAATGATAACAACATCATGTCAATCTCTCAAAATGGATGTAGAAGTAGGGCTCGTGGCACTAAAGAGCTCCTAATTATGGATATGGTTATTAGCCAACAGGTACGCCGTAACCACAAGGATTTGGCGACATGCTGGATAGATTACAAGAAGGCTTATGACTCTGTGCCTCATACATGGCTTCGGAGGGTGCTGGAGTTGTATAAGATTGATGCAACTCTATGTACCTTCTTAGGGGCATGTATGGGGCAATGGAAGACAGTCTTGTGCTATTCAGGGTGTCGACGAACTTGTGGTAATGGTGGACCGATAAAAATCGAACGTGGTATATTCCAGGGCGATAGTCTGAGTCCATTATGGTTTTGTCTGGCCCTGAACCCTCTTAGCACTTTGCTGGAGAATTCAGGCCTAGGGTATCGGTTGCGGAAGGATGGTCAGGTTTTATCTCACCTTCTCTACATGGATGATTTGAAATTACTTGCCCCAAACAATCACCAACTGATGGCACTACTAAAGGTAACAGAAACCTTTAGTAGCTCTATCAGAATGGAGTTTGGCGTGGACAAGTGTGCGATCATGCATGTAAAGAAGGGTGAGGTAGTGGAGTCCGAAAGAACACAACTTTCGGATTCGACTCAACTTAGGTCTCTTTCCGCAACCGATACTTATAAATACCTGGGTATGTCACAAGCGTTGGGCATTTTAGAGACTGCTATGAAACAATCATTGAGGGAACGCTTCTTTGGCCGCCTGAGAAAAGTACTTAATAGTCTTTTATCGGGCGGTAACAAGGTGCGAGCCTACAATGGTTGGGTCATGCCAGTCTTGATGTACTCGTTTGGCATACTCAGATGGACTCAGACAGAACTTGACGCTCTGGATAGAAAAGTCCGTACACTACTCACTACATACCGAATGCATCATCCGCGTTCATCTGTAATGAGATTGTACATACCGCGGAAGTGTGGGGGCCGTGGCTTTCTTAATGCTAAGACCCTTCACAACCGTGAGGTGTGCAATCTCAGGGAATACTTCCTGCAGGTGGACGAGGATTTGCATCGTGATGTTGTTGCTGTAGACAATGGACTGACCCCGCTCGGTTTGGCTAAAGAGAACTGGCGCAAACCTGTGATACTGAATACTAATGACCGCATGGATGTATGGAAGAGTAAAGAGCTACATGGACGCTTTTATCAGGCCCTACACGGACCTGATATTGATTTTAAATCATCTATATCCTGGCTACGATTCGGAGACCTATTTGGTGAAACCGAAGGTTTTGTCTTTGCAATTATGGACGAAGTCGTTATGACGAAGAACTACCGGAGGTATATTCTGAAGGATGGTACGGTTGACATATGTCGGGCATGCCACCGTCCCGGTGAATCCCTTAGACACATTATATCTGGTTGTTCCAGTCTGGCCAACGGAGAGTATTTGCATAGACATAACCAAGTAGCTAGGATCGTCCATCAACAGCTTGCT
Organism: Nudaria mundana; assembly: GCA_963556515.1. Lineage (NCBI taxonomy): Eukaryota > Metazoa > Arthropoda > Insecta > Lepidoptera > Erebidae > Nudaria > Nudaria mundana. The sequence goes on from OY748291.1 coordinate 23,027,928, forward strand.
CTGAAGTACAAACTCGTGGATTCAGAAGTGCCATATTACAAGTATGTGCCTGACCCAGTTCTCGAAAATGATCATATCACATTGTACTGGGACCGATCTATTATCACGGACAGGACTATTGTTGCAAATAGGCCTGATATAGTGATAGTAGATCGGTTAGAGCGCCGTGCAATAATAGTTGATATTACTATTCCGCATGATTGCAATCTCGTGAAAGCGGAAAAAGACAAACAAGTAAAGTACTTGGATTTGGCCCACGAGATTGTCGACATGTGGCATGTAAGCTCAGCTGTTATTGTACCGATAGTCGTTTCCGTGCATGGACTGATCGCCAAGAGCCTCGACCAACACCTACAGAGGCTCTCGTTAGACAGTTGGGTCAAGGGGCTGATGCAGAAGGCAGTGTTACTCGACACGGCACGCATCGTGAGGAAATTCTTGTCTCTGGAGCCCTAACCACCGGTAGCTTGGTCCTTGTACTCGATACCGGTGGGGCGCTATTTTTTATATTTTTAAATATATTTGTATTTTTTTTTATAGATTTATTTAAAAATGTACTAAATATGTATCAAGTTAAATAAAGGAAATAATAATAATAATAATAAACACAAAGTGCACTAATACCAACCCCGGACCCGCCGCATAGCTCCGCCTCCCACTTGCCGGAAACTTTGGCTACTAGTGAGGCGTCGAGCTCTAGCAGCGACGAGTATTTCTCTCCACCGACGTCGCCTCCACCTGTACGTCGGCAGGGGAGAGGCCGGCCACCGACTGGCTTGGGACCTCGACGCCCCCCGGCTTCGATTAGGGACCCCGCTACCGGTGGTAATGTGCACCGCATGCGATGGACTTCTTCCATAAACGAAAATGTCATGCGGGCATACTATGCGGCTACAGAGGGAGGAATTAACCTCACAGCGTATCGTGTACGGATGCTTTCTCTGTTTCAGGAACTTGAACCAACTGTCATCGCATCAGCACAACGTCTATCGGATCAAGTACGGGTTATACAGCGTAGCCATATGTTGGATAACGCCGTGCTTGAGAGGCTTCGCTCAGATTTACAGGATAATCCTGGTATCACATTATCTACATCATCAAGTACACCTGTACCAACTAATACTCCACAATGTCCCACTGATGATGATCTATTGGATACCAGGGTTACAGATGTAAGTACTCATTGCAATGTACAATTAGGGAGCGCTTTGGAATGTGCACTGAGGGAATATCGAAACGTAACACCTACCGAAAGACCTTGTCTACCGCGTTTGCCTACGCATAAGAAAAATATAGCCCTAATGTGTGCTCTGGATTCATTACTGTCATCCTATTTTGACGGTAGTGAAAATCTCGGTGATACACATTCAATTCTGTACTGTGGAGCTGTGGCAGCATGTCGAGTAGCAAATATTAAGTATTTAAACAGTGATAAAGCTACTCGACCGAAATATGTTGCACCAGCTTGGCAGTGTAGGATTGAGCGTCGTATTACCGAGACCAGGGTACTCATTGGGAAACTCATTTGCTTTAGGTCGGGCAATAGTCGACCTAGAGTGATGCGCTTTGTGAGCCGGGCGTTCTTGGGGACCAATATTAGACCCCAAGAATTTGCTTCTCGGGTCACAGAGCGTATCGACTACCTAAAGCAAAAAGTTTATGCGTGGGCAAATCGTATTAAAAGATATAAGAAAAGAGTAGACCGGTATTCCCAAAACCGCACGTTCCAAAGAGATGAGAGATGGGTATACAGAGATTGGGAACGATCTGATTTAAATGTGATTGACATGCATCGGCCAAATGATGATAGTACCGTTGCATTTTGGAGTGGCATTTGGTCGGTCCCTGTCGATCACATAGAGGATGGATGGATGCACGATGTTGACCGTCTATGTGAACCAATTAAAACTATGGAACCAATAAATATCACAGAAAATGATATCACCAATACAGTCCGTCTGTTACCAAACTGGAAATCAGCAGGACCAGACGGGCTGCATAACTTTTGGATAAAATGGTTCCGAAGTTCGCATGGACGGTTGGCATTTCAATTCCAATCATCTTTGGAATCAGGATCGCTTCCCGATTTTCTTACCACTGGTATGACCCATCTCTTATACAAATCTGGTAGTGCCATAGAGCCTAAAAATTATAGACCAATTACGTGTCTACCAACGATCTATAAGCTTCTAACATCTATTTTGAGACAAAAGATATCATCCCACATAAATGATAACAACATCATGTCAATCTCTCAAAATGGATGTAGAAGTAGGGCTCGTGGCACTAAAGAGCTCCTAATTATGGATATGATTATTAGCCAACAGGTACGCCGTAACCACAAGGATTTGGCGACATGCTGGATAGATTACAAGAAGGCTTATGACTCTGTGCCTCATACATGGCTTCGGAGGGTGCTGGAGTTGTATAAGATTGATGCAACTCTATGTACCTTCTTAGGGGCATGTATGGGGCAATGGAAGACAGTCTTGTGCTATTCAGGGTGTCGACGAACTTGTGGTAATGGTGGACCGATAAAAATCGAACGTGGTATATTCCAGGGCGATAGTCTGAGTCCATTATGGTTTTGTCTGGCCCTGAACCCTCTTAGCACTTTGCTGGAGAATTCAGGCCTAGGGTATCGGTTGCGGAAGGATGGTCAGGTTTTATCTCACCTTCTCTACATGGATGATTTGAAATTACTTGCCCCAAACAATCACCAACTGATGGCACTACTAAAGGTAACAGAAACCTTTAGTAGCTCTATCAGAATGGAGTTTGGCGTGGACAAGTGTGCGATCATGCATGTAAAGAAGGGTGAGGTAGTGGAGTCCGAAAGAACACAACTTTCGGATTCGACTCAACTTAGGTCTCTTTCCGCAACCGATACTTATAAATACCTGGGTATGTCACAAGCGTTGGGCATTTTAGAGACTGCTATGAAACAATCATTGAGGGAACGCTTCTTTGGCCGCCTGAGAAAAGTACTTAATAGTCTTTTATCGGGCGGTAACAAGGTGCGAGCCTACAATGGTTGGGTCATGCCAGTCTTGATGTACTCGTTTGGCATACTCAGATGGACTCAGACAGAACTTGACGCTCTGGATAGAAAAGTCCGTACACTACTCACTACATACCGAATGCATCATCCGCGTTCATCTGTAATGAGATTGTACATACCGCGGAAGTGTGGGGGCCGTGGCTTTCTTAATGCTAAGACCCTTCACAACCGTGAGGTGTGCAATCTCAGGGAATACTTCCTGCAGGTGGACGAGGATTTGCATCGTGATGTTGTTGCTGTAGACAATGGACTGACCCCGCTCGGTTTGGCTAAAGAGAACTGGCGCAAACCTGTGATACTGAATACTAATGACCGCATGGATGTATGGAAGAGTAAAGAGCTACATGGACGCTTTTATCAGGCCCTACACGGACCTGATATTGATTTTAAATCATCTATATCCTGGCTACGATTCGGAGACCTATTTGGTGAAACCGAAGGTTTTGTCTTTGCAATTATGGACGAAGTTGTTATGACGAAGAACTACCGGAGGTATATTCTGAAGGATGGTACGGTTGACATATGTCGGGCATGCCACCGTCCCGGTGAATCCCTTAGACACATTATATCTGGTTGTTCCAGTCTGGCCAACGGAGAGTATTTGCATAGACATAACCAAGTAGCTAGGATCGTCCATCAACAGCTTGCTCTGAAGTACAAACTCGTGGATTCAGAAGTGCCATATTACAAGTATGTGCCTGACCCAGTTCTCGAAAATGATCATATCACATTGTACTGGGACCGATCTATTATCACGGACAGGACTATTGTTGCAAATAGGCCTGATATAGTGATAGTAGATCGGTTAGAGCGCCGTGCAATAATAGTTGATATTACTATTCCGCATGATTGCAATCTCGTGAAAGCGGAAAAAGACAAACAAGTAAAGTACTTGGATTTGGCCCACGAGATTGTCGACATGTGGCATGTAAGCTCAGCTGTTATTGTACCGATAGTCGTTTCCGTGCATGGACTGATCGCCAAGAGCCTCGACCAACACCTACAGAGGCTCTCGTTAGACAGTTGGGTCAAGGGGCTGATGCAGAAGGCAGTGTTACTCGACACGGCACGCATCGTGAGGAAATTCTTGTCTCTGGAGCCCTAACCACCGGTAGCTTGGTCCTTGTACTCGATACCGGTGGGGCGCTATTTTTTATATTTTTAAATATATTTGTATTTTTTTTTATAGATTTATTTAAAAATGTACTAAATATGTATCAAGTTAAATAAAGGAAATAATAATAAATATGTTAGGACAATCCACACAACGCCATCTAGTCTCAAACTAAGCAGAGCTTGTGATATGAGTACTAGATAAACTGATATAAATACTTATATACATGTTTTTTTGTAAATACATACATATTATACATAGGAAACATCCAGACTTCGGTACAAACGTATGTGTCATCACACAAAGTTTGTCCCGACCGGGAATCGAACCCGAGACTCCGGCGTCGAAAGCGGATACACTACCGACCACGCCACCGAAGCAGTCAAACATAACATGATACACCCTCTCATTTAAATACATTACATGCAGTGTTTGAGAGATCACGGCAGTATGGATTGAGAATTAAGAAAGAAAAATGTACGTTTTTTGCGGATACCGTGACATACCTAGGTTTTGTGATTAGTAAGCGAGGTGTACACACATGTCCTGAAAAAGTAGATGCAATTAAAAAGGCACCTACACCTACAAATATTATGGAATTACGTTTATTTTTAGGGTTAGTAATGTGCCAAATATAAGCACTATTTTAGAACCTTTATATAGATTGTTAAAAAAGGATGTCAAGTATGAATGGAATGAAGAATGTATACGAGCGTTTAGTAAAGTTAAGCATTTGTTGGTATCTAGCGAAGTGCTAGCTCATTATGCCGCTGAGTTGCCGTTGGTACTTTAACGACAGATGCGAGTAGTCTAGGGATTGGCGCTGTCATCTCACATATCAACCCAGAAGGAGATGAACGACCGGTCGCATACGCGTCACGTGTACTCAATGAAGCACAAAAAGCATACTCACAGATCGAACGGGAAGCGTTAGCTATAATTTATGGTGTGCGTAAATTTCACCAATATCTATACGGGCGAAAATTTATACTAAGAACGGATCATAAACCGTTAGTCAGGATTTTTGGCGATAAAACAGGCATACCCGTCATGGCAGCTAGTAGGATGCAACGTTGGGCAATCATTTTAGCCGGGTATGACTATTCAATAAAATATGTACGTAGTAATAGGAATGCTGCCGATGCCCTGTCTCGGTTACCGGTAGATAAAGAAAAACCACTAAAAGAGGAATGTACGTACTTAAATTTCATACAGCATTTTTTACCAATTACGAGAGAAAACGTAAGAGAATGTACTATCAAAGATAATATTTTAATAAAAGTCATAAACTTTATAAAGACGGGATGGCCTAACGAATGTAAAGAGAATGACCTAAAGGCATATTTTGTTAGACGCAATGAGTTATACCTAGACAGAGGGTGCATAGTTTGGGGATATCGTTTAGTAATACCGGGTAAGTTAAGGGAAACTGTATTACGGGAATTGCATGTAGGTCATTTGGGTATAGTCAAAATGAAAAGTCTTGCACGTAGTATTGTGGGGTGGCCAGGGATTGATCATGATATTGAAACAACTTGTCAGGAGTGTGTCACATGTTGCTTAGAAGGAACGGCACCCCCAAAGGCACCGCTGCAACCGTGGCCTTATATTGCAGAACCATGGTCACGCTTACATGTAGATTTTTTGGGACCATTTCAAGGCAAAACATTTTTAGTAATTATAGATTCTACAAGTAAATGGCTAGAAGTATTTTTAATGCAGCAAACTACAGCTAGTGCAGTTGTGAAGGTGTTTCGTACTTCCTTTGCACGCTTTGGCTTGCCCAAGGAAATTGTCTCAGACAACGGTCCGCCTTTTTCGAGTAGAGAATATCAAGAATGTATGAATAATAACGGTATTAAAGTAACATTTACACCGAAATACCATCCTGCTTCCAATGGTGCAGCGGAAAATGCGGTTTGTAAATGCGGATCGGATTGTAAACGAGCCATAAAAAAATCAATTCGTGACGGAATAGAATTAGATGCGGCATTACAAACGTATCTTATGATGTATAGGAATGTTGAGCAAAGTTCTACTGGTGAGTCACCAGCTATGTTATTACAGCGAAGGAAATTACGAACCCGGTTAGAATTATTAAGCGAGGATAGACAGGTAGAATTTAGAATAAACAAGGCCACACGTAAACAAATGGGTAATGCAGGTGGTATTGATAGACACTTCCAAGTAAGTGACCCAGTGTGGGCCCGCAATTATACAGGGGAAAAGTGGGTCGATGGAACTATCACAGAAAGAGTAGGCTCTCGTAATTATGTAATAGGTAAGGAAGGTGGTCCGTTCTTGAAAAGACACGTCAACCAACTTAAAAAGAGAAGAAGTAGTTACGGGATGCCATCTGTAGATGAAGTTATTTCATCGCCGGAAACCAGATCAGCTGTGGAAAATTCGGAAGAGGAAACGACAACAGAGTTAGGACCTGATAAGCAAGATGTGGGGTCTAATCTACCCGGTTCGAGCTCACAGGAATATGGGTATGTGGAGAGAACAGTGGGTAATCCACAATCTAGTGAAAAAGCTCCTGTGCCATTATCGGTGAGTCGCCCCAAAAGAACAATAAAACCGGTTCAAAGGTATGGCTTTGAAGATGTGTAACATTTATTATGTATATATTATATTTTACGTTAACAGTAAATAAGAGTTTAGGTGTTATGTATGTACCTAGATATAAGTTTTTGTATGGACCGGCAGTCCAAATAAACGCAAGTAAGGAACGGACGTGTTTTACTGCGATAAGCGATAAGTACATATTTCACAGTAAGTAAGTAGGTAGATAAGCTAAACTCAAGGGCATTGTTGCTGGTGGCATTTTTCTATCACAAAGAAAATAATCATGAAGGTTTCTAGTAGGTAGGTACCTATACACCGACTTGGAAGGTTGAGTCACTAGAAATTAAGTTTTATTACTTTGTCATAAATTTATATTATATTAATTTACCAATTTAATAATTAAGTAGGGATGAAATCGGGTTTTCCCGCCGGGGAAATGGTTCCTTTTGTAGTGGCCAATCTTGTTCCAAAATTGTACAGGTCAGGCTAGATCTAACAACTGTTGAAAAATTAGGATCAAGCACGGTGACGCTCAAATACCACTTTGAGGTCAGTCATTTAGGAGCTAACTACCCTTGCTTTACCCACCTTATCAATTACTGGTTAGCGTAATTGATGCTTCGGTGGCGTGGTCGGTAGCGCATCCGCTTTCGATGTTCGACGCTGGATTGTCGGGTGCGAATCTCGGGTTGAATCAAATAGTTATTTGTGTGATCCACAAAATGTTTTTTTGGATTATGTATATATTTGGAAGTTTGTATATTTAATTTCGGATGGAAACAGACGTTACCTGGCGAAAATCCATGACAAAGTAATGGTAAGTAAGATGTTAAAACTTTTCAAATTATAATTAATCGGCGAAGATAATGCTATTATAATTTGAAAAGTTTTAACATCTTACTTACCATTACTTTATATATTTAATTACTTATGTATGTTTAAGTATCAGTTGTCTTGTCCAAATAGCATAGCACAAGCTTATATTAGCCTAATTTGGGCAATAATCATCCTGCGTTGAATATCGAATCAATAACTTATATTAGTCGTACAAACAATTTAACATGTTTGAAAGCTCTATAGAGGTGATAGAATCAAGAATCAATTTCGTTTATTCAGTTTAGGCACATAAAGAGCATTTATGAAATGTCAAAGTTTTACAATTTTATGTAAATATTATAAAAATATGTATTAAATTAAGTACGAGTACATACATATGAAAATAATTATTTCGTATTGAACTTAAAACTCTTTGGTAATTTTTCTGAAATATCAAAGGCAATGATCTGTCGGGGATAGACAGAGTGAACACCATTTTCTTTTTTTAAGAAAAACAAACCGGACGCCCCAGGTGCGCGCTCGGAAGTAGGTAGGTATTCCCTGTGACGCCGGCGGACTTTGCCCACCCATGTAGTCTCTGTCTAGAGTAGGGTCGGATTTTATTTTCCAGTAAGTGAATCTGCGTGCTGCATCTGCGGTTTCTGCCCAGCAGTACGCATCTCTTCTAGCCTGCTTCTTTAACTTATAGCGGCTATTAAATGTTCCATGATAACGGTTGTACGTGATTTATTTCTACCCCACTTACCTAAATTTAGGGTTGTGTTGATGCAATTGGAAATTGCTATCCGGTGGTTCTGTCATTCTTTACTTATTTACTATTTTTAATTGCTAATAATGTTATAGCTAACTTTTAACCATGTAGGATCTCTGATTCAAACCAATTCAAACCATATTTTGCGTAAACAATTGTGCACAGAGTATATTACACTATACTCAATTGTGATTTAATCACCTAGCAACCAAGAATCTTGGAGTTAGCAACCAAAGTTACTTTTTTGTTCATGTCCTGACCATATTTCGTTTTCAACGCAATAAAAATTAGAAGAAGCCTATTACGAGTATTCCATAGATAACAATTAAAGGTTTTTTGCATAATATTAAGATTTTCAAGTTGATTGCCTGGGTCGAATCAACCATGAGGCTAGCTATTTTATCTCATTTAGTAATCCTAATCAGTAGGTACACACCACACACCGTAAAACGCTCTGAGTACTGAAACCTATTTAGTACTCAGAGGTAAAACGGAACGTTAACAAACATATCTGTCAAACAAATGTCAAAGTAAAGTAGTAGTAGTACATACCTAGTAAATGTGCAGTGACAGTGATTCCAAGTGATTCTGAATTGATTTTGATAAGAAAAAAAGGGAAAATATAATTAGAAATGTGGACAGTGTATGTGTTTTTAAAGCAGAATCGTTATATAAAATGTGAGAGATTTCAGTGTAGCTATTAAACCACCACAATGTAAGTAATTCCGTTCTGCGTTTCTTTGTAGTTGACCTATGTTTATTTTCTTATTTAGAGTAGATATTAATGTTACAAACGTGTTTGGATTCATATACTCTATTATTATTATGTTTAGGGAAAACTTTACTCAGGTATACGACGATCCGACAGCGCAAAGATGGAATTCCTCGGATGTAGACTTCTCGAAAATAACAATAGACAGAAATCTAGCACTCCTGCTAGTGTCCCTAATATCTGCTATACTTTGGATCGTCTATATGACTTATTACAACAGTCGTGTACTGGGATACATACTGACGAGGCTTATCAACAAGTTCTACTTCCAAGATGATAACTTCAAAATTGGTGAGTGACCTATTAACTTCTTTATTTTTGTAAAATTAATTATTCAGTAATAAAAAATGCAAAGGAGCACTTTCCATTTCTAACGTTATCTACGTGCTCTCATTACTAGACTTGTGTGTAAGAAAGTTTATGCTCTTTCTTTCTTCTACTTATGGAGTTTCAATTGACACTTCGCGGTGACTCATTAATTAGTGTACACGCCGCGCTTCGTTCGTGACGAAGGTTTAGGTTTGTGTCCCAGGCGCGGATAGAAAAATATTTGCATGCAACAGAGTTTGAGTTCTTTCAATGTATAATAGGTATTTATAAATGTATTGTACAAACAAGTATATCACTATTATCAGTTACACATACCATAGATAAATTTGCTTGAAATTAATTGATGTTGTCTAAATTGTCCTAATATATTTATTTCTGTACATATTCAGTAGGTTGCTGTATTTTAATTATTATTCTTGTGAAATTCAATTTTCAAACTTTTTTCTTTGCTTTTCTTATAGCCTTTGATGATTAATGTACTATTTAATACATAAATATTTTTTCGATTCCAACTAGTTGTCAAAAAACAAATTAACAAACTAGCTTTTAACCAAATATTTGATACTATGTACCATAAATATATTATTGAGTATTGGTTGTAGATTTCAGTGTATTATCACACCATTGATAAAGCAATGTGCTGTTAGTGAGATATACATTATCAGTTTATAGGAAAGATAAGGTAAAACCAAATAATTCATGTTAAAATGATGTGATACTTTCATCATAATGACGATTGCTACACATTATCCTGATAATCTACTGTATATTTTCATATAATTGACTCATTAAGTTATACAATAGTGTATAAATGATTACATATTGTTGTTAAAGGCACAGAATACTCTACTAGTACATATTGCCCATCCCACAGACAGAACTGGAGCTGCTTTTACATACACTCATATTGAAGTTATTTCCTCCATACATTATCAAGTCTGAACCCTTATAGTATTGGTTTGCGAGATATTCAACTTCAAAGTGCATTTTTTGTTAAAACTACTCATAAAAAGGATATTGACTACCCGGGCATAGGACATCTAAAGTAGCAGTCTCACACTGGAACCTACCTACTATGCCGTTGAAAGAGTCTCACTAGATAATTATTTGTGCTTTTTCTAATCAATTCCACAGGCTCATTCACACTGAATGCGTTATCTGGGAAGATAATGTTCCGAGACATTGTGTACATCAACTATGACTACACACTACGAATACAAGATGGTTACCTGATATTTAGATGGTGGCGTTCTTATGTTCCCAAAGATGTTTCTGAAGGTCAGTTAATTTCATCAAATACATTTAAAATAATATAGTTTTGTCTTATTCCTAATATAGCGTTAACTCAATATTGATGAAATATATTATTATCCAACAATATTTTCCAACAATGCCGTTACTGTTATAAATGATAGATAGTTAACATTAGTAGTAGTTATTGCCCAGACTTGACATTGTTAATGGAACTTTTTCAATGTTGGCACATTGAAAAAGTTCCATTTACGTCTATTCACTTGTGTACCCAAGAGGCACCCACACGTTCCGTATCAAACATCTATAAACGAGTTTGTATCTGAGCTTCAATTGCTTTTTCTCCACTTACTTCCATATATGACTGCTCTTAGCAGTTGTGACAGCGCTAAAAAGTATTTAACACCTGCCGTTTGAGTGATGTGATTACCTGCGCGCGATACATCTGCCGACAAACTGACGAGATTATGGCAAATATATTTTATAGTGCGCAGAAATGGCAATAGGCTCGTCTCCTATAATCTTGGCGAAATGTGGGTGTAATAAACGCCTGTCCACCTCTTCGGAGGTAAATATCGTATATGTTTTCTGCGTGTACCTTAACCCTATACTCATAACAATCACACCTGATAACAATGAGTCACTGTGATGCCTAATCATTACGTATGCTGTAAAAGTGATTACAACAGTTACGCAAATTAATATTCATGAGGTTTGTGCTAATTACGCTTTAAGTATCCTTGATTTATAGTAAAACTATCTATTTATAAATTAGCGCTCTCAGGTGCGAAGACTTATCGTTATCACACAAAAAGCCTCGTAACTAAGGCGTAGGTATTGCGTTCAGAAGACATTAGTTTAATTCCTGGGTGCTAAGGGTCCCTACTAATGTTACCAGGGCCCAAGTCATCCTCACATGGACACTGTGCACCTGCAAACAATGGAACAAGGCTCTGGCACATATACTCCTCGTGCACGGCTATATAGGCTCGCCACCTATAACGTGGGAGTTACCAAATGGCAATTGTGTCTGCCCCTTTAGGGATAACACTGTGATATGTGTCTGTCTAGTTTAATTTCCGGTGAACCCACTACACCACCACTTTGAGCTTATGTGGTGGCAACTATGTACTAGCAAAACGTGGGCATGTTTATAAATATGTAGGTAGATACTTTTCGCTAGAGTATCGCATTTCTCATGCAGTTGAGAATGATTTGGGAGTTCCTTGGAGTTTTAAGTCCGCTAACATCATAAGACCCTAAACAATTACTTACTTACGATTACGCCATCTTAACCGTAAATAAATATAATTGTTATACGTAAATATGTTTTCTTACTAATATAATGCCGTAGTTTTAAACGATAAAAATAGAGATAAGAAGTATTATTTCTTTTAATTGCTATTGACAAGTGCTATTGTCTAATCATATATCAACAGTGACTGGTGAAACTTGATTTGTATAAATAAAGCCTCTGCTGACCCCTGCGGGGATGAAGACGTCAATTTGTGTTGTTCTGTAACTATCCGTTGATTAGCAGTGTGTACCTTTTACCATCCCCACACCGCAAGCCCAACTCCGTTGACCAGCTTCGTTCATGTTACAAGCTATATCATCTTGTTACAGATTTATCACACTCGGACACTCGTCTATCCATCATGTTAAACGGTTTCGAACTTCACTTCTATAACAGATGTGACTTGTATAACGAACTCGAGAAAACATTCGGTCTCGAGCCAGTTATCAAGCAGCAGGACGAAGACGACAGTACCGATCGCGATAAAGCCATGAACGATGCTAATGAGAAGAGAAGACGCGCGCAAGACACGGTCAGGTCTGAAGCCGCCATGGCTCGAACGTGGCGAGACCTCATCCCCGTTATCAAGATCGATATCTGCTCTGGAAGAGTCGTTTTCGGCAACCGATTAGTCCCCACAACACTCTCAATAAGCATCGAAGAATCCCATTTAGTTTATAGCACCAAACCTCCAGCTTCCAGTCTAGATCATTTAATGCACTTTGTGAAAGCAAAAGCGGAAAATTGTAAAGTCATGTTAGCACCTAGCCCTAATTACACATCGATGGTGGATGAACCACCGCGGTACATGGGAGAAGGCTTCGTTATAATGAGTTCGAATTATATCGAAGTTTATTTCTATATGGATGAGCCTGGCTTAGTGCCAGAACAGCCTGTTTTATTGCAACTAGCCAATGGGGACATAGTAGAGTCGGCTCCTCCAATTTGGGGTGTAGATATCAAGTGTGGTAAAGGAACAGATTTTAGTTACGGACCCTGGGCGGATCGACAAAGGGATAATCTTTTTAAATTCTTCTTCCCACCGAATTTTAAAAATTTAGAAGTGACCCCGCAACCAAAACCTGGTGACCGACGGCAAACGCAGTCCTTTGATATTAGACTCTCGACGTTAAATGAGGCAACGATAGATATCTTGTTCACGAAGAATAAGGAGACAAATGCTGTGCATATAAATATCGGCGCTGGTTCGTATCTCGAAGTAACATTACCCTGGATTGTTTTACAAGATGGATTTACTACAAAGATTACGGGACAACTTCTGCATTTGGAAGCTACTACAAGTCTTCAGTACAGGAGCTTAGCTGAAAGTGAAACATTAGAGTATACCGTAAAATGTCATTATCCCCTTGTATGGAATCATCATCAGTGTTGGCAGCTAAGTTTAACAGGCTGCAAAGCAACCGCGCATCTAGTATACACACATATAGATTTCTTCCAAGATCTCATAAACGACTGGTCTACAAAAGCTCGGCCTGATATTCTTCATTTTGTACCTTACACGTGGAAAATTTCACTCCTGCTCAAAGAATGTGAACTGGTCACTGTTAGCAACCAGTACAACTGGATCGACTGCAGCTCTACTAATCAGGAAAATAATCACGTTGCATTCTGTGGCGATCTACTTGATATTTCTTTTGACTTACCATTTGTCGATTTCTTGCCAGATGTTATACCACTAAAGATCTGGGTACAAGGAGAAGCTGTTGATATGAGCCTTTACTTGCCAGAAGTAAATACATCTAGACCACTCCTACTGTCTATTGATAAGAATATGAAATTAGTTCCATGTAGGTTAAAAGCATCAAAATGGCGTAGAAAATGTGTTAAATCACAAGGTTGGATAGAATGTTGGTCTGTTCCTATAGTTGCATTAAGCGTGAGGTACAATTACCATCCTATTCCTCCAATGGGGCCCGAGCCTCAAGCAGACATAACGACACCTGAAAAGGAAGAAATTCTTCTGTCGCCGATGAGAATACCAAGAATGAGAAAACAACCGCAAATAAATTGGCCTTTAGACGGAAACAAATTCGACAGAACTACCTTACCACCTGACAAAGTTAGCGTAGAACTAGAAGTTGGTCCTTCTATCCTTTTAGCATACGGAACAATTATCACTAGTTTTATGAATTTACTGGAGAATATTTTTGGTGAAGACCAAACGTTCACAGACATGCAAAAGAATCCAAACATGGAAGCGTTTTATTGGTCCAGTGATAACACGAAACCACATGATAAAGGCAGTATCAATCAACACACAGAGATATCTATGGATGAGTCGTCAGATTCGAGCAAGGGCCCCTTCGATCCACGACGATATCGGCCCTTAGACGTCACAGTCTCTATTATAATCCACGATATTCAAGCTCATCTTGTAAAGAATTGTAGTGAAAATGAACCGCCTTGTCCTGTCATATTGATTGAACGATTTGGATTCGAAATGGACAAAAGTTTCAAAGAAACTAAACTTCAACTTCTATTGAGTCCATCAATATTGGTGTCTGCCAATAATTTATCGCGTTCAAACCCCAATAATTCTGGTGCACTTTATCAAGGTCACTTGATGCTTTCGTCATTCCAACTGAGAGGTAACGGTTTCTTCAGTGACACTAACCGCAACGTAGAAGAGGATACTGTAGAATACGCTTGGCTGATGGAACTACAGCTTGGACAGTTAACTGGGCGCCTTACTTTACCACAACTATACCAAATAATATCGTCGCTAGAAACATTTTTATTATTAATAGTAGACAGTGAAAATGAATTAGTGCCACCGAACCCGGCGAAATGGTGCCACCATGGACTAAATAATATGATGTGCAGTGATACTGATCTCAGTCTAAAATATCGTTGTCCTTCATCCAGCGAAATCAAATACAAAATGATTCGGGTTGCAATAGATCTTATTGATATTTATATAGCAGATTCTAATACCACACTACAGACTTGGATATCGCCCGTAAGACTTAGTTTTTGCAATTTGCACGGTACTGGTTTCGGTACAGGTCTAACTGGACTATTACCTAATATACGGCTAGCTCTCTATACTCAAACAAACATGCAAACAAATGTCCATCATCATTCAAACGGTAGTAATACCACGAACGCAAGCCAGACCAAACCACCAGAGAATGACAGCTGGGTTGGCGTCGGGTCGGTCTCTCTGGGGCCTTTACTTATTGAAGCTGCTTCCTCTTTACCACAGACGCCGAAAAACCTTCATTTAGTACAACAAAAGTTTCTTAAATTACACGACGATAAAACAAAAAGGCTGTGGTTTCTATGGCCAATCGAAGGGAAAAACTCTCAGTGTGGATGTACTGGTGGCTGTGCATTTTTTGGTTCAAATAGAAACGGTCCCAATTTCTTGAAACCAAGTCCTAGTGATCTGAACGATGGAATAAACATAGCTATATTTAATGTAATAGAAACTATTCCAGGGGAATATGGTTATGGACAAAGTTTGCTACACACTGGACAGCTGGTGTTCCACACCCCACCGTATAACAACTTAAATGTTTGTCTTCAGCCTACTAACGTGTCCACCTTGATCCCATCTCCATTGCCACAAAATTTGAATAAATCACCACAAAGCTCCGATCGACGAAGCCTTACTCGAAGGTTCTCATACACTAGTATGAGCAAAGGAAGTAACAATGTACTAGTTTCAAACACAAAGAGCGATGTTCCATACGCTCGCTTGGTTGATACAAGTGTACCTTTGGGAAACTCGAAGATAGATAGTGATTCAAAACTTAACAAAGCTGTACTAAATGTACCTCAGATGGAGAGCAGTATATCTGATTCAAAATTGGCACTAACTTGTGCCGCCAAAGATAACACCAATACAATGGGCAAAAAGACAGGTGTCACAGACGTAGAAAGTTTTGTGGTACCAAAATTGCCTGCTAGAAGTGTAGCTGTGTCAGAATCTCACTATTCATTAAACTCCCAGGTTCCTCCAGATGATACATTTCCTCAAGAAGTTCAAAGAACGATGTCAATTACAAGTGAAAATCATTCAGAAGCATTTTTCTCAGCAGATGAAGACATGTTCCCCAGTCGCTCTTCAAGTTTAAAACACTCCTTCGGTAGTCGTCACAGCGCTCACAAAGACAAAAGTTCATTTGGGATTAATGATATATCGAACGAGAAATGGAATAATTCTATCCCTAAATCAGACGTCATAGATATTCCCGATACAATCAGCAATCTAAGTACCGGTGTGCAACCAGATTCCGAAAGCGGCTCTGTGTCGTCCAATTCATTTATATCAGCGATCTCTTCGCAAGAGGACATGACCCTTGTTAACCTCCACATGCAGACTAATAAGCCTATTGTAGATTCACCATTACTGATGGCCAGTTACATGCACAACTTGCCTCAGTACAAATGTCCAAACTGGGCGTCTTGTTCTTTACCAAGTGGCAGTGACGTGTTCACCCTACCATTATTTCGACGAGCTGACGACGGTACTTTAGTTTACGTTGGCCAAAAATATCTTCCTTGCTTTGAATCGCTCGGTAAAACCAACATATTGAAATTGGTATCAAAGAAAGACCACAATATTCAGAATCAAAATGGGCCATATTCAAATTTGCCTCCGCATTTCAATTCCCAAGTCAAAGCTCATCCTTATCCTCAAGGGTGGTGGGATATACAACAGACAGTGCAGGATAGCCAGGAGAACTCTACGGAGAAAAGTACCACGTCGACTACATCAAGCGACAGTAGAAGTGGACTATTTGTTAAATTGCGAGGAGAAATCGATATAATGTTGACACCCCTCGTCTTGGAGAGTACACAGAAATTTGTAGAATCTCTTACCCCTGTTCTTGCCAACATTCATCCAATAACAGTGATTAATCACTTGCGTCTGCTTTGTATTTCTACAGTATCTAGTGCTAACATCCTAAAACAGAAACAGTACGTACAGAATTGGCTGCCACAAATGCAAGCCCGAAGTCACTCTAACTTGGTGACGAATAAAGACGACAAATGCAGACTGGCCACAATACCGCATTCCAATGTTTACGAGGAGACAATCTGTGATCAGTTGCAAGCTACCATGACCGTTCCCAAAGTAAACATAATATTGATACAATCTTCGGTAGTGGAAGACATGATATCCTTCTCTGCTTTAGATAACATCCAAGACTTAACTTGTGTGTCTTTGTTTGGAGTATCATTAGAAAACATTCTCGCAAAATATGTCAGCGTACAGAAAAACTTGGAATCTGTCCAGCTGTACTACAGACCGACATTGAGAGCATTAGGCAGTAAGAAAACTTTTGGCATCATGAAGGGTCCAAGGGCTCTGATTACAGCTCAGTCCTCTAGAAAACGTGGTCAAGAGAAAGGCGAGCCTGTTTATATAGAGACATCACAGCAACAGTGCGAAGATACTACGTTCACTTTAAATGTCGGTATGTATGCTTTCATATTGGTTTCTGTTCGTCAAATGCGTCTTGTTTATGTACACCTGTATTTGATTTGACAATTATAGCTTTGTAATTTTTATTCAGGCAAAGTCCACGGTCAACTCCGACGTATCCGGAACGAGTCCTCACAGTTAAAGGACGTAACCATCACAGGCATTCCTTGTCAACATTCAAAAGTATCCTTCAAATTTATTACAGTTGATTCTTGCGGCAAAGGATGCGAATCAACGGTAAGCTTCTACTGATTTACTGACTTATTGTACTTCATACTTTATCAAACGTCATTTATATGTCTATATACGTTTAATTACAGAGTTGCCAAAATGGCATACCTGAACCTCAAATGGACAATCCTATTGGTTTTATCATGTTTGAATGTGGTCTTGAAGGTGTATCTATAAAGGTATCGAAACACTCACAGGCGCATAAGCCTAATAATGAGAAAAAACCTGCCAGACCAGACAGTGAGAGTTGTCGGGAATCTGTCAAATCTACTGAAGAGTTGAAATCAGAGAAAGAGAAAACGAAGAGTTACAGATCTTCAGGAATTGAAGATTTATTCAGGAAGAAAGACACAAATTCTAAACCGAGTACTCCAAATTTGGGTAATGCTCAACCCCCTCCAGTTCCACCACCGGAGCCATCCACTCCTGGACCTGAGGAACCTTCATTCAATGATAGCAGTTGTACTGTAGTACCAGTGAAGGACAATGGGAACATGTCTTCGTGCGCTATTGATTTGAAAGTTGTGTGGTTCAATTTCGCAGCTCCACCAAGGACTCCAATAACGAAGAAAATTGACTTTACAAGGTAAAACAAATCCCAGTGGAATCTAAATTTATATAACAACTAGCTGGGTTTGCCCGCATCGAATAGTTAGTTCTCAATTCTCACGGGAACTATTCCACGCGGTCGAAACTAAAGTAAGCCTAAGTTACTCCTTATAATGTTATCGGCTATGTACCAGTGGAACCGTCCATTATAATGGGTCCTGCCGTTTTAGAGATTAGCTGAAGCAAACAGCTAACAATACTTCCATATTGTGAAAAGCTGTAAATTAGGAATTACAAATAAACACTTAAATTTTATTTATTTGTTCATGATTATTTCAAACCGGCACAGTTATTATTATCTTTATTTGTACCTGAAAGGAAAATAGCAACTACAAAATTTATGTATTGATGAGGAGAAACAAAATCGATGTATTAATTGAATTTCCTCTTGTCAGATTATAAATAGATACACACTTTATTATTTTATACTGGACTTTCTCACACAACGTCACCTAGCCCAAACTAAGCCATAAGCTTGTGCTATGGGATCTAGACAACCTATAAACATACATATATATCTCAAAATACATACATAATATACATAGAAAACACCCAAACTCCGAAACAAACATTATTTTGTGGATCACACAAATATTTGATTCGACCCGGGAATCTCACCCGAGACTCCGGAGTCGACAGCCGATGCTTACCGAAGCAGTTTAACGTAGACAGGCATATTATACGTCCACTTTTCTCCAGTAACCGTATTGAGAGATTTGTAACTATATTGAGTGTGACTACTACACATATACCAAAATTGTATGTTTGTTACCTCAGAACTTTCGACTTTGTGAACCGATTTTAATGATTCTCCGCTTCCCATGATCCCATTTCAATTTTGTCTAGTTCTGACTAGAGGTCGGTTTATTTTGATAAAATTATATTTAACTGCATACATAAATAAATCAATTATTATATACGTAGCTGACATGAAAGAAAGATTATTACGTATTATCTGTCCTTAACTATTCGCTGGTTACCAGACTGGACTGGAACTTGCTAAGCACAGCGTCCCCCGCCATCAACGCGTGGATGAACCCGTGTAACCGGCTCGGCATCCGCGTGGTGTCTCTGTACCGCGCGTACGCCAGACGTCTCACCGCCACCGCCGCCAGTCTCATGGCAGCAGCGCTCGATCTTACTCCACATCATCATCTACTCAAGGTACGACCGTATTGACGCTCATGCTGGCGCCCTGAGGTTATTCTTTTTATTATATTGTAGGTATTGAATGAAGTTCTGACAAGAGAATAGACCCAAGTGATGTTTCAAAAGATATCGATTGAGCGGTAACTACAGTTAAAACATGACAAACTACGTGCACAAAAACGCGTTAGTTAGAAATCACACACACACATGGCGCAGAAATTCGACAGTTAGAAACAGCCATCGGTAGCTTAAATGGTAAAGCGTTCTTCTTGTAAGAGAAAGTTCAAGCCCGTGTCTTGTGACTGCGATTATATACCTATGAAATATAAAAAAAAAATGACATAGCTAATAATCTCGCGTTCCTCAGAGTCGCTACGGTCGCCACACGCCAATGGCGAAACAGTTACGTGAAGAACCGTCACTTCAGCTCTGCGCAGTACTACTGCGGTACGCGCTGCAGGCGGACGCGGCCGCTGTGCAGGCAGACTTGGCTGAAAGGCATCTACCCTCGCTGTCTACGCTGCGACAGGTACTGTCTCTTGGTCACTCACAATACTATTCGATAATTGAGATATTTACCAAAAAAAATATTTTTTTGTTCTATTATACACTGACTGATTATGAGACCAATGTACATTCGTCCACATTTAGTCTTAAGAAATTTTGTAATTCTATCAGATATAGAAAAAGAGTGGCTATAATAATAATAAAACTCACTTATTGTCAGGTTCATTCTCACAGTTCTACTTATTGTTTTGCCAATCTAGCAGTACATGTAAATATAGAAGCAATAATTATAATTTTTTTTTTCTTTTATGAATAAATTTGAGTGCGTCTGACCGCAATCTTACCTGATGTTAAGTAACGATGCGGTCTAAGATGAAGCACGCAAACTCAAATAATGCCTATTTACTCTTGCCTTGAAAATCCCAAGATTATATGTATCGGGGAACAATGACGCTGGAAGGGAATTCCATTCCTTAGCGGTACTTTAAGCGTTATTTTCAGTACTTATTGACGTTCGTAAGCACCATTTAATGTCCTATACGAATAAATCATTATTTCGTACCATGTAACGTTGTTGCGAGTTCGTCCGTAATCATAGGGATTGCAACAGTACCGATATGTCGGGAACCCGCAACAACATTACATGGTAAATAATATACAAATCTACACACACAAAGTTGTATAAATTCCTGTGTTTTTTTAACAGGGTGTAATAGTCCTCAGTCGTCAATGGAAGAACATTCTATACACTCCGCTACTGTTGGAACACAATTACAAAAGCAAGGTTATGAAACCTCTGAATGTGACATTCGCTCTTCCCGATTTGCTTGAAGTAAGTACTTTTTAGTAATATATTTATGAATATCATCGTCGCCGTTACAGAAATGGAAAGCAATAGTACCTGTTACAACGGCCATGCACGACAACACTAATGAAAGTTGCGGAACCAAAAGATGTTTAAAAGGCGAAATCCATGGTGTCTGGTGTGTGTTTACCCCAATGATAAAGATGTCGGATTTTGGAATATGCAAATATAACTTAACATTTAGATATTTTAGAAGTCGGTTAGTGTGTACCATAAGAATCTTTGAAAGGTTTGAGCTGTATTCGTGCTAAAAGAGACATTCACGAATTTAAATATACCAAAAGGTGTTAACTTTTTAAATCAAAGCAATAATGAAGAGAATATTGAACATTGTTATTTTATAGGATTCTGTAGAGGGTTGGCAAGAATATCCGTTGGAGACTGAAGCGTTAGACGAGAACTGTCTCCTGCTTAATATGGATGGAGATAAAATCAATCTGCCTGGTAAGTTATCGCCTACATTTTATTTATGTTAGTTCACGATTTTCTTTTTATTTCTCAAAAGTAGATTGCTAGTAATTCATATGACTTTTCACTGTGGTTTCTTCTAATTTGTCATGGAATATAATTATCGTAATACGTATAACCTGTCATTTTGTAGAATCACCTTAATAGTACACGGGCCGTAGAACATTGAAAAATATTGATTAACAGCAAGCTCATTTTTCGTAAGTAGCTTTATTTTACCGAGTCTCCCACATATATCTCAAAAAGAAATCTCAAATCAGGTAGCTAACAGAGTTATCCAGTTAAAATATTCGGAACAAAATTGTAAGGTTGCATTAATTCGTATAGAGCTACAAAGTGGTGCAGTTATTAAGTACATCATTATAAATCAAATATCAAAAGTTCCCATCGATCCGACTTGTGCTAAAAAAGTTATTCAAGGTTGAAAGTTAAAAAGTTGAAAATTTTCGGTTTTTCGGATTTTTCTCGTAAACAGTGAATTATATCAAAAATTGGTTTTGTACAAAATTGTAGATAATAAAATAACCTACAAATAAGTCTTTACAACGTTTTTCCTAGGAATTACCATTTCTGAGAGATTGCGGTTATTAACGTCCAGCAAGCTATAGTCTACACGCAATGCTGGTCCGCTCCTATTAACTCTGTCGTGATGTTATATAGCCTAATTTACTCGCTAAAAATGTAGCTTTAAAATACCGAAAGAAATTTTAAAATCGGTGCAGTAGTTTCTGAGGTGTCACGTTGTCCCGTACAAACTTTGTCCCCCCTTTTTCACCCTTTTGGAAAATCGGTAAAATAAAGCTACTTACGAAAAATGAGCCTGCTGTTAATCAATATTTTTCAATGTTCTACGGCCTGTGTACTATAAAGACGTAGAAACTAAAAGTATTGTTTTTTTTAAATAAATTTTTATTATTTAGAGTAGAATACGAAATAAATTAGACTACTTTTAAATATTTACGAGTTACTGGTAAAGTCTTGTTGGTCAGTCACTTTGTTGGACCCACTTTATAGAATTACCATAGCCTCGTCCGTCTTTCAGTTGGTGCACACGCGGTGCGGTAGGTGGGAATGACGGATGTTTTAGCCAGTTTCGGGTTATTTAAAGAGGAGCCTCCAATCCAGATGTACTTTGACGATGCAAAAAACAGTCAATCATATACGTACACTGACTAAGCCAGTATAATATTCTATAGCACAATGTGATCCTTCATTGTGTGTTGCGGGTAAAGCGCCCGGAGCGGGTGTGAGGACAAGCCCGCGGCCTCGCTCGTTCCCGTCCACGCCGCCCTTCGGTTCGTACGTCAACTCTCTTCTAACTCGTCAGGGATTTGTCGACTGACACATTTCTGTTCTCTTTTGCCGTTTATATTATCTTCAAACTTAATTATCTGTTTTGAAATTTACTAAAGTCAACAAATCTCAATTGATTCGTTGAATACATTTTAACAAAAACACTAGTACACCGTTTCACTTTTATAAAAAGTGAAACGGTGTACAAGTGATTTTTGTTAAAATGTATTCCTATAAGTTTCACCAAGTGCCGACAATCGAAACCATCAACTAAATGATTCGTTGAAGTCGTTTGAAAGTATGATCGATATAAAAACAGTTGATTTTTTGCAACTTTTGTTCATATTTATTTTCTATACTTATTTTTTTTGTTGGTTAATATTATTTTAAACAATCATATAAAATAAAAACTTCGTAAGCACACTTCAATTACGTGTTCTCTCTTTCCATTTTTCCTTTTTCGCCTGCAAAATTTCTTATATTTTCGAATTCAGTCTTGGGGTACTTATAGGAAAATGTTGTCAAGAACAAAACCAGCCGCGGCTATCCCGTCACTCCTTCCCACTGCGCTTCATTGTTGCTCCTTACCACCGCCAAGTTAACTCACTATTACAATTTATTACACATAATAATCTACTTTTCAAACGTCTTCAAGAACCATATCTTGCGTTTGTTACTTGCTCGTATGTCTTTATAAAGTTAATACTATCAGGCGTTACTTTTCGGAAGTCCATAGTTAAATAAAATAAATCTAACTACTTTGCAATATTCCGCCACATGCAAATTACCCAACTCTCGTATTTATTCATGCACAAGTCCGCCCTCCAATCCCACTTAGGCCGAAAGAATAGAGAAATAATTTTGAAAATAGAATAAATATGAGAGTTGTGTTATCGTGCAAAAAATAATAAAAAACCTCGACACGTGTTTCGCCCCCAACCAGGGGCATCATCAGGAGATGTCGATGGCTCGGCGCACGGCGACCGAATGAGCCACAACTCGTAAACCGCACCTATTTATATCCTAGGTTTTTTATTTCTACCCACAACCATAATACCATATTATTTTATGTCTACCCACCACCGTTGTTTGAATGACGTATACCTACCCGCAGCAAAGAGGAAGAGGCGAAATTAAGTTGATCATTTAAAATATTAGGGTTCAAGCGTCTATATAATAATATTTTATATAATATTTTAAATGATCAACTTAATTTCGCCTCTTCCTCTTTGCTGCGGGTAGGTATACGTCATTCAAACAACGGTGGTGGGTAGACATAAAATAATATGGTATTATGGTTGTGGGTAGAAATAAAAAACCTAGGATATAAATAGGTGCGGTTTACGAGTTGTGGCTCATTCGGTCGCCGTGCGCCGAGCCATCGACATCTCCTGATGATGCCCCTGGTTGGGGGCGAAACACGTGTCGAGGTTTTTTATTATTTTTTTGCACGATAACACAACTCTCATATTTATTCTATTTTCAAAATTATTTCTCTATTCTTTCGGCCTAAGTGGGATTGGAGGGCGGACTTGTGCATGAATAAATACGAGAGTTGGGTAATTTGCATGTGGCGGAATATTGCAAAGTAGTTAGATTTATTTTATTCGTATGTCTTTCTCTGTTATTAGCATGGGATATTATTTAGTTTTTTCTTATCACTTGTCCACTTCGCGTGTGTTTGAAACAATTTTATTACGCTTGTTTAGAATTAGCAGTTATAACTTGCTCTTTATTTTGCTCGGGGGTTTAATAATGCGCATTTTATATAATTTAACTGTGATGTTTTTTGTCATATGAGTGTATTATTCATGTTCTTAGTGTAATACATTTTATAGTATGTTCATCTACTAAATCATATCAAGTCGCATTGATTGTAGCTTTATATTTCTGTCATAATTTTCAAATCTCAACATTTTACACTTAAATTTGTAATGTAAATACTACTACTGCCCGACTTATTACACATATCACTAGTTTTACCGACCTGACCGTATAACTGACCCGTGACCACCTCTCGGTCCCGAGCATTTAACCTTCTAGTTGAGAACCGACACGATGGTTTCGAGCAGTTGGGAAGGTACTTGAGACACCCCGTCCCTAATATACTTTAGTGTCATGCCAATGCGCCCTCATCATTAGCTAATACCTGATCACAGTACGCGGCGCACAGAGCAGTCGCGCGAGCCTCGTGTTCCCGTCTCTCCCGTTCTCCACAAGAAAGCCGACCTTCCATGACGACGCGATCGCTAGTGAGTAGTACATTGCTGTTGTTGTACGTCCTAATTGTAAGTAATATTTTATTTGGTACCAGCTCCATTTTGATGAAACAAATAACCGAAAACATGTAGCTTTGAGTGTTGAGATCTGTCTACCAGCTAGATTTTAAATAATATAATTATGTTAACGTGTGTTTTGTATATATTATTTTTATTTACTTAAAGTATGTTACAAGCTAATGTTTGAAAGCATTTTTATCATACCGCATAGTTCTAACCAGAATGTTCCACTAGATTACGGCACCTTAAAAGAAGACTTGCCTACTGTCGGCTCCAATCCTTCCCTATATTCGCCTCACGGCAGCGATGACAATATAAGGAACGACAGAGCGAGGGAGGATCTGTACCAGTGGATGGCTAAACAGGAGCCTATTAAAGTGGTAAGTGCTATATTTTGAGTGAGTGAGTTTTGGTCTCACCAAGATCGTAGAGGTCCATGTTAACCTGACCTGTGAGTGGTGCACCTGCCGGTCACTGGACGAGGCTCTGGTAAACATAAAAGGGCCCGGTTAGCGGCAGTAGGTGCCTATTACGTGGAATAGTTTGATTTGATTTGTACGATATTTGAGAACCTCCCGAAAGTTTAAAAAATCTGCGTAGCCTTTACGTTCATGCTACATAATAGTCTGAATGCCGGTTTGAATACAATGTCAATAACAGATAATAATGATGTGTATGGTGTTAGGAGGGTGGTCAGAGCAAGAAGCCGATGATCCCCCTGGTGAAGCTGAGCGGCATGGCGGCCTGCAGCCTGTACCCGGTGCAGGGCTCGCTGATGTTGCTGGACGCGCACCTCGTGTTCCAGCCCTTCCTGGCCGCGCTGGGAGTGTCGCCGCATCAGGTCACGCAAGGTATACCACTACCCAGTGTCTTGTCTCCGTCGCTTCGCCCCCGTTTCTGCCTACCCGAAAACCCGGCTATGCCATAGGAGAAACACCGTGAGGTTTTAGTGGGTAATCCGGTCCGTTTTCCATCCAAGGATTGGGAGTCCCACACGAAGCCTTCCCGCTGCCTGCAGAATAATGCATCACCGACCACGAAATTCGGATTCCGGAAGTGAAGATAGCACAACAACCCCCTTACAGTAGCACTCGACATGGACAAACTGCCGATAACCAATGATATCGAATGAAATAAAAAAAAAAAAGGGTTATGAGACCGACGTTACTGCGATATTATCTTTGGCTGTCGACCGATGTTGACACCTGCCATAGATAGGGCTGGAGATGCTTATTGTATTTGTTAAAATGGTGGCAACTAGCTACTAATTCATCTTGATGTCATTCTGTCAATTCGTCCAACACAAATATCCGTTTGGCAGGTGAATCTAAAAACAAGAATGGTGAGGATGGCGGCCCGCCAGTACTGGAGTCTCTCGGCTCCAAGTTGTCGCTCATTGGCTGGATGGATACCTTCCGGATAGACATCGTGGTCAGCGAGCTTGCCACCAGGGACAGGAGGCAAACTGGCAAAGGGAAAGGTTCGGGTTTAACTCAAACATTATAATTTTTTTAAAGTTATCTAAAATAAGTTACTTGGTTCTTATTTAGAAAAGCTCCGATTTTCTGTGGTTTTGTTGATGAAATCATGAAACATGACAATCTATATCTGCCGTGTTCGGCTACTTTGCTGCCCGCTGCAGTAATTTATAATAACACAAGTAAAATATTATTTTTGTATTTCAAAGCAATGAGTTGCTATAGATCACAAAACTAACCTTAATAGCGCGATGTAGAAATTATGAATATGATATGAAGCAAAAATTCGATTTTCGGTATTGGTCATTGTAGCTCAGTGGTCGGAGCATTCCCCCTGTTAGGGAAAGGCCTTGGGTTCGAGTCCTGCCGATAATATCAGTTTTTGTGATCTATTTATAATTTCTATAATTATTCATCATCAATCATAATCCGCCTTTCTTCCCGAAAGGAAGGGAGAGAATATTATATAATTATACCTCCATTTTGCCGGTTTTTTGTTAACCCCACATAATAGGAGTAAGTCTCACCGTGGCACCGCCCACGTCAGCATATGCTGAGAGGAGACCAACCCCACATAATAGGAGTAAGTCTCACCGTGGCACCGCCCACGTCAGCATGTGCTGAGAGGAGACCAACCCCACATAATAGGAGTAAGTCTCACCGTGGCACCGCCCACGTCAGCATATGCTGAGAGGAGACCAACCCCACATAATAGGAGTAAGTCTCACCGTGGCACCGCCCACGTCAGCATATGCTGAGAGGAGACCAACCCCACATAATAGGAGTAAGTCTCACCGTGGCACCGCCCACGTCAGCATATGCTGAGAGGAGACCAACCCCACATAATAGGAGTAAGTCTCACCGTGGCACCGCCCACGTCAGCATATGCTGAGAGGGGTGCGAGATCGGGAACCTCCACGCGTGCCCTGCGGCTTCTTTGTCCCTATGGGTATTTCCTATGGGGAACGGAAGCTGGGGGGCCGGTGCACTCTGGGCAACGGAGTATATGACAACACCCCTGCCACGGCAGAGAAGTTGTTAATGCTCCGGCCAATATCCGGCAGCTGACCCCATTGCACGAGGGGGTCGTAGGATGGTGGACCTGCAAGGCCCGCGACTCGCTCACTAGCTCTGAGCGAGTGAAGCGAGTGGCCAAGTCTCCTGGCTCTGCCCTCTTCCATCTTTGCTTTCAAAGATGAGTAAGAGGGCAGCTTGCTTGTTTTGTAACGGCCATCTGTGCTTCTGCCGTCAAGAGTCGGAATGACTAGGACTCCCTAGTGCTGGGAGCGCCATCCCACCATAGAGGTGATGATGCGGAGAGTGTGTTCCTCCGCAGTTCGGCGGGTTCCCTGTGTGTGTGATGTCACACCTGGGGAACAGTCTTATGACGACCGTCTGGCAACCTGTGATCCGAGTGCTGCGTGTCGGTGAACATGTCTATCGGCGCAGTCTCGGAGCAGGGGGCTTGCCTTAACTGGTCGGCCCGAGACAAGGAAAATTCGATAACACCCGCCAAGGAAAAGGTCGCTGTGCGGACGTGTACCATCATCATCACCACGGTGATAGTGACGGTATACGTCCGTATATATGCGGGTGTAATAACCCTGTGGATACCGGTCGACCTCCACATGTATAGACTTCTCTGTGCACAGGGGGCACTGCACATGGGTGACCCTCATTTCCCCCATACTCGTGGGAACAGTATGGATAAAAATAAAAATCAAACCCAAACCGACGACCAACCGCAACCAAAATTGACTCCGAACGCTACCGAAATGGACGATGATAGGTCTCGAAGCCCGCTATGGGATGAAGGTCGGAAGGAGACCGCAGCTGGGACTGCTGATCCCAGCCGCATTATGAAGACGGGGGGCTATTCCTCTTTGAGGAAGAGGCATTATCCGCCGAAGAGTGGGCCGTCTCGTGACAGGAGCACCAGCTGCTCCGAGCGGGGGATGGCTCTTTCCAGCGAGTCGGAAGAGGTGCCGACCAAACTGCAACTAAGCTCGACGGGTCTAGGCCGGAAACCCTCAACCCCTTTCAAAGTCCCGTCTTTGCCCATTGGCAGAGACACCGACGTTCCGCCCGCGCGAGAGCTCATGGGAGTTCTTGCCCGAATAAATAACGCCATGAAAGGTGACAAAAATCTTTCGGGCAGGAAGAAGACCATGGCGTCGCTCGTTTCCGGCGCCCAAGCGTCACTCGACGAGCTCCTCGCGCGGAGCAATACCGCGGAGGAGGCCAAACTTAGGCGACAAGTGGCCAGTCTAGAGACCGACCTCGCGGCCTCCCAGAAGCAGCTGGAGGCCCTGCGACAGGAGGTCGCAAGCCTGACAAAGTTAGTCAAAGGGCCTCCAGTGAATCAGACTCGGACCCCGACGGTTGAACCGTCAACCAAGACCGCGCCCAAGGCTGCGCCCAACACGGTGTCCAACGCGGAGCCCGTATTACCGCCTCAGCCCGGGCCATCTATGACGGCAGTTTTGGTGGCGATAGAGAGGCGCCTCGCAGTCTTAGAGGACCGGGCGTACCGGCCCCCGCTGGCGCGACCCTCGTTTTCGTACGCGGCTGCCGCCAGTGGGACTCTCGCACCTGGGTCTGTCGCCCGCCCAGCTCTGCTCATGTCCGCCTCGCAAGCAAACCGGACACCGGCTAAACCGGCCACGACGGGAAAGCCGACGAAAAAGAAAACGAAAAAGGGGAGGCCTATTGCTACCCCCGCTGCCCCCGCGTCCCGTTTCGCTCCGGCTGCACATCCTTCTAGAGAGGAGGGATGGCAAGTAGTTGGAGCGAAAAAGAAGCGGAAAAAGGCCGCCAAAAAAGCGGTTCAAGCCACCGCGGCGAAGGCGCCGAAGAGGCCCCGCCCCCCTCGCTCTACCGCCGTCGTCCTGACGGTGACGACGGCGGGTGCGGAGAGGGGTGTGGGGTACGCCGATGTTTTGAGGAAGGTCAAAACCTCAGTGGACCTCAAGGCCCTTGAGATACAGGGGGGGGCTCCGGTGCAAGACCAACCGCACCGGGGCTCGCCTACTCGAGGTCTCCGGCGCCTCCAGCGGCCCCAAAGCTGACGCCCTTGCGGCTAGGCTAAGGGACACGCTAGACACAGAAGCCGTCCGCGTCTCCAGACCCACTAAATGTGCAGCATTGCGCATTTCGGGCCTGGACGACGCGGCCACGACGAATGAGCTAATCTCCGCCGTCGTGGAGGCGGGCGGCTGTCCCCATGACCAGGTGAGGGCTGGAGAGATCTCCTTCAGCCCTACCGGTCATGGAACGACAGTCGTCCACTGCCCCGTCGCGGCGGCACTTAAAATTGCGGACGGACGGAGCCTCCTTATAGGGGGATTCCTCAAGGCGCAGGTGCACCTCCTGCGTGCCCGGGAAATAAGGTGTTTCCGGTGCATGATGGTGGGGCACGTAGGAGTGCAGTGTGCAGTGAAAGACACCGTGGGTAATCGGTGCTTCCGCTGCAGCCGGCCCGGTCACAAGTCCAACGCCTGTGACGCACCGCCTCGCTGCTACAGATGCGAGGCAGAGGGCAAGACGGCGGACCATAGGGTCGGCAGCCGTTCCTGCGCCGCTTCGAGGCCAAAACCTCGTCCGTTCGCTGAAGGCAGCGGGGGTGTCGCTACCGCGCGCCCAGAATCGCGGCGGGATGCTGATATGGACGTCTATTAATGGACACCCATATCCGCATCCTGCAGACGAATTTGAACCACTACCGCGCTGCTCAGGATCTTCTGTACCAGAGCATCGCGCAGTGGTCCATAGATCTGGTCGTGGTCGCCGAGCCGTACTACGCCCACCCGGGCAGCCTGGTGGCGCAAGACGACTTGGCCTGCATCTTTGGGGGGTCCGCAAGCACTTCGCACCTTGCTATTATTGCAAACGGTCGAGGCTGCGTTGCTGCGGAATATAAAGGGGTGGCAGTCGTGGCCGCATACATCTCGCCGAACAACATTAACGACGCTCAGTATGAGCTATGGCTCACTGAGCTCGACGTCGTCTTCACTGCGTGTCGTCCTCGCCCTGTCCTTCTCCTGGGAGGCTTTAACGCCTGGTCTACGGCGTGGGGCTCCCGGGTAACCAATGGCAGGGGGAGATTACTTGAGGACTGGGCCACTACACGTGGACTAGAGCTCCTCAACCGGGGGAATGTCGCCACTTTTTGGCGGTCGGGGGTCAGCTCGGTCGTGGACTTAACGTTCGCGACCCCTGCCCTCGCCCGTCGTATTATGGGCTGGTGCGTGGAGGAGGGTGTGGAGACGCACTCGGACCACCAATACATCCGGTTACAATCACCTAACCTTCCACAGCCGGTACCGAATCCCCCGGAACCGCGTTGGGCGCTCAAGAGTCTAGACCGGGAGGCTCTCCTGGAGGCATCCATCGTGCAGGCCTGGATTCCGGCGCCGGACAGGCCTGTCGACGTGGATGCCGAGGCGGAGTGGTTCAGGAGAGCCATGTCGCAAATCTGCGATGCGGCGATGCCTAGGGTTACACCCGGGCCGGCCAGGAAGCAGGTGTACTGGTGGTCGTCGGAGATTGCACAGCTGCGTGCAGCATGCGTCTCCGCCCGCCGCCAGTACACCAGGTTTCGCCGGAGGCGTCGTCGACCAGACGACGCGGCAGCCCGGGAGGCGGAGCTATATGCGTCCTACAGAGAGGCTAAGGGCACCCTCCAGGAAGCGATCACGGGGGCTAAGACGACAGCCCGCGAGGAGCTCCTGGAGTCCCTGGAGCGGAACCCATGGGGGCGCCCGTACCTGCAGGTCAGAGGTAAACTCCGACCGAGGGCGCTCCCACTGACCCAGAGTCTCCAGCCGGATCGGCTGGAGGGGGTCTTGGGTTCTCTGTTTCCGACGAGCGCGGAGGAGCACATCCCTCCGCGCATGGCTCCGTCCCAGACGCTCAATGCGGATAGCAGCAGCGAAGACGACGTACCCGAAGTCAGAGAGGGTGAGTTAGGAGCCGTGGTACTTCGGCTCAGTCGCCGGAAAACCACCGCCCCTGGACCCGACGGCATTCCGGGCCGTGTATGGGTCCTGGCCCTCGAGGAACTCGGGCCTCGACTGAGGGGGCTCTTCAGCGCATGCCTCGAAAGGGGCCAGTTTCCCAAGGTGTGGAGGACGGGGAAACTGGTCCTGATCCGGAAAACGGGGCGGCCGGTGGACTCACCGTCCGGTTACCGGCCGATCGTGTTGCTCGACGAGGTGTGTAAGCTCTTTGAGCGAATTATTGCGGAACGCCTCGTCGAGCATCTCACGCGTGTGGGCCCAGACCTGGCGAACAACCAGTTCGGTTTCCGTCGGGGACGGTCCACCGTGAGCGCGATCATGCGCGTGAGGACCCTGGCGGAGGAAGCTGTCTTGCGGGGCGAGGTGGTGTTGGCGGTGTCTCTTGACATCGCCAATGCCTTTAACACCTTACCCTGGAGTTGCGTTAGGGAGGCACTGGTATACCACGAAGTGCCTCTCTACCTCCGTCGTATTGTCGGGGCATATTTATCCGAGAGGGCTATAACTTACCCTAGCTGGCTCGGGCCAGCTCGGCGAGATGTGTCGTGCGGTGTTCCTCAGGGGTCGGTCCTAGGACCTCTCCTGTGGAACATCGGATACGACTGGGTGTTGCGAGGTGCGTTGCCTGAGGGTGTCAGCGTAACTTGCTACGCTGACGATACCCTCGTCACGGCGCGGGGAGCAACGCACCAGGAGGCAACACTCAAGGTCACGACTGGGGTTGCTGAAGTCGTGGGTCGGATACGGCGGCTGGGACTGGACGTGGCACTGAATAAGTCCGAGGCTCTGTGTTTTCACGGACCTCGGCGCGGGCCACCTCCAGGATCCAGCGTGAATGTAGGGAGCGTTAGCATCGGCATCGAGCCCACAATGAAGTATCTGGGGCTCGTACTCGATAGCCGGTGGAACTTCGGACCACACTTCCGAAGTTTGGTCCCCAAAGTGACGGGGGCGACAGCCGCGCTTTCGCGACTGATGCCCAACTTAAAGGGACCCAACGCTTCCTGCAGGAGACTGTACCTGGGGATCGTGCGGAGTATGGCTGTGTACGGGGCCCCCGTATGGGCGCCGAGTCTGACGGCCAACAACGCTGCTGTGTTACACAGATCGTTGAGGACCTTGGCCGTCAGAACAATAAGAGGATACCGCAGATTTCCCTAGAGGCTGCATGTCTCCTAGCCGCGACCTGGAAGCGAGAGCCCTTGCGGCATTGTTCCAATGGCACAAGGAGGCGCTGGAGCGGGACCACAGGCCTGCGTCTCGAGAAATCGAGGCTCAGCGGTCCCAACTCCGCCAGGATCTCATGGAGACATGGAAGGTGCGACTTCAGCAACCAAAGTGGGGAACCACCACCATCGCGGCGGTGAGACCGATCATGGAGGAGTGGCTGCAGAGGCAGCACGGTGGCCTCACGTATCGTGCGACACAGGTTATCACCGGGCACGGAAACTTCGGTGAGTATCTGTTTCGCATGCATCGTGAGGTCACACCCGCGTGTCAACACTGCGAGACTTCCGGCGTAGACACGGCATTCCACACGTTGATGGAATGCTCAGCATGGGCGAGTCAGCGCCGGGACCTCGTTGTGGGCCTGGGCGTAGATACGCTCTCGCTGGAGACCATGCTACGAGCCATGGTCTCTAGCGAGAGTCAGTGGAACGCGGCCGTGTCCTTCTGCGAGCAGGTAATGCTCGTGAAGGATGCGGCTGGTAGGGTAAGGGAGCGTACCCTCCCCGCTGAGTTCCGAAGTGTGCGGCAAGGGCGCAGCAGACGTGACTACGCCCAGGACCATCGACCTCCATGATCGAGGCCTGAGGACGAT
The DNA here is from genome assembly GCA_963556515.1 of Nudaria mundana. Classification (NCBI taxonomy): domain Eukaryota; kingdom Metazoa; phylum Arthropoda; class Insecta; order Lepidoptera; family Erebidae; genus Nudaria; species Nudaria mundana. Next base: position 23,061,083 of record OY748291.1, read on the forward strand.
GGATTAGCAACCCACCGTCCTTACAGGAGCAGGCTAGAAGGGCTGCATGATGTGGGGCTGCACCCCACGCACGCCTTCACTCACCGACGCGGGATAAAACCCGACCCCAAAGATGCGGGGTAACACCCGACCACCACGCAGTGGCCACACTAGTGGCCACAGTCCGCCGGGCGCCACCGGGAATTCTCTCAGTCTCTACCGGAGGCGCTCGGCAATGGACGTAGGTGCGGCCGCAACCTTGGGCCGCGGATTCAAAAAAAAAAAAAAGCATATGCTGAGAGGAGACCAACCCCACATAATAGGAGTAAGTCTCACCGTGGCACCGCCCACGTCAGCATATGCTGAGAGGAGACCAACCCCACATAATAGGATTAAGTCTCACCGTAGCACCGCCCACGTCAGCATATGCTGAGAGGAGACCAACCCCACATAATAGGAGTAAGTCTCACCGTGGCACCGCCCACGTCAGCATATGCTGAGAGGAGACCAACCCCACATAATAGGAGTAAGTCTCACCGTGGCACCGCCCACGTCAGCATATGCTGAGAGGAGACCAACCCCACATAATAGGAGTAAGTCTCACCGTGGCACCGCCCACGTCAGCATATGCTGAGAGGAGACCAACCCCACATAATAGGAGTAAGTCTCACCGTGGCACCGCCCACGTCAGCATATGCTGAGAGGAGACCAACCCCACATAATAGAAGTAAGTCTGACCGTAGCACCGCCCACGTCAGCATATGCTGAGAGGAGACCAACCCCACATAATAGGAGTAAGTCTCACCGTGGCACCGCCCACGTCAGCATATGCTGAGAGGAGACCAACCCCACATAATAGAAGTAAGTCTGACCGTAGCACCGCCCACGTCAGCATATGCTGAGAGGAGACCAACCCCACATAATAGGAGTAAGTCTCACCGTGGCACCGCCCACGTTAGCATATGCTGAGAGGAGACAGATGCGTGGTGCACTAGCATGCACCGACGACCTTCCTACTAAACGTGGTTTTATTTTACTTTTCTTGTAATGTGTATCTTGTTTACGTCGCCTCTGTGTTTGTGAAATAAACGTATTTTCTTTCTTTCTTTCTTTGTTATGCCATTACCGACAACATATACAATAGAAAATCAATAACCATATTTTTGTACAGGTAACCAATCCCTAACCAACATACAAACCGAAACGCCAGCGTTCCTATGCGAGAAGGTGTCTATAGACGTGGACCTGAAGAAGGTGGCGGACATGGCAGTGGAAGATCTCATCCAGCGACAGAATGTGCTGTACATATCGAGAGGACAACTCAAGAAGCACATCAGTACTATGCTTAACTTCAATATCAGCATACGGTTTATATCACAGCAGGTGGGTCCAAAATAAGTTATCAGTATTCCTCCAGCTCCGGGGACGGTTTTATATGGGTTTTCAAGCTTGATAGGTGGTTTATTCCCGCAAAAAAACCAGGCCAAAATTCTGAGAAATACAATTCTGAGTAATGTCAAATGGGTAGAAAATTCCTTGACTATCAGAAAGTGATCAGCCAAACGGCTCGAAGGACAATAAATGTACGGGTTTGTACACCTTTAGAAACTGATTAAACACTGTAAGTCTGATAAACTGAATATATTTGATAACTGCTTAAGCTTAGGTATGAACGTATGATGTGAGTCGGACGCGATATGAATGCGGACTGATTTGGTGATGCTTTACTAAAACAATGGAAATAATGATTTGCTGAATTGCGAACAACGCGAATTGCAAATGTACGGTGTTGAAGTATTGGTACAGCGTACAGACAGTAACAACAAAACAGGTGTAAGGCCTCATACGCATTGTCCGGTTAGCCGGAGTGCGGACAGCCGTCCGGTTAACCGCAATCAAAAATATATACGCAAAAGTATTTTTTATTCGCACTGTGATGCGGCTGCCGCCCAACCGCTCCGGTCGCTCGGAGCGCTGCGGCCCGACTGACGGCTATCCGGACGGTCGCTGTACGCACTACGCGGATGCACTGCGGTTTGCTAGTTTACGGTTGCTCGCCATTGAAGGTGCACGTATTAAGTATACATTACAGACGAGACGCTCGCGACAAAAATTTTCGGCTATGGATTTCGATGCCGAACGGTTTATAATTGAAATTCAAAACAGGCCAGCAATCTGGAATACGAAATCTGCAGAATATTCTGATAGAAACTTACGTCAAAAAGCTTGGGAGGAGTTGGTGGATACCTATGGAGCTGATTTACCACAGGATAAAAAAAAACAACTCGGTAAGTACAATTACTTTATATAGTTTAATAATTATATGTTGTCACAGTATAATTAGATGTGATTATCCTGCCAGCTTACCCTTCCTTCGTTCATGAAATAATCTGCAAATAATTCTCGATATCTCAATCCAGTTGTATTGTTTCTGCGCACACTATCTTGAGCAATTGTGTCAGTCAGTGGATTATTTAGCGAGTCTTCAAAAGAATACCCATCTCTGTCTCTCACGAAGTTGTGTAAAATGCACGCCGACTTAAGAGTCCGTATGCAGAATCGAAACGGGCGGAATTAGGTATTTGACACATTTTGTGCGTGAGTCCGGAGTTACCGATGGTGGTCAGCCAGTAGGTACGGCGATTACATGGTTTTGATCTTTTTTTTTTTCATTTCATAATAATAATGTCTTGTGTGGGGGAGGTGAAAAGAGGGCTAGGAGGGGGGGTGTTTTTTCTCTCTCCTTAAATTCAAGAAAAGACCCTCTATACTCGTATGATCCCGTAATCAAAACTCCTCTACCTTTCCTCTGTCGTTGCACTCTCAAAGGGGGGGCGAGGGCTAATTTTTTTTCCTAATCAAGATCATTTGACCTCCTCTATACAAAGGGGCTCTACGAACATATTTAGAGCCCCAGTGAACTCATCTGCTAGTGGCGCACCTGCTGATCAACGGACAAGGCTCGTTAATTTACGGTACCTATGAAGTGGCTTCGGTCCCTACGTGAGTACCGGGTGTTGGTCCGGGGGGTGCCACCGTGCAACTGTGCTAAAGCCCCACAAGTAACCCAGCCCAGGCTGGTTGCGTAAGGGGTTCAACAGCTGCACCGACGCGCCCGGGGCCATGTATGGTGCAGCAGGCATGGGACCAGTGGGGGTAAAGCGGAGTTTAGTGTGGGTGGTGTAGGTCGATTCGCCGGCCAGGGAGACCCTTAGCAACGGCGTTGCCGCGGCCGCCCGCAACACAGTCATGGGGCCCGCCTGGGACCAACCACACCAGGAGGCTGCCCCACATGTTCTCGCGCATAATCCTGATGTGGGATCGCCGCTCCGGGTGGTAACCGGTGTGGGATAGCGGCAGCCTTGCACCAGGGGGGTTTGGTAGCCCTTCCGTCCGGCGGGTCGGCTCCAACCTAACCACACAGTTCCAGACGAAGCTAGCCCCTGCGCTTTGTCACTTATTACTGCTGCACCAAATGGCGCCCTGTCTTCACGCTTCTTCTTCAAATTTATAATGGCAGTGCAACAGAAATAAGTAAACGTTCCACAGCGGCCCCAGGAAACCCCACAGCTTCACTTTTCGAGGTGGAGTTCACCAAAATCCGTGGACTCCATGCGAACCTCGATGCCGTCCACCATACCTTGAGACGTCTCGGCCCGCTGTGACGTTCCTCACGGAGACACAAATACACCGCCCTGACAACACGCCTTACCTGTGTTGCCCCGGTTATGTATATATGTATCGAGGAACAATACCGGGGTGCCGCAGGGGTCCGTGCTGTCACCAACTCTTTTCCTTCTGCAAATCAATGATATGCTATCCCTCGGGAACATTCATTGTTATGCAGATGACAGCACATTGCAGGCGTGTGCATTTACAGCGAAGAAATCCCCTTTCATACATTATTACCAATGAAGGGCAACCTTGAGATCCTTGACATAGACGTTCGTCAAGAGCTCAATAATAAAAACTACATCGAAAGATGTATAGGGCTAGCTTCGTGGAAACTAGGAATACTGAATAAGGTAAAGCGATTCTTTACACTGCATCAGAGGTGTCTGCTGTACAAGACGCAGATTGGACCTTGCGTCGAATACTGCTCTCACTTCTGGGACGGCTCCGCGAAGTATTTGCTGGACGCTCTCGACGCTATGCAGCGTCGAGCTATCCGTATTATAGATTGTCCGGAGGTAACGGGAAGCTTTGAGCCGCTAGCTCAGCGCCGAACAATAGCTTCCTTGGCCGCATTCTACCGTATTTACCACGGCGAGCATTCTGAAGAGCTCTTCAATCTGATCCCATCTTCCTTCCGATCCCGAACAACGCGTGCCGGGCAGAGATGCCACTCCCACACAGTAGGTACATGTTCGCGAGAACCGAACGTTTTAAACGTTCGTTTCTGTGCCGAACGATACTGGCCTGGAACGCCCTGCCTGTGCACGTGTTTCCTCCCACATATAATCCTGGGTTCAGTAGGTCGTCAAGTTGAGGGCCACTCTCTATAGTATAGTGTGCTGTGAGTGACTCACAATCGCTTGACGTCGTCACGACTTACTACCAGGCGGGTGGCGTCAAATTGGCGAACCCAATACAAAAAAATAAAATAAAAAACTACTTCTATAAAATTATTACTCAGTTTGACTCTACTCGGGAGCCCCCCTTGGGGGACTGGAGGGCAAATCTCAAAAACTCGGAATTTTCCCTAGGTCCCCGAACCCCCTTTACATTTCTGCAAAAAAAACATAGGTACCTTCCCCTCCACCATCAAGGAGAACAATAAAATTGTGTCAGTGAGTGAGTGAGTAATCCAGCTTTATAAAATATAACAGCTTTTTTTAACAAAAACAATGATAAATACATTCTACATAATCACTTGTTGTATTTAAAAAGAAGCCTAATCATCACAAAATAATAACTAATATTACCAAAGTATCAAAATCTCACGCCACGCTATATTCGTCTGTAGACGGCGTCGAATTTTGGCGCGCAGAGCGACACGTCCTCTCCCTGTAAGCGCTTGGCGCGGACTGCTTACTTGAGGTATGCGTCGAGTATTATAAAGCGAAATTTAGGTGTTTTTAAAAGATTATTTACAGCCTATTTTTTATTATTTAGCTTTCTTTTTTTTTGGAAATGGATTGATTTTGAACCAAGGTTTATTTATGTTGTTTTAATTTTATGAACGAGAGTTTTATGTAGCCGAAATAAGAACCAATTCATTGCCCATTTTCTCTAAAATTTGACTAACTTAAATATTTGTTTACTCAATTTTTTTTTATGAAAGTGATAAAAGGTAATCCATACATTTGATAGATGACTTTTACAAAAATACACTGTATTTTTGTAATACTTTTTAGACGTCAAAACTATTAGTGAATTTGTGATATTCTAGACCTCTTCCAGCAAGAGATACGAAAAACTACCGATTGTTTTAGGTCGATTAATCAAAATTTAATGACAAAAATAAGAAAGTAGCTCACTTATTAGATCATTATTGAAATGATATTTCATGTTGTGCGTTAAAACTTATAAAAATACAGTATTTTCAGTGTAAAAACACGTCTGTAAAATCAGCGAAAACGGTAAAATTTAATAGGAGGACTCTTAATAATATCATTAACTAAATCGGTGTTGACATTAATGGGTCTATGGAAAATGCGCCACTTATTCGCAAGTATCCCAAAAGTACATTCAATGTAACGTCTAGCTCTGCAGAGCCTATAATTAAACGTTCTTCTCGTAACATTTAAGTCACGTCTTGGATATGGGCGCATCATGGTTGTACTTAAGGCGAATGCCTCATCTCCTACAAAGACGTAGGGGAAAGCAGTGCTATTGGATTCGAAAATCGGCGCAGGTTCAGGAATGTTCAAACGATTCTCCTGCACTTTTTTATAAAAGTTCGAATTCTGAAATATTGCTGAGTCCCCGAATCTACCAAATGCTCCAACATCAATTAATACAAATTTAAAGTTGCTGTCACAAATCGCCATCAAGACCAAGGAAAAAAATCCTTTATAATTATAGCACATAGATCCACTATTGTTAGGTGCTATAGTTCTTATATGTTTCCCATCACAAGCACCTATACAATGCGGAAACTGGGCTCTCTTGAAGAAATCCTTTGCAATTTGAAGCCACATTTGTTCTGTTGGTTCTAGTAGGCATATCTCTTTTAAGCAATACCATATTGCTGCACATACTTCGCGAACAATTTCGGCAATGGTGCTAACTCCAATCCTAAAGATGTAATGCAATTCAGCAAATGAGCAACCAGTTGCTAAATATCTGAAACAATGGTTTTTTTTACAGGTTTGGATCTACAAAAAAAGTGGAGAAACATTCGCGACGCTTTTGTAAAGGCCCATAAAGCAAAGGAGAGCAAAAGCGGGTCTGCAGTAAAAAAGAAGGTTCCATATGTATTCTACGATAATCTTTTATTTTTAAAAGATACAGTAACTGTAAATAGCACAGATGGTAATGTTACAGTAAATGAAGATGTAAACATGACTACACAGAATGAAGACAATCTTCCATTAAATACGCCATTGACGCCAAAGAGACGTAAGAATAAAAAATATGATGACGCTATTGGTGCACAGTTAGTCGGAGTGTTAACTAAAAATGTAGAAAGAAGGAATTTGGAAGATGACGAGGATCGCCTTTTTTTCTTGTCTTTGGTTAAAGAATATAAGAAAATACCAGAACACTTGCAAATGCAGACAAAGTTAGATATTTTAAGGCTAATTAAAGATGCACAGCAGCTTTGCAACTATCCAAACACATCGTGGGGTATTGGAAGAAACGATACCAATCGTGGATATCAAACGGCCCATTATTCTAGATATAATCCCTACACCCAGCCTATGCAATCATCGGATATTGGACGACCACCTTCTCAAGGCTCTGCAGCAAGTTCGTTGCAAAACATCGAAGTACAATCGCCATTATCAACTTACAGTCAACAGTCTCAGAACAGTCAACACTCGTCTTACATGGATCTTTTTAATTCTATACCAGACGATTGTGAAAATCAAAATGTTTAACCGTGCTATGGTCATTCTTTTGATAAATAAATAAAAATAAATTAGATAAGTATGTATTTTATTTCACTTACCTTAGCACTAACGTTAACTTTAGTTCAGGTTTAATACAATTCCGAAATTGTGTGTCCATCTTTGTTATGCTGGTTTCCAAAATTCTAAAAAGTTCTTCAAATGATTTCAGACTCATTCTAGTGTATCCAAAAAACTTATCGTCATACTTTTTCAGTTCTTCGAAAAATATTTCAAATTGCTTGCTCTCATCTCGTGTTTGCAAATAAGGATGTACCCAGAACCTTCTTCTTTGCTTTTTTTTCTTTATATATCGCATGTAAATATAATAAATAGCTGCAACTTCTTCAGCGTCCATCTTGGAAATGGTCCTGCATGCTATGAAATGTTCCGATGAAACCGCAACGTTTATCCGCACTGTCCGGTTGCAGTTGCGGCTAGCCGCCACCCGGTAACCGCAACTGCAACGCATCCTGCGGCTAGCCGGACGGCTGTCCGCACTCCGGCTAACCGGACAATGCGTATGAGGCCTAAGATATTATCGAGATTAATTACATTATTCTGAATTTTCATAAATGAGATAGTCATTTAATTTTGGTCTTTAATAAGCCCAATAAAACCAGATGTGGGCCGAGCTTACCACTATTAATTTCAAAAATCGGCAACTGGTCCCACGGCCCTGTTTCGTAATTGACCCTTGAACCCGTAATTATTTGGCTGACACGTCATCACATCATTTACTTTTTCTATTTGTAATGATCCAGTGACCATGGTGAACGGACCTTTTGATCGACTTTAAAAAAGGAGGAGGTTCTCAGTTCAACTGTATGTTTTTTTTAATTTAAAGTTGGTCTCATTTAAATTTAGATCCATTCCGAGAATTATGTGGTCCCATCCGGTAATTTATAGTCGGTTTTTGTGTCGATGTTTGTCGTGTTTTTTTAGAAGACATGAGCGTCGTTGTTGAATATTTATATATCACTGCCGCCTCCACATTTGAAGTGGGTCTAATAATAATGAATTGTTCGTAGGTCAATATGCCGTTACTCCGCCTCCTGCATCAGATCAGCAACATGTACCAGAACGTGAAGGACACACAGACCGAGTTGAGAAGTCAGACCAAGGTGTCTCACAGGCAGAATAAACACACCTCGTCTTCAGGTAACAATCATACCATCTTCATGTGCAGTAAAGTATAAAGTTATTACAATGTAAACCATTCATAGATTTTTGAAAAATCACCTGTCTGAATCGGGTATCGGGTGTTAGTTTTTTACCATTTAACTGTTTCACTACCCGGTTCAGACAGATGATTTTTCAAAAATCTATTTAACCAGCTAAAATTATTTTTAAAATCAAAATGGACTCTCCTTTTAGTAAAATTGACTATTTACCTTACCGGTTTCATGGCAATTATTAGTTTTTAAGTGTTAGTGTGTTTACTTATATTAAGAATTACAATTATATGTAATTATGTAATTTAAAATATAGACACTTTCCTTCCAAAGGCATGACCTTGGGGCACATTGTATACTATAGGCAAAGAAAAAATTCTTTGCCTATCAAATGTACTGTCATATTATGGTTTTATTTTTCTAGTATCGGACTTCAGAGAAAACTTAGTCAGTGTGACATCACTAGAAAAGGAGCCACATTTTGTCAGTTTGGAACCAAAATGGACCGACCTGATGGCACCAACTTTGACGCCTGAACCGGGCGTTTCGGTCCCACAGTCTTCAAGCCAACAGAAACTGAGTCAACCTTCGAGACCCAGACCTCAGTCGTTTGCGCAGAAGTTAAGGTCTACTGGGAAGAGTGTTAAAGGGAAGTTGGGTAAGTGTCATGTTATACGTCACTAGCTGATCGCGGCAGCTCCGCCCGCGTGATTTAGTTTACTCGTTCCCGGTTCCCGTGGGAACACATTACCGGGATAAAAAGTAGCCTATGTTACTCAGGGTGAATATAAATTTCCAATGGTGAACGAATTTTTTAAATCGGCACAGTAGTTTTTGAGTTTATTCATTACAAACATACAAAAATACAAATCTTTCCTCTTTATAATTTAAGTATACATTACATAATTATCAATACAAATTTACATTTTACTATAACTATGTATGTAGGGCGTGGCTTTCCTTTGACAGGCGTACCCGGGACGCCCAGCTATGGACGTTAAAGCGGCCATTTATAAAAAAAACCTGCCGACTGGGAACCTTCCCATTATTTCACTAACATTTAGATACTTAGTGTTATGATCATCTCTTTATCCTGGTAATTAAGATAAAATGATACCACGCAGGTGCAACCGAGTAGTCAGGTAGTTACTAACAACGTTCTCGATGAGAACCCAACATTAAATTCGTTTGCTTTGCAAGTAAAAATACTATTGACAAGCAATGATTCTACACAATTATGTGTGTTTATGTAACACTAGGCTACAGTTCACTAAACGAGGGCGCCCACACGCCCATGTTCCCGGGCGTGGCCAGCACCGTGGGCGCCGCGAGCCCGCAAGTGTCGGGCGCGCCCCAGCCGGTTGCTCACCCGTCCGTGAGCTCGCCGTCCGCGGACGCAGTGGACGGGAAGCTGGCTCCCCGCTGCTGGCGAACTGTCTACCTGCTACTGGATTTGTACGCTAATATGCCGGACGCTGAAACTATTACACACAGGTAAAACTCACATACGGTTATGAGCCCTGAACACAATCGGCCATGATGGTCACAGGAGATTGCGAATGCGTAGAAAACATGGTTGCGATTGCCCATCATGGCCTAAATGTATAGAGGCAGCATTAGGTATCAATCTTAACTGGTAATATTGAGTCTCAATCTAACTTAAAGTTTCACATTGTTAGTCGCTTAATACAGTCATCATATAGTAATAACACTTTTAACGAACGAAGTTCAATATTCAACCATCCCGAACCTAAGACTGGACAAAGACAAAGAGAGACGTTTACAAAAAAAAATAAACAGCCTCCTGTTTTGATAGTGATGTAAGATTATCTTTACTGAAATTGTTGAATGAACTTAAAAATGAATTATCAGATTCTCGGTAACAACGGACATCCCGAAACAATACCGGCAAAGCAAACCGAACAATCGTCCGAGCTCTCGAGAACAGAACACCAGTAATTCTTCCTCAAGCGCCACCAATATGGGCATCGTAGTTGTCGGTGTTGCCAGGTTAGTGAATTTCTACCAATTATTATTTTATTTGTTTGTTTATAAAGATGTGTTTGTTATATATAAGTATTATTTTAATTATTTGTATTTCGAATCGAAGTAATCGCAAATCACTCACCAAGTCCGGGATTGAACCGGAATCTTTTTTATTATAAGTCAGCCACCAAATGAATCAGAATCGGTTTATGGCCACGTGAAGACATTTACCGGCAGTTTCACGATAACCGTATCATACGTACATGAAGTACATATCCCACTCCTCGTGCAGGATCCACCGCACGCGCCTCCTCGCGTCGCTGTCGGGGCTGAAGCTGGAGGCGGAGATCACGTCGCTGCAGGGGTCGCTGTCGGCGTCGCGCGCGCGCCACTGGTCGCTGTCCGGCAACCTGGGCCGCACCATGATAGTGCTGCTCGAGGGAGTCGCGCCCAATCATCAGTCAGTATATTCCTTTATATTTAACATCCAATCGTATTACAGAATGGTTATTGGTATTGTATTGTATTTTGTACCCTGTATTGGCATTTGACTTAGTACTTATTACATGGGGCCAACGATACTACTGGGACAATGTGGGTATGTAATGCACCTCTGTTTACACCCTCGAGGGTATTGTGTATGATTTACTGAAATAAAGTTCAATCGTATTTTTTTTGAGCAATATTTGTGGAATGGTGGACAAGTGAAATTTTTTCAAAAATAAAAATGTGTTTTGCTTTCGCAACGAGGTACCACATTTTATTATAAGACACGATAACTCCAGTCTATCGACTACAGAGTACGTACACAAGGTGTCTATTACGTCGTTTCCTATGTAACTACGAAGCCCGCTCTGTTTGTTCATCAAATGCACACTTATATGTACGCTTGTATTATTGTTGTAGGACGGTGGTGCGCGTGAGCGTGGGCAAGTCGCAGGCGTTGTACAGCTGGGGTGGCAGCGCGGGCGGGGGCGGCGGCGGAGAGGAAGCGGGCGCGGGCGCGTCGCTGCTGGGCAGCGTGGGCAGCGTGCGCGTGGACCTGCCGCAGCACCCCGTGGCGCTGCACGGAGTCATGACGCGCTCCAGTCGACAGCTCTCCTCCACACTGCAGGTACCGTGAACCCGGCTCTGCTCTGGAGTACCTCGAGAAGTGAGAGCATATCAAATATAAATAAATAAATTGCTAGGACAAAATGTAAGTTAATAACATTTTGATATGGGATCACAAGCCCCACAATGGAGCCTAAATACGAGTACCTGTCAGAATTCTACATAACAAACAGAGCCAGCGTGAGGTTCGAATATAGGATTAAATTAGCTTATACCCAATTTTTAACATGAATAGTACACATAACCTGATCAAATAGGTATTTATGGATCTAAATTTAAAGGGACCCATGACCCACCCGTTAACAGATCGCTTGCAGGCCGCTTCCAATACTAGATCGCTTGCAGGCCGCCTGCAGATATCAGTCTTGTCAGCTAGTTGATAAGGTTGACGTTGACTACAAATTCAAGGCTTGGCAACAATGATTTTAAATACAATGGATTTCGGATCATCGCTCAAAAGTGTCCGAACTAAAAGAGAAACAAAACGCTAAAAGAGAAACAATCGCGCGCCAGTCTTGATTTTGACAACTGAACGACAACACGTTGCACAATGCCGTACTGTATTGTAAAAACGTGTAAAAACTACGAAAAAAAAGCAAATTGAAGACGGTGTATCATATTTTCAGTAAATAAGCTTTTGTTTTATTATTTGCAATTTATTATTTCACTTAAAATACAGTATTTCGTCGATAATAAATTAAAAGACAAAAGTAAATATTGCAATCCAGTCCAATACCGAAGTACCTATCTGTCTCTTTCGAACTCATCCCAAGCTCAGTAAAAAGAAAGAGACCATTTCATTTTCACTGAATAATGTACTAACAAAATGACCATTCAGATTTATTCGGATTACCGATAGCGATAAAACTATTTGGAACAAAGATTATAGTGGAGACGCCTTGGCTCTTTATGATTTTTTTTTCGTTATATGAACCAACATCTATTTCAGTTTTCCTCGGGATCCAGTACACTGTGCACAATGGAAAAATATTATTGCCCTAGCACGGCGAGAAGAATATTTTGATCCAAAAAATAACAATCTTTCGTTTGTTCGGCTCATTTTATGGACATAACAAAAAGAGGTCCGATCTTTATGAAACTTGTACAAGAATCCCTTGATTGAATGGAGGAGATAAGCCCAAAAATGTTTTTAATTTTCACAGGGTATCATTGTTTTGTCATAAATATAATTACACATGTCATTTTATTTCGTCCGAGAATCCAAATAAAAAGAAAATAACAGTACATAACTGTTATTTTCTTTTTATTTGGATTCTCGGTAATGTATTCCCACGGGAATCGGGGCCGAGATAACTATATCTCGCGGGCGGAGTCACGGTGATCAGCTAGTAGCCAATAATTTCGTATCCCAAAAATTAACCATAAGATAAAAATAAATTAATGATGCGCAGTTTTAGCAACTAATTCAGTCACTTGAAACACGGCTATCTTGTAGTAGACGTAGCGACATAGCGTTATGAAAATAGTAATGAAAGCGGAAGAACTTTGACACCCGCAAGAAGTTTGGCATTTATAATATTATAATTAGTTAAATTCATTAATTCCCTTTTTGTTATTCATACACTACAGTTACTTATTATGAAACTGACTCGAAATAAAAAATCTTTGTCAGTCGTTAATTAGTTTTTCAGCTTATTTCGTCTAACATAAACAAGTAATTACAATTTATAAGATTATGGAATTTATTGTAGTCTTACATTAATTATTACGCCTACGTAGGTACATATCATGGAATCCTTAAAAGACTTTAACAAAATAAACCTATTTATTTTTTATTTATTTATTTATTTATGTACACACAAGAAGGAAGAGCGAGATAAGAACAGTAGGATAGAGTTATAGTACAAAGGCACCACTTATTTCTAAGACCTACTCCATTGTTTCTATGTTCACGTAGTTCAAGTATAAGCTGCATAAGGTGAATTAGTCAGGCGGACAGATAGAAGCTACGTAATGCGATAAATTAGTGCAAACAAAAGTGAACACTATTCCGTTGAATCAAGGTTTAAATTTTAATATGAAATTTGTTTATATCTATGTATGCCTATGTATAATGTATAGGTCGACTCGGGACATTATTTTCTTGCGATTTGTTCTAGATCCTATGTCCGTTGTATTATAAGGTCTTTGCTTGGCAAGCTAATAATAGCAGGTGGCCTGCAGGTGATCTGGTAATGTGTGGGTCGCTTTAGTTTCTCGTGTATGTCTCAGCCATAGAGCTACACGGGTCCTCTCCCGCCTTCCGCCTGGTACGGGAGAGAACTCACCATGCATTTCGACCTGGGTTCGACAGGCACACAATACGCACACATTATTAACCGCTCTACGCCAATCGGATGTCACTACAAAACTTACACATGACTATAAGAATACCACATTAACATTTTTACAATCACAGAACAATATGCATTTAGTCAGGTTTTATTGTGCTGTCGGGCCAGTCGGTCATGTCCTCTGGCAGAGGGGATCGCTCCATTGTCGCTCTGTGGTGTCACGTGATGACTGTGTCCCCGTTCCCTCGCAGGAGCTGGGCGTGACGCGCACGTCGTCGCGGCTGTCGCGCGGCGCGGCGGCGGGCGGCTCGGGCTCGTCCGAGGAGGGCTCGCCCGCGCCCGCGCCGCGCCCCGCCCGCGCCGCCCCGCCGCCGCCCTCCAACCCGCTGCTCAACCCGCTGCATCTGCACTTCTCGATATTGCTGCAGGTTTGTCTCACTTCACACATTTTGGTACTGTCTCGCGGGTACTTTTTGGCCATCGATATTGATCTCTAATATATTAAGGGATACTCGTTCTTTGTCTGGACTATTCGGTACAATTTATAACAGATCTTTTATATTATCTATGGACAAATACGTTTCCGTAGACAGGCCCTCGTCGGCGCAGGCCTTTATATTGATTGATAAAAAACTTAAGGCACAGGTCTAAAAGTCAAAATTTTTCATATTTCAGAGTCTAAGTATAACAGCAGCACTACTGCCGTCATTGCAAGCTCAATACAAAATGGAGCAAGTACAAAGCACTGGAGTGACGGGCAATAAGGCGCAGTTCACTGTAGATTTACAACAACATTGCCTGAGTTTTGTTACTAAATTACAAGTAAGTTGAAAGCGATTGAAACATTGCGGGTGTTTTTGTATACCAAAAGCTAGCGGTTGAAAATAATAAAAAATTATAAAATCAGTATGACAACGTAACATTTATTGCAAAGAGAATATTTACCATGTTATTTGATATGTTTTGTATAGATATCCTTTGTATTTGATAGAATATTTGAAAGCGGGCAGTCTGCTTAAATATCACTACATTATAAAATAAAGTCAAAAAAGAAGCAGTCAACCTGTTCGCAATAAACTGAAAAACTACGGCGCCGATTTTTATGCTGCTTTCGTTAATGGATAGAGTGGTTCTCGAGGACGATTTCAGCCGTGGGCGTCCGCTTTCGTTTGCAATAAGATAGATCGTAACTGGCAGGTGTCGGAGGCCAACATCCCGTCCGAGGCGGTGGTGTGGCTGCCGGGCGTGCACGTGTGCGGGCGCGTGCTGGAGCAGCGCGGCGCGGCGCGGCGCGAGGGCGCGGTGCTGCGCGCGGGCCGCTACGTGGCCGCGGCCGCAGACATCGGCCTGTTCGAGCACACGCTGTCCACCGACCTGCTCAACCATCTTGTGTTCGTGCAGAAGGTCTTCATGAAGGTTAGTCCCGGCACTTTTTCACTTAATCTATATAAATAAACGTTGATCGCCGCTCAAAACTCCGGAATGCCTGGGCCAGTTTGGCTAATTTTGATCTTGAAATATTCCTAGAAGTCCAGGGAAGGTTCAAAAGTAAAATTTCAGGCGATACGGACTTCGCCGAGACAGCTATTCGTTTATAATTTTCATAAGCGACCTTTGGGTTGTTTAAAAAAATATTTACTTGCCATTCCGAATCGAATGACACCTTCATAAGTTTCGGTAATTAGCATAAAATAATTACATAAAGAGCATTTGTTGACTATTTAAGGTTTTACTGACTCAGAAAATGAAAGCCACTTCTATAATATCTGGAACCCGTTTTTTTTTAACGTAACGAAACTAACATTGTGATACAGAATCAATAGTGGTGCCAACTAGTTTTGTTTTAAGGTATTGCAAACTTAACGCTAAAATGGCTTGAACAGCTTTTTTTTTTTTTTTTTTTTTTTTTTTTTTTAATTTTAGTTCCGCGACCAACGCCGCGGCCGCTCTAACGTCCGTTGCCGGGCGTCTCTGGTTACAAGCCGAACGTATTTCCAGTGGCGCCCGGCGCACTTTGACCACCTCTGTGGTCTCTGCGGGGGTTGGGTCGGGATGAGAATCCCGCGTCGTTGGGGGTAGGGTTTTATCCCGCGTCAGTGAGTGAATCTGGTTGCGTGCTATGGGGCAAAGGCCCCGCAGCACGCAACCCTTCTAGCCTGCTTCTGTAAGGACGACAGGTGGCGATCCCGCCGTCCTCAGGCCCCGATCATGGAGGTCGATGGTCTTGGGCGTAGATGAGTCTGCGGCGGCCTCGCCGCTGACTACGGAACTCGGCGGGGAGGGCACGCTCCCTCTCCCTCTCGGCCGCCTCCTTCGCGAGCACGACTTGCTCGCAGAAGGACACGGCCGCGTTCCACCTACTCCCGCTGGAGACCATGGCTTGAAGCATGGTCTCCAGCGAGAGGGTATCCACGCCCAGACCCACTACGAGGTCCCGGCGCTGACTCGCCCACGCTGAGCACTCCACCAACGTGTGGAGTGCGGTGTCGTCGTCGGAAACCTCGCAGTGTTGACACCGGGGTGTGACCTCACGATGGATGCGAAACAGATAGCTACCGAAGCATCCATGCCCGGTAACGATCTGCGTCGCACGATACGTGAGGTCACCATGCTGCCTCTGCAGCCAATCGTCCATGATCGGTCTCACCGCCGCGATGATGGTGGCACCCCACTTGGGTTGCTCAAGTCGCACCCTCCATGACTCCATGAGATCCTGTCGGAGTTGGGACCGCCGGTCATCGATTTCTCGAGACGCAGGCCTGTGGTCCCGCTCCAGCGCCTCCTTGCGCCATTGGAACAATGACGCAAGGGCTCTCGCTTCCAGGTCCCATGGAGGGGTCCCGGCTAGGAGACATGCAGCCTCTCCGGAGATCGTGCGGTAGCCCCTTATTGTTTTGACGGCCAAGGTCCTCAACGGTCTGTTAAGGAGCGTTGAGTTGTTGGCCGTCAACCGCGCCGCCCATACGGGAGCCCCGTATAGGGCCATACTCCGCACGATCCCCAGGTACAGTCTCCTGCAGGAAGCGTTGGGTCCCTTTAGGTTGGGTATCAGTCGCGAAAGCGCGACCGATGCGTGTGTCACCTTGGGGACCAAACTTCGGAAATGTGGTCCGAAGTTCCATCGGCTATCAAGTACGATCCCTAGATACTTCATCGAGGGCTTGATGCCGATGCTAACGCCTCCCACATTTATGCTGGAACCTTCAGGTGGACCGTTCCGAGGTCTGTGAAAACACAGAACCTCGGACTTGTGCAAGGCCACCTCCAGTCCCAGCCGCCGTATCCGACCCACGACTTGAGCAACACCCGTCGTGACCTTGAGTGCTGCCTCCTGGTACGTTGCACCCCGCGCCGTGACGAGGGTATCGTCGGCGTAGCACGTTACGCCGACGCCCTCAGGCAACGCACCCCGCAGCACCCAGTCGTAGCCGATGTTCCACAGGAGCGGCCCCAGGACCGACCCCTGTGGAACACCGCACGACACATCCCGCCGAGCTGGCCCGAGCCAGCTGGGGAAAGCTATGGCCCTCTCCGAGAGATAGGCCCCGACAATACGACGGAGGTAGAGAGGCGTTTCGTGATACACGAGCGCCTCCCTAACGCAGCTCCATGGCAAGGTGTTGAACGCGTTGGCGATGTCAAGAGACACCGCCACCACCACCTTGCCCTGCGAGACTGCTTCCTCCGTCAGGCTCTTGACGCGCATGATCGCGCTCACGGTGGAGCGTCCCCGACGGAAACCGTACTGGTTGTCCGCCAGGTCTGGCCCCACCGTCGAGAGATGCTCGACGAGGCGTTCCGCGATAATTCGCTGAAAGAGCTTATACACCTCGTCGAGCAACACGATCGGCCGGTATCCGGACGGTGAGTCCACCGGCCGCCCCGCCTTACGGATCAGGACCAGCTTCCCCGTCCTCCACACCTTGGGAAACTGGCCCCTTTCGAGGCATGCGCTAAAGAGCCCCATCAGTCGAGGCCCGAGTTCTTCGAGGGCCAGGACCCATGCACGGCCAGGAATGCCGTCGGGTCCGGGGGCAGTGATTTTCCGGCGTTTAAGCCGGAGTACTGCCGCCCCTAGCTCCCCCACCCTGACTTCGGGTACGTCGTCTTCGCCGGTGCTATCCGCGTCGGGCAGAGACGGAGCCATGCGCGGAGGGACGTGCTCCTCCGCGCTCGTCGGAAACAGGGAGCCCATGACCCGCTCCAGCTGCTGCGGCTGGAGACTCTGGGTCAGTGGGGGCGCCCTAGGTCGGAGTTTCTCCCTGACCTGAAGGTACGGGCGCCCCCATGGGTTCTGCTGCAGGGTCTCCAGGAGCTCCTCGCGGGCCGCCGTCTTGGCTCGCTTTATTGTCTCCTGGAGATTACCTTTAGCCTCCCTGTAAGCCTGATAAAGCTCCGCCTCTCGGGTTGCCGCGTCGTCTGGGCGGCGATGCCTCCGGCGAAACCTGGTGTACTGGCGGCGGGCGGAGATGCATGCTGCGCGCAGCTGTGCAATCTCCGGCGACCACCAGTACACCTGCTTCCTTGCCGGTCTGGGTGTAACCCTAGGCATCGCCGCATCACAGATTTGCGACATGGCTCCCCTGAACCACTCCGCCTCGGCATCCACATCGGCAGGCCGGTCCGGTGCCGGAATCCAGGCCTGCACGATGGACGCCTCCAGGAGAGCCTCCCGATCCAGATGGTGAAGTGCCCAACGCGGATCCGGGGGATTTTCTACCGGCTGTGGGAGGTCAGGTGGGGGGACGACATCGAACCGGATGTACCGATGGTCCGAGTGCGTCTCCTCACCCTCCTCCACGTGCCAGCCAGTAATACGGGCGGCGAGGGCAGAAGTCGCGAAAGATACGTCCACGACCGAGCTGGTCCCTCGCCGCCAGAAGGTGGCGACATTCCCCCGGTTGAGGACCTCCAGACCACGTGTTCTGGTCCAGTCCTCAAGAAGCCTCCCCTTGTCCCTGGTTTCCCGGGAGCCCCACGCCACACTCCAGGCGTTGAAGTCTCCCAGGAGCAGGACAGGGCGAGGACGGCACGCAGCGAAGACGACGTCGAGCTCAGTGAGCCATAGCTCAAACTGAGTCTCGTCCAGTGTCGGCGAGATGTAGGTGGCCACGACTGCCAACCCATCATAGTCCGCCGCAACACACCCGCGGCCCCTTGCAATGATCGCAAGGCGCGAGCTGTCTGCGGCGGACCCCCCGAAGATAAAACAGGCCGAGCCGTCCTCGTCCACCGGGCTTCCCGGGTGGACGTAGTACGGCTCGGCGACCACGGCCAAGTTTATGGACCACTGCCGGATGCTCTGGTACAGAAGATCCTGAGCAGCGCGGCAGCGGTTCAAATTCACTTGCAGGATGCGGATATGGGCGTCAGACATTAATGGACGTCCATATCAGCATCCCGCCGAGAAACATCTGGCCGTGCAGTAGCGGCACCCCCACCGCTCTCAGCGGACGGACGAGGCTTTGGCCTCGAGGCGGCGCAGGTTGTGCTGCCAACCCGGTGGTCCGCAGTCTTGCCCTCCGCCTCGCATCTAAAGCAGCGAGGCGGGGCGTCGCAGGCACTTGCCTTGTGACCGGGCCGGCTGCAGCGGAAGCACCGATCGCCTACGGTGACTTCCGCTGTGCACTGTACTCCAACGTGCCCCACCACCATGCACCGGAAACATCTTGTTTCCCGGGCACGAAGGAGGTGCACCTGCGCCTTTAGGAAGCCCCCTATGAGGAGGCCTCGTCCGTCCGCCACTTTTAGTGCCGCCGCGACGGGGCACTGGAC
Organism: Nudaria mundana; assembly: GCA_963556515.1. NCBI lineage: Eukaryota > Metazoa > Arthropoda > Insecta > Lepidoptera > Erebidae > Nudaria > Nudaria mundana. The sequence continues at coordinate 23,080,460 of OY748291.1, forward strand.
GACTGTCGTGCCATGGCCAGTGAGGCTGAAGGAGATCTCTCCAGCCTTCACTTGGTCACGGGGACAGCCGCCCGCCTCCACGACGGCGGAAATCACTTCCTCCGTCGTGGCCGCGTCATCCAGACCGGAGACGCGCAATGCAGCGCATTTGGTGGGCCTGGTGACGCGGACGGCTTCTCCGTCCAGCTTGTCCCTAAGCTGAGCCGCTAGGGCATCAGCTTTGGGGCCGCTGGAGGCGCCGGATACCTCGAGGAGGCGAGCCCCGGTGCGTGTCGTCTTGCACCGGAGACCCCCCTGGATATCGAGGGCTGAGAGGTCGACTGAGGCTTTAACTTGCCTCAGGACATCAGCGTACCCCACACCCCTCTCCACACCCTCCGTCGTCACCGTAAGGACGACGTCTGTGGAGCGAGGAGCGCGGGGCCTCTTTGGCGCCTTCGCCGCGGCGGCTTTGGCCGCTTTCTTGGCGGCCTTTGTCTTCTTCTTTGCTCCCACTACTTCCCATCCCTCCCGTCTGGAGGGATGTGAAGAAGCAGCGGGGGCAACGTTGGAGGAGGCGGGGGTGGCAGAAGTTTCACTCTTCTTACCCCTTCCTCGCTTGGGCCGCGGTCTCAGCCGGCATCCGAATCGCTGGGGAAGCGGACGGGGGCGGAGCGGGGCGACGGACAGCGGGTGGCGTGCCGCTTGGACCGGGAGCGGAAGCACCGCCGCCAACCGCCGCGTATGTAAACGCGGGATGCGCCAGCGGAGGGCGGTACGCCCGGTCCTCGAGAACCGCGAGGCGCCTCTCGATCGCCGTCAGGACCTGCACCATAGTCGGCACAGGCGGTGACGGCGATTCGGGCGCCGTGGTGGGCACCTTGGTGGGCGCAGTGGTAGGTGCTGTATTGGCCGCAGGCTTTTTCTTCGGCGCTGGTCAGCCGTTGGAGGAGGCGGCATAGGAGCTGGAGCTGGAGCTGGAGGCCCTTTGACCACCATGGTCAAGTCCGCGACCTCCCGTCGCAGGACCTCCATCTGCCTCCGCGAGGCGGCGAGCTCCACCTCCAGGCTCTCCACCTGCAGCCGGAGCCTCACTTCCTCATCAGTAACGCTCCGCGCGAGGAGCTCGTCGAGCGAAGATTGGGCATCAGCCACCAACGATGCCACAATCCTCTTCTTGCCCTGCATGCCCTTGTTACCTTTCAAGGCTGCGTTCATCAGGGCAAGAGAACTCAAGAGCTCCCGCGCGGGCGGCACGCCGATATCTCTGCGACTGGGCAGGGGTGGTACAGAAGGATGGAGCGTTGGCGGCATCTCCTTCTCCTTCGCCAGTAGAAAATCGCCACGTGTCCGTGGCGTCTTTTTCGGCCCCCCTTCCTCCGACTCACTGCTCCCGGAGCAGCTAGTGCTCCGGTCGCGCGAAGGTCCCGTCTTTATTTCTTCGTGGACCCTCTTCGTAGGAGGGCCCTTTGTGTTCACACTGCTGGGACCTGGCTTGACGTCAGACCCAGCAGCAACATTTCCTGAAGGCGTCGACGTCACGCTGCGACTGGGCAGCGCGGCGCGTGCCTCCGTTTCGCTCGGCATCGGAGTCCGTTGGGATAGCGTGAGGTCGTCTTCTTGGTCCGACTCCGCCCAGAGAAAGGCGGAGCCGAGACCGGGGTAATCGTTTTTATCGGGTTGAGCCGACATAACTATTAATATTCGCACTTTATGGCCACAAGTTCGGACTAGAACGTTCGGTCACCCAACTTGCCACTGCGTTACCGTAAGCAAGTTGGGGTCCAGGGCGGACGACGAGGACGTAGTTTCTAATCACTTGGGGCCCCGCCCCGGCTTGAACAGCTATCGAGAAATATATCTGTTGGATACTGGGTGTTGAAGTATCAGTAAGAACTCCAGAAGTAGGTGTAACACTTTTATTGAATACAACTATGTATTGTTACAACTTTTATATATATAGGTTGTGTTATACATAGAATAATTGAATAGCGAATGTAAGATGGTAATAAAGTAAGTGGGAGCCCATCGCCCGAAGACTGGTTCGGTAACTACTCCTCGCAACGATAACGTTCATCGGCGCGAACAATATGTCTATATTGTCCTACTTTTTAACAAGAATTAACACAAAACACAGCGTAAAGATGTCTAAATCAAAACATCAAGCAATAATAAGTATTAAGTATTTATGCACTCATGTTTTTTTCAAATAAATAATTATCTTATGTCATCTGTCGTGATTTTTTTAATATTGTTTAATTTTTTAACGAATTTGAAATGCAGTTGACATAATCCTACTAATATTATAAACGCGAAAGTTTGTAAGTATGATGGATGGATCTTTGTTACTCTTTCACGTAAAAAGTACTGAAAAGGATTTTAATGAAACTTTACAATAATATAGCTTATACATCAGAATAACACATAGGCTACAATTTATAAAGATATTGTGTGAATTGTTCAAAATATGACGCGGCGCGACGGGAACGGCAAAAAGTCCAAATTACCACGCGGACGAAGTCGCGAGCGACCACTAGTAATGATATACGATAATATTTATCTGCAAACAGGAGGTGAATGAGGTGGTCCAAAAAGTGTATGGCGGTGAGAAACCTGTGCCGCTCTGGAATGAGGACGAAGCGTCTGCGCTAAGCAAGATACTGTTCTCTCTCACTATCAGGATCAAGGTATAATAATAACTAGACAGACATACATCACGCCTATATCCCCAAAGGGGTAGGGCCAATCATTTGTTGGTTCAACGTACGGGGCAAGCGTATTGCCGTTAGCAGGCACTATAGAAAATCAATGACCGCCGCTCTGTAATTAAAACCAAAATATTTATATTATAAATAGGATATCTTCAATCTGGACGGCGGACGCCCGCGGCTTCACTTGCTTGACAAATAATAAACTAAAAATCTTCCGAGAACCATTCTATTTATTGGTGAAAACCGCATCAAAATCCGTTGCGTAGTTTAAAGATCTAAGCATACATACCGAACGGGTGACTTTGTTTTACAATATGTAGTGATAATGAAGTGAAGTGATACAAATATTGGTAATTAGAGTTTATAATAATTCCAGCGTATCCAACTGACAGCAACAACTCCGAGCAACTCGGCCGTCCGTTTAGAAACAGGTCTGGTCGAGTTCGAGATATCGAACCGCGTACAGAACGTTCAGCAACCGACCGAAGCTTCCGAAGTGAGATTGTTCGCGAGGGCTCAGGTGGACGTCAACATCAGCTTAGGACAGCTCATAAGGAATGCTATGTTCGAGGAGGCGGAACCGGAGTTTCAGCAGTATGCGTTCTTTAATACCAGGATCTGTGAGTATATTCTATTTTATTCTTTCAATTGTCGGCACTCGGTGGAACCTATAGTAATACATAAAATGAGGATGTTTCTTTGAAAGGGTAGAGTCATATTAGACGCCCACTTATCGCCAGTAACTTTGTTGGTCTCACGTGATAATTGGCCGCACATCAGCAATTTTATATTTGTTAGAGCCTCGTCTATTAATCACTTGCAGGTGAGGTGACGTGCTTGGCGGGACCCCTTCACACCCTAGTTATGTATTATGAACAAACTAAATTATACTTATTCCACTGACTGTTATCATACATTAATGGCTATCAACTTTTCATTTTGTTTCGATGTACATATGACCCAATGTTGCCACTACTTGTACTGCTAAATGTAAAGCTTCTGTATGTTTGGATTTTGTTATAATCAATTTCAGTTAGGGGGCCATACATAAATTACGTCACACGAGAGATACTTGACAGATTGTTATTTTTAAATAACTTAATACAATTCCATTCTACTTTCCGTATTATGTACATTTAAAAAATAACTGACCCATATTCCAGCGATGCGCAACGCATTCCAAGACGAAATGGTATGCGGTGAGGACAAGGAAGTGGTTCTGATAACCCTGAAGCGTCCTCTCATATACATACAACCGGTGGCAGTAGACAAGGCTATACTCGTGTGGCTCAACTATAAGAACGCATATGAGTACTGGACGGAGAAGCGACTCAATCTGAACAAAGAAGTACTTACTGCTACGCAACAGGTCTTTGAGAAGGTATATAGCGATTACGATGATATCCCCGATTTCTTTCCACCGTAGAGCTCCAAATCATCATTATCCACTGAGCCTTTTCCCAACGTAGCTTGGGTCGGCTTTTCAGTCTAACTGCGATGCAAATGAACTTGGATATTTTCCGTGAAGCGTCTGCTATCTAACCACCACAGCCATTGGCGGTGCTTCTAATATGACCCCATTTTATAGTTTAACTAACAGACTTTGATGAGGTAAATCTCTCATCACTCGATTCAATAAAGAAGATCGCATGAAAAAATTTTCTGCTGTGTAAATATGTGACGATATCTGCCGTATTTTCTACAATTTTTTTTTAAGATATTTTAGTAAGTAAATGCAATGTCTAGCAGTTCTTACAACAGGCGTTATTATTGTATGTCGCACTGTACAGGTACAACTGACGTCCCAGATCACAACCCCGCACCTCAGCACATTATTCCTGCAGCTGAACGTCGAGGATATCGGGATATGTCTGCCACTCAACCAGCCTCCTGTAGTGGTGAGTCTCATTTTCTTGCTATTATTTAATGGTAGCAATCAGTCTTGAAGATTGCACTACCCATACTCGGTCTCTTACAATTTATTTTTGCTAGATTTTGTTATCTAGCATAAATTATAGTTTGTGTTTCTCGTTTTTCAGGAAATCAATATTTATCAAATATAATGTTTTCGGTTGAATCTATAACTTTTCTTCTTCTCTTGGTTTAGCTAATCAATTGTTTGGAGCGTCTATTGGATGGTTGCGAAGGTGCCTTGTGGGTCCTCGCTTAGCGCGTGTGTATGTTTGAGGAATGTCCTTCTAAGGCAGGGTCGCCATGAAGTGTCCGAACAAATGAAACTCATCTGACTAGGTTTAGCTTATGTTTAGTTTAAACGCTTTCTAATGCTTGGCTATCGTCGACAAACACTAAACCTTGACAAACATTGCACACACATAATGCTATGCAAACAAGCCAACCGTGTAAATGGAGTATTAGATTTATTACTGGTGCCGTTTCCCAGGCAGTCCATAATCTAAAAATTAACTTTTAATACTTACACAGTTGATGTTTTGTTACACACATACACATACGCGTTTAGTATTGAATTTGAATTGAGCAGAAATTCTCTTTAGTGGTAAATAGAAACGGTCAGTCTGAGCATCAGCATACAGTAAAGTGTACATAATAGTTACACCCACGTGTCGTGTACACAGGGCCGCGGCTGGGGCGGCGAGGCGGAGGCGCGCGGCGCGGTGGTGGTGACGCTGGAGAGCAGCAGCATCGGCGCGTGCAGCTCGCGCGCGCTGGTGTCGAGCGGGCGCTTCGTGGGCCTGTGCGTGCGCTTCGCCGTGGACTTCGAGGCGTCGCTGGACGACTGGCGGCCGCGCGCCGACGAGCCCGACCTCAACGTGTGCTGCGTGTCCGCCGGGACCTACGAGGTGTGCTCCAGGACCACCGCGCCCAGGCAGAACGGTATGTACCGCTCCGACCCGGCAGTTAATGCTATAATATGTACTTTAACTATAATCCTGCAAAAAACATGCAGTACGACGCAGTGTGAATCGAGCCTAACCTAACCCACAAGCCAGGTCGGATGACGTGCCCGTCCAAGCTGTGACTGACACTGTCGAGCTGTCCTTTGACCTTATAGAATGCGAAGCGACGAGCTGTGGGAACTTTGTCCCCGACATCTTTTATTCCGGTAAGCAACGAGACTATTCAATCCCCCGACCACGCAAATGAAACTACTTTCCCTAGTCGTGTTAAAATTCCTATTCTTTTCCTGCAGAAAACGCTAAATGGTTCCTGAACGTGTCCTGGCAAATGGAGGGCGTAGACATCCACCTGGACGTGAACGTGGGCAAGCAGCTGTCCGCCCTGGGACACACGCTCACTATGCTCACGGGGTTCGAGGAGGAAGACCCTATGAAGATGGACTATGAGAGCGATATTGATGATGAGGCGGACAATAGTAAGGACTCACAGGTATGTCTGGACCATTGAACAATACCAAAAAATTTGTCACTAAACAGCACCATTCTCGTTTCTAATTACATTTGTCTTTACTGCAACCGAATTGAGCACAGCGTCTGTATTTCGAGACGATGTTTGTTCCAGGCTAGTAGATATATTATCGGATCTCCAGGAATGTCGGCACGAGTGTTCCTTAATTTATATATTTTTTTCATCGTGACAGTTTCAAATTGAATGATTCAATGTTGATTGGGGGAAAACGGGCAAAAGCGCATAATTTCAGTATTTTTACGTTTAATGACGATATCCATACCCTTTGTGCTCGAGAGGTTTACCGTGTTCTAACCATGCAAAGCCACTAGAACTAGCACCACTAGTATATTACTAGAGGGAAATGTAAATTAAAAGAGATTAAACGAAGTGAGAATTTTAAAACAATCATAAATGAATATTACATACTTAAAAAAGGATAGATATGTTACTAGAGCATGTCTAGAAAACTTGAAAAAAAGCCAATAGTTTTTTGGTCAAAACGCAGTTCAAATTTGCTCGTTTCGCGGGAACAGGTTTGAAGTGGGAGTTTATATGCAGGTTGTTATCTATAGTTATAAGAATACCTACTTTACTTTTTAAACTTTCGCGTTTTGTACACATTATTAACTAGAGACAAACGGGTCTTTTACGCGATTATTGAGATATATACGTACCTCTTTATTAACCGAACGTTTCGACCCTGTTACTGTCACTTTGTCGTCACTACATATTGTGTTCGAAGAGCCACCACGGCTATCAGTGACGACGAAGTTGGAGTAGTTGATCAAACACGCACTTCACAAAGACGACGATGAGCTGAAGCCAGTCCACCCGTGACCCGGCTCTTGTAACAGGGTCGAAACGTCGGGTAATAAAGAGGTATATCTCAATTGTCTCAAGTTTATAACCTTTTTTCTTGTTACAGGAAAGTATAATCTTCCGTCGTAAATACACGGACCACCTGCCCGCATTCGTGTTCGACACCAGCATAGATGCGAAGAAACGTTCCAAACTGATCGAGAAGGAAATGAACGAGCAAGCCAAGATCATCAACGACCTTCGGACCCTCGGAGCCAGTCACTCCACTATTGAGCACGAGATGAAGAGACTGCATGAGCTTGAAGCACTCGTGTTTAAAGATTTTAGGAGGTATGGAATACGATGTATTTGAAATCTACAAAACAATATTTTTTACTTCAGTTACAAAGTGACTGAATAAAATAATGAATTCCAATAATAATATATGAACAATTTATTTTAATAGGTTTTGCTATTTATTACTAGACATCGGACTATACGCATTTGCATGTTTGCATAATATGCAAATGTATATAATGCGTTATTGCACTTTTTAAAAGTTTATATTTACTTTCACCGGTCCCAATGTCTGTGTGTAATTAAATCTTGCAAGTTAAATTTAACACACTTCCCGGTTTCCGATTGAACTGAAAGTTTGCCCGCGTATGTAAGTCGCATGACAATGCAATATTGTGATGATAAAAGCTTGACAAAAAAAAAATGGATATTATTCATTGATGATATTTCAGTAGCGTATTTGGTGTGTTGTATTTTGCTGTTTTATTCGAAGTCATAGAGTTGGTTGGAAAATTTGCCAAATCAGACGCCATAACATAATTTCAAGTCTTGGCATTTGAAGAACCTTCAATGAAACAAATATTTCTCTTTTTCAATTGAAAAAAAATTAGAAACTAAAAACCTTTCTCTGTGCATGTCTTTGGACAATATTAGAAAATAAACGTAAATTGTAATAATAAAATGGTTTGTGATTGTCCATATATTATGCATACCGAGCCACTAGTTTGTAAGAATAAGAGAGTTGATCTGTCTGCTTGGTGGGTAACAGGGACATGCTACAGAAGCTGCGTCGCCAGAGCGTCCGCGCCAGCTCCATCACCAAGGGCAAGCTGGGGCTCGGCTCCAACCGCTCCCAGTCCTTCGTGGTGCCCTCGCCGCCGCCCATACACGTGCGGGACCTGGCCGACAGGTGAGTGACACTTCCAGGGAGCTGTCTCACTAGTTCCATGGGCCTTATCTAGTTGGAATTCGGTCCCATGAAACCAATGAGAAAAATGATATGATATGGGTTTAAAGATTTTAAAACTTTTGACGAGCTTTTTGGGATCAATGGCGTCTGAAAACCTGACTAAATGAAATATCAATCGAAAGTGCCGCATAGTTATTGAGTAGTATTACTTTTAAATTTAATAGTAAAATTAAAACGTAACTAACAATAGTAAAAACTACGTATTTTATACCTGTATTACATATTTATAGGTCTTATAAAGGTAACGTTTTATTCCATATAAGAGAAACATTTTTATGATTTGTTTACATTTAGTTAACTACCTAACCGAACCAACAACACCTACCAAATAACATGACACCTCGCTCTTTGTACCTAGCATGTGCTCGGAGACCCTGGGCATGTGCTCGGTGGTGGCGGGGGACTCCGGGGAGACCTTGCTGCTGGGAGACGACGAGCGCCGCCTGGCCGACATCATAGAGGGGGGCAGCTGGAGCTCCATGGAGAGCGAGACTCTTACTGGTGACTAGCTTATATCTACACCGTGAGATTACAGTGCTTGTAGTAGAGGAGACGAGGAAGATTCTCCTATCTGGTAACCAGATCAGTCAAATAACACAACAACAAAAATCTATGTTTTATGTTGCATTTTAGTATATAAATTATCTCTATATATAAAAATGAATCCCTATTTCTCTTGGTCACGACATAACGCGTGAACGGCTGGACCGATTTCGCTTATTCTTTTTTTGTTGTGTTCGTAATTATCAGGAGAAGGATCTTATGGAAGAAAAAAAAAGTTATGCGGAACATTAGAAAAATGAATGCGGTACGAAGTTCGCCGTGCTTGTCTTTTATATATAAATAAAAATTAGTCGCCGTTGGTTTGTCTCGCTAAAACTCGGAAACAGCTCGATTGATTGGGCTAATTGTGGTCTTGAAATATTCGTGGAGGTTCAAGGAAGGTTTAAAAGATAAATTCGGGCCGTACTAAGTTCGCCGGGGCAGCTAGTATTTGATAAAAAAAAATGTCTCATTTAGTTATCAGATGAGTGAAAGTCAATCTTCCACGGTTCTTAGACCATTAAACCATCCCAAAAAGTACTTCGGGTTCCTTATTTCCTATGGGTGTACCCGCTAAGAGACCGAGAGGACTCTGGTAGTATACCTAAAGTTCTCAAAAACGGCAAACGACTTGCTACCTATAGAATACGAAATGTTTGACGGAAATGTGGATCTTACCAACATTTCTAACGAAATTAAGATTTTTTAATTAACGATAACTCTTATGGTACGGAACCATGACTGATGCAATACTCCATTCTCAGTTTAGCTATGTTTCGAGACATCACACTACGCCTGTTTCAAGGTATATGTATGGTACAGTAGGTCCGTCCCGCTCGGCGTCCCTCCGCGGCCCCAGAACCCCGGGCAGGGCCGCAGGGCCCGGCGGCCCGCGGCCCGACCACCCGCTCGGCGTGCAGCGGCAGAGCTCGCTGCCGGCGCACCCCGACCACTGGCCGGACGAGCTGGAGCCGGTGGAGCTGAGGAGGAAGCACGACTATAGGTGCGTGTTCATCTGTTCACTGATTCATCATCATCATCATATACAAACAAAAATTGACACAAAAACCGACTTCAAACTGCCGAAATGGGACCAAATTGAAATTGGACCATTTCGGAAGTTGTAGCTTTCAATTAAAACAATAATTTCACTACACACAATTTGGTTCACCCACTCCAAAGATATGATATGGCAACAAAAAAAACATGCAGTTGAATCCTTTTTTGGAAGTCGGTTGATAAGTGAGGCCGCACTAACGTAGTAGGGTTATTTCCATATCCACTGAACATATTTAAGTAAAATTCCCAACAGATCTGACGAGGCACAATGTGGACGAATCACCCCTTACCCGCAAGCAATGAGTTAATATTTAGACATGAATGATACTACTTATCCCGGCGAACTTTGTATCGCCTCAAATATTAAAAAAAAATATACATAAACATAAACAAAACATAGCATCACGCCTTTTTCCCCGAAGGGGTAGGCAGAGGTGTGCAAACACTATCTCGCCAGCTATGTTAGGTCCCATGTAATAGGGGGCGAGCCTATTGCCATTTACCGGGCACAAGTTCCAGACTATGGGATAATTATCTGGGTAAAATTCTAAAGAGAATTATACATTATCCACCAGACCCGGGAATCGAACCCGAGACCTCGAGCGGGGCAGTCCGTACATAGTACCATTGTGCCACCGAGGTAAAAAAATATATATATTTTAATATGTCATGCAAATGTATGTATTATTAATTATAATTGAAAAACGCGACGGACGGACAGACAAATTGTCGTATTAAATATAATAATATAGATGTCATCGTACTGTACCAGTCATCGTAGCTCATCGGCAGAACATATCCTTGTCAGGGAAAGGCGTGACCTTTCGAGTGCGGCCGGTGTCGTTCGTTTTTGTGATTTATAATTCCTAAATATTTAGGATCGAATGAATTAACGGTTATTTGACATAAGGTTTTTGTACATCGGAAATTTCCTAAAGGAATGTAATTATTTAGCAAACACGATAATTTACTGTTCTATTGTTAATTTTTTTGATAGAGACTTTCTCTTTAATATAGTATAGGTTATAGAACTAAAATATCATCGTTATGTGATAATGTTCAAAATAAAATGAATCGTCTACAGCACTCAGCAGTCAGACCCTCAAAGCTCGGAGACCAAGGCGAGTAAGAGCAAGACTGCGGAGCCCAACATCGACCTGGAACTGGACGTGAAGGTGGACATCAACAGCGGCAAGTGTGTATTGCACACTAAGGAACCCACTAAGGAGGAGGACTTGAAAATGTATGCTACATTCTTCTTGTTTTTTATATATTTCACTTTTCGGTTTTATAAGAAAAAATATATATCGCGTGATTAACGCATTATGAAGTACATTCATGAGCATGGAAACATTCTCAAAATTCTAATTCATTCAATCGCAAAAAAACGAATTCTAAATTTGATAAACAATTATGTAAACGTTAAATTGTCAAAAAAACTGTGACAACGTACTTCAGTGTACTTCAGGAAGTTTTGTGCGATTAAATAAGTAAATATATCGCCTACAGTGGTCGCGGCATGCGCGTCGGCCGCTCGGCGTCAGGCGGCCTGGCGGGAGACGGGCGAGACGGGCGAGACGGGCGAGACGGGCGAGACGGCGCGAGCGGGGGCAGCCCCACCGCGCCGAGGCGCAAGGCGGCCGCGGCGCGCTCGCAGCCCGCGCTCGACGTCACCGTGTTCCGCGTGCCTGGCCTGAACCTCAAGGTGCCGTATACCTACACGCACGCACTCACTCGTACTATTTACTTTACTCCGACTCGATGTAGGTTGCTCACTGACTTGATACTGATATTAGTAGTTATTTCAAACTACTCCAAGTCACTGAAGACTCAGTGACTTGGATGCAATAATTGCAAAATGTAAAAAATATTATTTTATTTATTTATGTAGTGTGCCATACGGTTACATGTTTCGTTATTCGTACTTAATAAAATAAAATAAAAAGTAAATAACCAACAGAACTCATCCAACAGGTACACTACGAATCAAAAACATTGCCCGAGGAAGTCACCTCCCCACAGACGGTACCTCTGCTACCTCTGAACATCCCCACGCGGAAGGTGAACACCAAAAAGGCCGCACTATTCGCATGGATCACGGTACAGAGCATTCCAGAGGAGACCATCATCAGTCCTCATATTTTGGAGTTTTTGGAACAAACTCTGGAACCAATACCGACAAAAGCTTTTTCTGCGCCTACACCCGGTAAGATTTATTTCTTTGTCTATTGTAAATTAATTAGTTATGAGATTTGGTCATAAAAAAAATAGTTTTTCAAACTTTCTGTAATACATTCTACGAGTACCTAGAAATTATGATACGATAAAATACTACAGTTCAATTGTTCCCAAAACGTGCCTGTAAATAATACGAGAGTGCTACTGCTGTAACCAGTTCCATGGCGGTCATACCAGTGCAAAGCGAGGATCCCTAATTCATGGATTAATGGATATTTAAACGAAAGTAAAAATGTACAGTCAAGGTTCAAAAGTGCATTCCCATTATTATAATGCAATAGATCGACTGTATCCTAATGCTCAGACTGCAGGTTGTATCAGGTAGTGTGTACACTGTGCAGAAGCGGAGAGCGGCTCGGCAGGTCGGTCGGGCTCTGCGTCCGCGTCGTACGGCCAGTACGTGTACGCGTCGTTCCCGGTGGACGTGATCGTGCACTTCCACATGCAGCCGTCCACCTTCCGCTTCAGCTGCCTGCCCGCGTCGCGCGTGGAGTGCCTGCTGCAGCTGCCCAGCCTGCAGATCGTGTTCAGCTCCAAGCGGGCCACGGACGAGTGAGTCACCCGCAAACTACATATCATTATATTATCTACCACGTCTTTTCTTGTATTTCTAGTAATGTAATTTGTTCTTACAGGGAGATGGCCGAGCCGGCTGTAGCGATGGGTGGTCTCAGCGTGACAGGTTGTCTAGCTGACTTCTCCGTGAACATGTTCCATCCCTACGGAGGGAAGAAGTCCAGCCTCAAGGAGGCGCAGTGGTCGCCTCTATCTGACACCGAGAGGAAGGATTCGTTGAGCATTAACGTGGAATTTGTTAAGTTCCACTTGTCGAGGTCCCGTAAACTTGACTTCCAGACCGACCAGGACTTGTCCAAAGCCACTGTTCGGTTTTCAAGTAAGTGATGTTGAACAATTTGTGTAGAAAATTATTTGCTCTTGTTCTTGTCTATCCATAGCTTTTCCGACTCGAGTCAACTTCTTTAGGCTTCGGCTTCTTTAACTTCGACTGTAAGCGAATTGTAATTATTTTCTTTTTACTTTGTCACTTAATCCACTTAACATTTTTTCTTCTATCAGCTATCGTGGACGTGGGTTCAGCGTGGTTTAAGTACGACATGCGGCGTCTGGGAGAGATCCTGGCCTTCCCCAGAGCCTGGTACAGGAGGACCATTGTACGACGGATGTTTCTAGGAGATCTCAGTTTGAACCATGACACTAGACATCATCATCATCACGGGTAATTTTGATGTCAATCAGTAGGATTTCTTTTTGCACACCTTTTGGCAAGTTTAAATTTCTTAATATACCGTTTGGTAGGAAATATTCCCTAAACCTTTCAATTAAAAAGAGTGCCTATTAAAATGCCAAAATTATTGGTGACAGTTAATTATTTTTCCTTTTTATATATCCAGCCCTTCAAGTAGCAACGGCCCGGTGTCTCCGGGAATGGCTCCGAGAGAGAAAACAAAGACTGCACCTGATCATCAGAAACCTAAAGGTATTAATGCTTCTCGTTTGTTTAGTTCGTAATTATTGTCAGACTGTCTTATCTGGTGAATATTTTTTTGAGAAAATATATAATAGATTATTTTGTATGTGGTACAGATAACAAACCGTCAGTACCAGTGGGAGGCGCGGCCTGGGAGACCCTGGTGCTGTTCGCCGTGAACTTCACCAAGCTCAACGTGCACATGAACATGGGCAACGTCATGGGGAACGTCAGGTCAGTCACCTCACCATAGAAATATGTTTACGACGTGTGGAAACCTAAATATTGAAAGAATTCTCAATTTTATGTATATTTTAATGTATTATATGTATTCTGAAAGTAAACCTTACCTATATAAAAATATAACTGAAAGAGCAACGTTTAGGACCATCAACCTGGAAAGCTTTGGACGGTCAAGATTCAAAAGTGCATTACCATTATTACAGTGCAATAACTCGATGCTGAGAGTGCAAAGATTCTATAATAGCAAACAGTCGAGATAGTGCAAAGATTCTATAATAGCAAACAGTCGAGATAGTGCAAAGATTCTATAATAGCAAACAGTCGAGATAGTGCAAAGATTCTATAATAGCAAACAGTCGAGATAGTGCAAAGATTCTATAATAGCAAACAGTCGAGATAGTGCAAAGATTCTATAATAGCAAACAGTCGAGATAGTGCAAAGATTCTATAATAGCAAACAGTCGAGATAGTGCAAAGATTCTATAATAGCAAACAGTCGAGATAGTGCATTGTAATAATGGGTATGGACTTTTGAACGTTGACTGTACCTATACGTACATGCTATGTTTCTAGCTGGCAGAGTCGCGACTTCAACTGCTCAGGTCGACTGAGCATCGGCAGCACTGGGCACCGCAACATGCTGGTGGGCCTGGAGCTGGCCAGCTCGGAGCTGGACGCGCGCGGAGGTATCGTGGGCGGCTCTATCTCGCTCTCCGCCATCCACACGTACGGTACGTGCACGTAGACGTACACGTGATCATACTACACTAGTTTTGTACAATATACAGCTCCCAAGTCGCGAGTTAGGTTTGATGTACTCATAATATACATATTAAATACTAATATTGAATTGTTTTGAGTGTAGTGACGCGTGGTTGTTTAGTTGCTGCAATTTGCAGAGTAGGTTAGTTGTGGCATTTTGCGGAATACGTGAGGTGGGATACGTATCAGACACTGTGTAATATAAAATGTATGGAGCGTTTCAAATCCGTGCCCTGTCTCAGCACTGTACTCAATTTCTCTATTTCCAGTGCACATAGAGGAGGAGGCGGGCTGCAACCCGAGTCACGTGTGTGGTCTCCGCCTGGCCGCTCTGGAGCTGCGCCTGGAGTACATGGGCACCCCGGTACTGCTGGCGAGGGTGTCCCGCCTGCAGGCCGCGCTCCGGGACGAGTGGCTGGCGCGGGCCAGGCAGCCGCCGCACCTGCCGCACAGGCCCACCTCCAGGTGAGTGTCAGTGTACCCTGGGGCTATCCTTACGGAACGGAACCGGGAAAAAGTAAAAAAATTCAAGTTCACAATGATGTTCAATTAATGTTTTATTTGATCCCTTTGTTTTAGACCGGCAACAATCCTGACCCACGGAACCCTGAGCTGGCATCAGCTACAGATCCTAATGTCCCGAAGCACAACTCCCGACCTTCTCAAGATGCAGCTGAAACTCGAGGAGTTCTTCACGCAGCAGTTCAAGTCCAGCAAGAGAGTATTCAGCTCACTCCATCCTAACTATACTGCCAGCAAGAGAGATAGGAGGGAAAGTGAGTAGTTTACCTTTACTTCTTTGCGTGTGGATGGGTGGCAAAGGGCCAGGTGGTAAAGACATGCTGGTAGACCTATAAAACGATGGGCTGATGCGACTGAATTAAAGTGGGTAAGGACAGGGAGGCATGGACAAGGCGTAGAAGGTTTATACCCAGACAGACAGACACATATCACGCCTATATCCCTTAAGGAGTAGGCTGAGGCGCATTATACACCCACAACTTGCCAGTATTTTTAGTCCCACGTAATAGGGGGCAAGCCTATTGCCGTCACCGGGCACACATATAATGGGTTATGTTCAAAATGGCCGAATGAATTTAACAAAAAGTATATTGTAATATCGATATAAATAAATTGAAACCCGTTGCCTTGAGAAGAAATGTTGATGAAAGGCAACTAAGCTTACGTGCCAGCCGCTATAGCACACCCAATTAAAGTCCTGGACGTTTCGGACTTTAGTTCTGGGTGTCCCGGACTTTTACCCAAAAAGGTATAAACAGTAAAAGTGTATCAACGCCCTATAAGTTGCTCATTAATAGGATGATCGCAAGTTTTGTAGCTAGTATTGGGCTAGCAGTTCTTGTTCAGTTGTCAGAACGTTTCTCCTGGTCCGGTTTATGAGTAGCTCGATATTGCGACCCATGTCTAACGTCTCAATATGATTGTATTCTCAGATATGAAATACGAAGTAGCTTCTAAATAAAACTAGTACTAAAACATCGACTTGAACCAGTACGAACGAGTATATGCACAATGCACCTATGTTGGTCTCCTATCTCTTGTGTAAAGTAGACTCAAAAATAAATAGGTTTTGGTACTGTTCCACCCCAGCGTCAGCAGCTTCTACGAGTGCAGATTCCCAAGGTCAGCCGCAGCATCAAGAGTTGCGTCACCACCGGCATTGGCAGAAAGTGCTGCAACTGATATCCGGCATGCAACTGTCCACTCTGCCTACACCACTCCCCGCTAATGGTATGTATTTTTGTTAAAAAAAATCGATTGGCTTGATTCTATATCCAAATTACAATTTTTTTTTAAACATTTGTTTTGTTTATTTATTAGCGTCGTATAATGTATGCTTTCGATTGTCGGCACTTGGGGGAACTTATCTATATATTTAATACGACAATAAAAAAAAAAAAAAGAATATTTTATTAGTAATTAAAACATTTTTAAAAAAAACTGGCATCATCAGAGGTGTTTACTCATACCAGTGTCTCCATATATAAATTTAGTATTACCGTGTTGCAAGAGTAAAAATACGGTGTTTACCGATAAAATTACGGTAGATAAGTTGTGACGATACCGCAAATTACCGTGTATTTTTTTAAAGTAAAACTAAATTATGATGAAAATAAACTCCAAGTTATGGTACTTATGTTTTATTATTAATTTGATAAGTACCAAAAAAAACATGACTCTCCTATCATAACATTATCTTTTTCGTAAATTGATTTATTAAATTTAGATAGCATTTCATTAGTAGGTCTGAAATCAACACAATTTTTGACGTTTCTTTTTATTGCTTGCTGTGTGAAAATATTTCCTTTTATGGTTTCAGTTAGAATTTTGTTCCTTTTTTTGGTTTTATGTCATTTACTTGGCCAAAAATGCTCTCCATCTCTTCCAATTTACCAATTATATTGCACTAACAATACCAACATTTATTTACAATAAGAATTACAATATACAAAATATACATAATTATATACTAAAAATATTTACATTACAAAATATCGTTTAAAAAATCCTCCGCGTCATTGCCGACTGGGAAGGTTCCCAGAATGCTGGCTGTGTTGGATGGCGATACTTATTCTTTGGGCTAGAAAATAGCCAGCCTTCTGGTCCTGAGAAGCATCGATTAGGCGTTTAGCAATGTCTCTATACGCGGTGACGAGCACTCGGACCCCATGACCCCAGTGTCTCAACCCCAAACGGCTCAAATATGTAATCACCTGCTAGGTATAAACTATACCTACTATATTAAAACAAATCTATGAAACTTCAATACGCGTCCGTACTTAGAGGTAATCAACTAACTAACAAATTCAAATTCAAGGTTGGGGGAATCCCCATCATCGAAGAGCAGTGTTGTCATTAGAAAAGTAAAGCTGAGATTCGGTTTAAGGAGTATTTTATACACACACTACGTAATTTATTATAGTAATACGGTGACATATGACACGGTAATACCATTATTACCTTGACGGTAGACTGCGACCAGATTACGGTGCATCTACGGTAATTACCGTGTACATGGAGACACTGACTCATACTCAATCACTCACACAATTCACTTTTGTAACAGATTTTCTGCTAATATTATTTACTTTTAGAACACTTTTACTTTTAGAGGATTGGTGTATAAGTGAGTTTTTTTCAAAAATGTATTAGCGTCGTGTTTTTCCCATATTTCTGAGCTTATTGTCATAATGGATATTTAAAAAATCGGTTAATTATGGACTATGAGTTCCGTCATGGCAGTAAAACGGCACAATGTGTCTGTTCTGATTTTGACTTGAAATATGAACCTCGTGGTCATCTAATACTTCGAAGTGGCATTTGTGATAATATTTTTGATGGAACTACAGGCACAGTGCTCGGCGGCACCATGGAGCTGCACGGCACGAACGTCTCTCTCGCTTGCTTCCACGGCAACAGCCTGAAGGCCAAGTCGTGGGCGCTGTTCAGCCTCAAGGAGCCGTGTATCAGCTTCGCAACAGAGGCGCAGCAGGTCGCCAACGAGACTGGTAGCGTATACAACATATTATTACTAAACATCTGTATATTTTTTCTAATTATGCATGCATAGGGGTTTTAGAGGTTACAAGTCCAATCACCTGCGATTGGTGCAGCTGCCCATCAGCTGGTGTGGCTTCTGCAAACGTTAAAGTGCCTTTAACTAGCTTAGTTAACCGTTTTGGGGTAATACGCCCGGTTAATTTAATTGTCTATAACTTTTGCAATCTTTGCGACCGGCACTTGGATTTTCTCCTAAAATATCTACATGCCATTCCGAATCGGATGTCACCTCGGTCATAACTTTTGGACAATTAGAAAGAGTTGTGACCTAAAAAGCTCTTGTGAACCAGATTATGACACCTAGAAACGATACTGTCAAACAATATGTCGGTGTGGGGTGGGGCGGGCTGGCGGGCGACGGGCGAGCGCTGATTGTGTTCTATTCAGCATTGACTAAGCATAGTGTTCCTCGGTGTGGCTGCAGGCGAGCTCGAGGTGCACGCGGTGCAGAGCCTGACGGCGGCGCTGGGCGGCGCGGGCGGGGGCTGGGGCGGGCCCCGCTCGCAGCACTCCATGGCCACCGTGTGCCGCATGACGCGCTCCATGCTGTTCCCGCCACAGTTCAAGACGCTCAACGAGTGGTTCCAGTACGCCTTCGCCAACAGCGAGATTGATGGTAACCACTCACTTCTTAGCTAGAGGAATTTATATTTTCTGTCATCTATACTTATCATCCACTAAGCCTCTGCTCGACCTAGTTGGGGTCGGCTTTCCAGTCTCACTGCGATGCTCGTTATTTCCCATGAAACGACTGCCATCTGTCCTCCACACCCTATTTGCGATATCGAAGTTCTTCTGTTGGAGCAATCAGAATTTTAGTGCTCCAACTACCCCTAACGACTGCCATAGATGTTCGTATGACAACCGGGACCGACGCGACAACGTGCCGGAGAGGCATCCGAGAGCGGCCGGGCCAACTGCTCCGGTGACGTGGTCGGTAGTGCATCGGCTTTCAACTCCGGAGTCTCGAGTTCGATTCCCGGGTCGAATCAAATATTTGTGTGATCCACAAATGTTTGTTTTGGAGTTTGTGTGTTTACTACGTATATTATGTATGTATTTTTATCCGATTTCTAGATCCCATAGCACAAGCTCACAGCTCAGTCCAAAATATTATTTATTTTGCCACGAGCCCTCCAGTCATCTAATCGATACTAATATTGATATCATGTATTGATGTAATGTCCATAGCGATCGAGTTGTTCCCGTGCCTGGAGCGTGAGGGCGCCCCCAGCGCCAGCACCAGCAGCGGCGCGGGCTCCACCGAGCGTGGCGCCAGCGCCGAGCGGAGTCGAGCTGCGGGGGACAAGCATGTGCGGGAGGTAGGGGGCTCCCCCGATGTTGTGTGATAGGTAGAGACGGGGGATGTTGGTTACGACTTGCCGCTCAAATCTAAAATTAAAGTCAAAAGGAAACATAAAAAGAATTGTTAATTCAGAATTGCATGTGAAAATCAAAAAGAAATAAAAATATCTTTAAATGTGTTGGTGTCCCTAACTAACAATTATGTACGTCAATTTGTTTCCTCTAGATTTAATTTTACTGTTTAATCCTCAAGATAGTGAGTATTCTGTCAATTTAAACTCACGGCCACTCTTTTCTAATCACTCACGCTTCTCGAATATGTTCATATTTGACAATAGAAAATATAACACCCCCTTTACACTACTCGCGAAGTTGAACGAAGTTAGACGAATAGGATAGTGTAGAGAGGCACTTCGGCTTTCCTCGTCCAACTTTACCTCGCCTCGGGCGACTTCCATATTATGTTGTCGGTTTTTGCGCCCGAGTCAAAGGGCCCGAAGTTGCACTAAGTGCGTTCACGAAGTACCTCTCTACACTACTCGGCCGACTTCGTAGTATAATGGTACGGTTACACATGCTCGTTTCTTTATAGCGCTCAATTTTTGAGAGTCAACACGTCAAACAAATGAGGTAACATGAAATAATTTTTGTATTGTACCGCACTAATTATACTCGTATAACTATTTTATCTTAATGGAAATAATCTTCCCATGGGAATTGAGAACCACATAACTATTCGCGCGGGTGAAACCGCAGGTGTTCGCTAGTTTTGTTTGAACTGACAGAAGCACGCTACAAAATAGCGTGTGTGTTGTATTGTTTGCTTTGAGCATGCTTATTCAGTAGCATACTTGACAATAGCATGCTTATTGCTAGCAAATGTAAACAGTTCATGTGTAATATGTGCATGTGTAACAGTACCATAATGCGCGAGCGTGCACATTGCAACAGCAGCTGCTACTTGAGCGTCCATTACAAGCGTGCGCAGGCTTTCGGCGCCTTAGAGCGAATGAGTTCCTCGCGAAGTTGCACGAGTGTGTAGCCACGTACTTCGGACTTCGTACTTCGGTCAACTTTCCCGAGTAGTTCGCCGAGGAACTTCGCGAGTAGTGTAACTGAGGCATAAGAAAAATTGAGAATTTGAGAAGAATATTTTTTTTTTACAAACAGGTGATCTTCGCATTGCCATCGCTCCAGATGCATCTTAGAACACATCATCTACAATCTAATACGCCGCCTACTGAAAATGGTAAGTTTTGGGACCAGTCAACACTTCTATAGCAGCCTTGTAACCGATTTTGATGACATGAAACTACTTTTATTTCCGATAATAAGTTTCTTCAATGGAAAAGTATAGTGAGTGTGATATTTACAGACATATGTTACGAAGGACCTTTATAATAATATTATATAATTATGATTGCACAGATGAGAAGCCCGTAGTGGAGTGCAGCTTCATCACAGAGTTCGAGGACCACATCTTCGTGTCCGTGGACGCTGAGGCATTTCTGTTCCTACACGATTTGATCTCGTCATACATCAAGGAGAAAGATAGATTGGTATGTGCTTTATATGCATATGCCTTTTTAGTATATGAACAGTTTTCTGTAATTATAATAGGGATATCGTTTACTCTACCAATTCAAATCGGTGCCTTGTCAACTGATTAAGGCGGGTCGACCAATTTGGTTTCAACATTATATAAACAGTAAATAGTGGAAAAAAAATTACAATAAAAAAAAAAAATTTTTATTAAGTTCATACAATTTGCCGTGAAATTGGTACAAAAGTATATAAAGAAAAATAAGTGGCAAAAGTATTAAAATTAAGGTCCAATTCCCACGAGAGTTTGAAACCCTCAAGTTCTTCAACCACAATGTACGTCTGCTACCTGGCACATTCGCTTCATATATCTGTTTTGTCAGTCTCCTGTCAGCGGTCACCCATCCTCTCTAAATGTACAAATAGGCATACGACACACAGCAACGTTCTCTTATCGTACTGTTTTGAATTTTGTCCATCGCGACGCACGCCAGCTAGAAAACGAAGAAGGAAAGAAAGAAATTATTAAATGCAAATCAAAAATGGAACGGGCGATAAAAAAACTTCCGTGCGAATTAACCATCAGTAAAATACAATCGTATAAGCCGCGCAAGATGACAATGGGGTTGGCGGCCATGTTGGTGACGTCATAGTGACGGAGATTACCAAACAATATGATTTGTTATCCGTACTTTTCAGCGATCGATGACGTCATGGAGCGGTTATTGTGACAAGGTTCTATCCCACTCACATCGTGCGCGGCTAATAATCATATTTCTTAATTGTACTGATGCATTGTTCCTTTACAGATGCCTGGCGTGGGGCGTGGCGCGGGCGGGGACGGGGGCGGGGCGGGGGCGTGGCGTGGGGAGGACTACCGGGACTACCGCTGTGTCACCTGGCATCTCGAGCCCACCGTGAGGTCAGTACACGACACAGAGAGGGGAGGCGCGGGGGGGACTAGGCATAGTGACAGTGATAGCCGACGTAATAGCTTTTGATGCAACCAAGATTTTTATTAATATCATAGAAATATCGTCATGCTTTTAAATATTTTTAGTAATTTTGTCACCTAAAATCCTTTCCTGCCGATGCCGAGACTGTGCGCCGCGCGCCGGGCCTAATGATGTCAGATAAAATACTTAAAAGCACATTCCCACAGGTTACTATCGTGGGCGGGCAAGTCCATCGAGCCATACGGCGTGGACTACATCCTGCAGAAGCTCGGGTTCCGCCACGCGCGCACCACCATCCCCAAGTGGGTGCAGCGCGGCGCGCTCGACCCGCTCGACTCGCTCCTGGCCCTCGCGCTGCTGCGCCTCGTGCAGCTCGTGCCGCACCAGCCCCACCAGCCCCACCAGCCCCACCAACCGTAGGTATGTTATAGAGAACAAATATCGTGTTCCAAAATTTGGCACTTTGACGTGACGTTTCAGTAAGCGCTTAGATACTAAAAGAGGTTCGGAAAAATTACCGTAACTCGTGTTACAAACAATCTTGTTGAAGCAACTTCATGTACTTAGCAGCCAGCTGATACTTGCAGCTTTCAGATTAGACTTGCAACGTGAGTCACATAAAAAGATCGAATATACTATAAAATAACGCCGGCCGAGAGTGGGAGGGGTGTGTTTGCGCATCGGTGCTCTCGCTCTTACCGATATAGATCGATAAATCTATGTGCGCAACTTGCAGGTCAACTATCTTTTTATGTGATGCGAGGTCATCATTTCATATCACATCAGCGCCTCTACCGGAAGAGGATAACTAAAATGTATCGACCGAAAAGAATTTAGAAACTCTGTTACCTTAGAACGTAAGCTAGGCATATAAGACGCAAACATTGAATGTTACCGGCGTGCTCGTCCTTGCTTAGTGATACAGTGCTGCCATTATTAGAAACCATCATGAACGGAATGGATAAGGTCGATCCCAGTCAAACACATTAATTTTTGCGAATTATATGCATGTTTGCGAAATGTAAAAATAAAATTTCACACTATTATGTAATTTCGGTAGCGAACTTCCTAGATGAATGTGGTGTTTAGGAGATTAGATTTGCTTTGTGTAGACGGATGTTTTTAATTTTAGAATAACGACATCTAGCACAATTTAACGAAACCACGATAACTTGTTCAAAACGGATGAAGTCGTAAATGTATAATCAAAATGTTTGTAAATCGATGTTTTGAACATTCCTTTCCGTAAATAGACTGTTTATACGCGATAAGGTTGTCCTTCGGATTTTATGGGACTGGGTGAGTGAGAAATATATATCGAAGATGGCCTTGAATAGATAATATTATTAGTGTTTATGAAATTAGAATTTTAAATAATTTAAATGTTAAAACAAATATTAAAAAAACAAGTATATTTGATATTTATAATGGGATTGGCATGGGTAAGTGAGAAAATAAGGTTTCTAAAGTTAGCCTCACACGGTGCGTTCAAGGGTTTGGTGCGTTCCGAACACATCGTCGGTAGTTGCCTTAAGTAAAAACGTGTGTTATTTATTTATTTTAACTAATGAAAATCTAGACTAGAGATTTGTCCTAGATATCAACATTGCCAATGAAATTCATTTCATTGGCAATATATTGCCATCTTTATTATTTTTTATTCGAAAAGTCAATGTACGTAATAATTAATTTTAGTTCAATTTCGTCGTACAAGTCGATACACGTCGACGTGTCCGTCATTCTATTTTTTTATTTATTGTCTAGATGATTATATTAAATTATTGTAAATACAGAATTATACTACCACCATGTTCCTTCAAATTGAAGTTTAGATATTGCTAAACAAACTAAATGATCTCCATGACATTTTCAATTAACACTAACCTTCTCTGTCTCTGTTTACGGGTTTGTTGTCTCGCGATATTTTTTCCAAATGATGTCAAACGAAACCCCATTTATAGTCTGTTCGTGTTAAGAATATAGTGACTCGTCACTGCAACTGCAAAGTAAAGGCGTATTTATAACATTAAAGCAAACTTTTTTTTAATATACTATTTCTGTTACAAAATAATAATTGTTATATATGGAACACACCACTATAAAATCCAATTTCGTTTTAATGAATTGGTTAACACTGGCAACAACTGGTTAACATTAGCTTTATAATTTACCATGATCTGATCGGTCAACGGGCGGGGCTAAGCGGAGTGCCAGCCAACATTTATATTTCTACCCCTAAACTGCAAATGGGGTTCCCATTTGAAATAATAACAGCTAACATTTTCACTGCCCTATGCTAAGAAACTGATTGTATGACTGAAATGTGCAATATATCAACATTGTTGTTAAAGTTGCACGAAACTTATATCAATGCTAATTCTTGTACATTCTAAACTGAGAAAAGTGATTGCTAGAGTTTGGTTATAATTAGTACCAACATATCTAATTATTACTCTAATATAACTTTTCTATCAAACTTGATCCTAAATGTGTTTAAAAATTGGCAACACACATTTGTCATATTTAGTGTTGCAAGCTATAATAAATAATGGCCCACATGCTTACTCCTTTCACTTTAGTAAATAGAAAAATGTCTAAAAAAATACTTTTTGTAGATATCTAATAGAATTCAAACATTAATGACATGTAAATAGAATATAATATTTTAAAACTGTAACGAACTCCATCGCATAATCAACTCGTAAACCAGTGTATATCGTATTGTATAATAGTAATTTGATTTTCATCACAATGTTAATTATAATATAATAAATAAATATGTAATAAAAATGAATAAATACAAATTATTTAAGTTTGCAAATTCTGTGATCAATCTGAATGCAGTTACACTGTTAAGGTCAGTACCGCAGTAATTATTTTTATTAATTTTAAACTACGATAACAATGTTATAAATTTAAGGCTATAATTTTTTACCTTTGACAATTTCTATTTTCCAAATCGCATTGAGTGCTTGGATCATGTTTTGTAAGTCCAATGTATTTTTTATTCTGGCAATATTTACCAAGTGGAATTGATAGAAGACGCTAGCTATGTGATTATGTATATGAATAGTTTGGAGATTATAATAAAAAGTACATTGTTATATTTAACTTACTTATATCTGAACTATCTCCAACATCTTCCAATGTTTCATATACAGGGATGAATGTGTATATAGTGGTTTAAAATGTATGAAATTATTTCTAAAGCAGTTTGTAGTTACGATTGTTGGCCCTTGGTGGAACCTATTGTAATACATGATGAACAAATACACGTGTACACGATTCCACTACTTTATTATAATTATTATTATTTACCGGTTTCGCATTTCTAAAGTCTGAAGCGAAACGTTTTATCCGAGGTAGAATAAGTACATACAATAAATGCCCTTTGCCCCCACAAAAAAGCCAATTATGTCTAGATAACGCGTGTCTCTCCATTTTTCCACTTCACCTGCACAGGTAATACAGTCATAACCGTCTTATAAATTGACAGAGCTATTTTGATGAGAATGAAAGATGCGTGATTTACATAATTAAACTTTAGGGAGTTTTTGTGTGCCCATCTGGATAATAGACTGTTATGGACTATTAATTCTAGTGTTACAAACGTATGGTCAGATAAGCCGTAAGCTTGTTTACTGTAAACCAAACGCCTCCAGCCCTATAAGCAAAGCAGTGTCGACTAGGTAACCCGATCGACTTCGATCAATGATATCAAGAAAATGTATGTCTCCAGACCCAACCAACAATTTTTTTTAATATTTCTGCCATTGGTTATCTTATGTAGTCGACGCTGGATGTGCTAGCCGTACAGTCCACTATAGTTTTGAACTCATTTCGCATTCACCTGTATATAGAACATAATTATTATTTGTTATTACCCTAATTAAGATTGGTACATACTGTATATTAATTTGCATAAGTAGGTAAATATTATTAAATAAATGTATATAATTTTGTAGAATATCGTTAGGGAAAGGTTTCTTTCGTGTAGAGGGCTTCGTCGCTTAGTACTGATTATTATATTTTTATTAAAGCATGGTGATTTGTACATAATGTATGTGATAGGTATATTATAAATAAATTATTATGGGAAATTACGTGTTGATTTTTATTTTTATACAATGACTTCATCAAAGTTAAGCTTGCCTGCTAGGCAATAGGTTTTGGCTTGTAACTTTTGACCCCTTAGGGCTAGGTCAAATTTTCGATTTTTTGGCTTGCCTCCAGATCGAGGGCTATTCATAGAGGGGCAACCATCATTGCATAAGCAGTTCTCGAGAGCTAAGGGGGGACAAAAATTAAATTCCCCATTTCTATATACAGATTTCTTTCTCACGAAGTCCGTTTGACTATGAATGTATGCATACCTATGCATTTTGTTTCAGTGTGTTACATTTTGTTATAGCGAGCGCTAGCCCATATTCGGGCGCGACCCAACGAGCAATGGGAATGCCAAAGGAACTTCGTGCAATAGAATATCTCTTTTAGTTTATTACCAATCTGTGATTCTGTGCCTTGCACCTTTGCCTGTGTGCTGTATCTCTGTTCCTTTTTATTGAAATACCGACACATTTTCAACATTGAAAAATATTGATTAACAGCAAGCTCATTTTTCGTAAGTAGCTTTATTTTACCGAGTCCTACACCAATATCTAAAAAAGAAATCCCAAATCAGGTAGGTAACAGAGTTGTCCAGTTAAAATATTCGGAACAAAATTGTAAGATTACATTAATTCGTATTATATTGTTGCATAATTTTCGTTTTTTTGGATTTTTCTCGTAAACAGTGAATTATATCAAAAAAAATTGTTTTGTACAAAATTGTAGATAATAAAATAACCTACACAAATGACCTTACAACTTTTTTAGGAATTACCATTTCTGAGAGATTGCGGTTATTAACGTCCAACAGCTATAGTCTACACGCAATGCTGCTCCTATTAACTCTGTCGTGATGTTATATAGCCTATGTTACTCGCTAAAAATGTAGCTTTATATTACCGAAGTAAGAAATTTTAAAATCGGTGCAGTAGTTTCTGAGGTGTCACGTTGTCCCGTACAAACTTTGTCCCCCCTTTCACCCCTTTAGAAGTAGAATTTTGGAAAATCCTTCATCGGAAGTATATGTGGCATCTACATTTTCGTTCACCGCCTAATTCGCCTTCAGGATTCAATGAATAAAATCACAGTTGTATTTGCAAAATTACATTTATTATTCACAATATCATAAAATTGTACCTTATAGCGATCTTAAATATGAAGAGTACGTAGGTACATATTGCACAAGCAGAATATATACAGGTTAAACTAAATAAGACAACATATTTCATGTTATTTGATCTTTACGTAACTGACAGTGTTGGAATGTGCATACGCATAATAATTATAGGACAGTTTTGACATGTACAGCCTACTGGGAGTTCGCCGGGAACAATAATAACAAGAGACAGATTATAAAAATGTATTTTTTATAATGTAAAAATATTGGTTCTTTGTAGCTCATAACCAGCTGTCAAAACGAGCTCATTACAGCTTGTAGACTTTACGGCTTGACTACAGAATATCACGTACGTACAGAACATAAAATTTTGTGCTTATCTTATCTGCGCCATGATTGGTTGAAATTATGGCTGTGCTAGGGCCTGCAGGTATAATAATAATATTTCATGACTAGTACATAAAAAATAAACGTTGCAGTATATAAATAGTCTTTCTTATACAAAATTATGCAGTCTGAACATGAAATTATACTAGATGGATTATTTTGTCGTGTGGCAACATAAGGTCGAATGTAGGACAATATGCTAAATCAAGAAAATGAGTTGATGTATTTCTATGAGTACTTGGTGGCACATTGTAATCAATTCTTTTGGATGACCTTTCTGTGCTTTTGCAGCAACTTGTCCCGTGTGAAGATTTATTTACGAACGAGATATTTACAATAGGTAGATATTTTTTTTGTTAGTTCGCGGGTATTACGTTTCTCATTCTTAATTTCAAAAAAATCGAGATTCGCGACATGCTATGAATAAGATTTCTGAGTACAATACAATAGGCTTGTGTCCTAAATTTCAAAAATTGATTAAATCTGTAGTTTTGAATCTATATAGTCACAAAAATGTATTATTTTGATTTAAAACAATCATTTACATAGCTTATTTTGCGATTTAAAGAATGTATTTAAAATGGTAACGAAAACGCTTCAATCTGTCATGGCGCCTTGGGTGATGTCACACATTGCGAAACAAATCAAAATGTGTTTGACGAAGCTCCTTCCTTCCTGACCAAAAAACGAACGAAGTTCGTTGCAGCGATTAAGCCATAAATTTGTCGTCTAATCGTAATATAAATATTCATGCGCAAGATCGCTTATTAGTTATAGTTTTTTCACGACCAAAAGGTCAAAAGCGCCGTGAATATCATGGCGCACGCGTTCCTTCAACGTATTCCAAGAACATGTCACTTGTAAGGATTATACACTATAGACTGGACACGCATAGGTTTTTACCTACGACGGAACGGAGATGGTATATGGGTCAGGGGGTGAGAGGATGTTTGTGCAAATACATGTTACCATTTTTCTCCAAAACTACTGGTCGGATTTTGATGCAGTTTTTAGTTATGGGTTCAGGTTTGATTGGTGCATGTTCTTAGATAAATGTTACGATGACAACTCACCAGGGGGCGCTGCAGCGAACATTATTTGTGAAAAGCAATGTGCCCATTTTCTCAAAAACTACTAGTCCGATTTTGATGCAGTTTTCAGTTATGGGTTTGAGTTAGATTGGTACAGGATAGATGTTACGGTGACAACTCATCAGAGGGCGCTACAGCTAACATTATTTGTGATGAAAATCAATTTTGATGCGACTTTTTTTAGGAATGGATTTGTAGTTGATTAGTGAGGGTTCTTAAATAGGTGTAACTACAGCAACTTACTAGAAGGCGCTACATATCTATGCTCTTTAAGCAGTTTAAAATAAAAATCAAAATTAAAAATTTTGAAAAAACCCACGACGAATAAAAAGCAATTCAAAAAAGGATAAAATAATTTCAAAGCCTCCAAAAAGTTCAAAATAAATTGTGTTGGTTAGCCCTTTAACTTTGATATAGGTGCCTAGCAATAATGCGCCAAAACTGCGTTTTGTTCAATCTACTTTTGTTAGATTGTTACGATGTGAATGCCTCGACGAGGCATAGTTTGCGTTGAGTCACATCCCTAAGATCGAAACATCCAGAAGGTGTTAGAACCAGTTTGTTTCGCAAGAAATTCCTTAGCCCATTGTCTTGTGAACCGGCTGAGATCGAAGCGATAACAACCGCGCGATTGACCAATGGTAGGCCGCCTTGACTACTACAGTCACATCACTAGACGCGTGTGGGCGGGGTCAGTAGGTTTTAATTGCCAGACCGAAGTATTATAAGGAGTGCACAACGTCTAAGCAGAGAAAGAATTGGATAATATTAGTCTAGTCGACACGCAGCCGTCGTGACAGCGCTGACGAGATAATAAATTAAATCTTTTAAAAATAAAAGAAAAGTTAATTAACCAAGTAATGCCGAAAAATATTATTGATTGATAGATTCTGAAAATCTGTGAAACTTTGCAGTTAATTCCGTTCCCGAATCAGGGGTAAGTGCTGTGAACAGAATAGCTTACGGGTAACGTCCCCCGCGCGATCTATAATTAGAACATTACTAAATAACTATCTAATAGATTAACTTCATAGATTATTAGTAACCTAAAGCCAACTATAAGTGTCTAGATTGGAGCCACGGTCATCGTAGTTCCAATCGTGTTTAATGTAAACTAATATTGTATAAACTTGTATCGAAGTAATATCCAAATCAGACGGTGCTGAGTTCCTTACCACAAGATATACTAGAAAACAATTAGGACGGTGAAGTTAAAACTACTCCACGCCTAAATGCGATAATTATATTATGTATATATGTGTTATATACGCAAATACTCATTTTATAACCAGTAGGGGATGATAGAATATAGTACATTGCCCTGTCGAATATAACGATAAATTGTTAACAATAATCATACAAAAAAATCTCTTAAGGGCTATTCACCTACGGACTTAAGTAGTAATTTATAGTATTATAATTTTAATTTGCAAATATCACGAAGGAGAATCCGGGTTGAGATAATACATCTACCCGACATATTTTATTGTGAAGCCGTACCATTTGGGGCGCGGCCTTAAGCGGGAAACCGGTAACTTTCTAAATTTTTATTGTGAATAAGTAAAGTCAATTACCTGGAGCATATTCCACCTATCTGGATTGTGCACTGTTATTTAATATTATATTATCTAGAATGCATTTAGGGACCGTCATTTTAGGGTTCCCTATTCTAGTGAACCATATTAGTTTAACATTTTATTATCTAGAATGCATTTAGGGACCGTCATTTTAGGGTTCCCTATTCTAGTGAACCATATTAGTGTAACATTTTATTATCTAGAATGCGTTTAAGGACCGTCATTTTAGGGTTCCCTATTCTAGTGAACCATATTAGTGTAACATTTTATTATCTAGAATGCATTTAGGGACCGTCATTTTAGGGTTCCCTATTCTAGTGAACCATATTAAAGTTTCAATTGTTAGATGGGAATTACGCATAACGCAGACTCGGTAGGAACGTCGTCTCCGACGCGTAATAGGTAGAAAAGTAGTCTTTCGAAATGTACCCACATCTGTGTTGGGCTTATAGATAAATTTTATTATATCATTATTAGTTCATTATTACAGTGAGACTTTCTGCCGTCGGTCGGAGACCGTTATATAGGAATAGGCCGACCACCTGTCTGTGTTTTCCTTGTTCCCATGTTTGTGTTATCCCTTGTTATGTGTGACCTTGCCGTGTACCCTCATGTGAATAATTGTACCAACGTCCGACAAGTAGGGAACCTGTACGGCGATTCAAGTGTGGGGCCTACGGCAAGCGGTGCCGACCCGGTATCTAATCCGCTGCTTGTGTCTATTCCAGAACTACCTTGGGGCTTAGATAAGCCATATTGTGAAGACTGAAACTACTGAGCAGCCTGAAGCTGCGCCGTCGCTCCGTGGCCTTCAACCCGGAGCATCTCGGCCTGATAAAGAACAAGCTTGATTGGAGGACACCAGCGGATCCCGCCGGCCGACCGCCATCGCCCGTGGACCCACAAGTTAAGTGCACCGGGCACTTCCGTAAACAATATATGTGATCCTATCCGACCGACACACTATTAGCTACTATTATTGTATAAAACTAGGTTCCTGCTATTAAAGTGATATTAATTGTTTTTCTGTCGTTTAATTGAACTTCCGTGGCAGGGGCCGTATCAAGATTTATAACAATTTAACTTTAAAATTAACAAAAATCGTAAATTAATAAAAACGTACGAACAATTAAATTACACAGACACAACTTGAACAAGAAGTCAGCTCTTCATACATACTTACTCTATGGTGTGACAGCACAACGTGTGACGTCATATTTTCGGATTGGTGTTTGATGTCACGTGACTGAATGCCTAATTTTTCCAAACTTATTTTCTAAAAATAATAGTAATCTTTATTCTGTCTACTAATTTATATTACTTTTTGTTGTCTATTCATTGGAAATAGTCATAAGAAACATACACCAATCCGATTTATTCTTAGTGGACACAAGCCTATTGTCAGTACATGTCACCGACTGTAAGAATTATGATAGGAAAATAATAAAAAATACTCTCACCATTCTATAATAACCTGATGCACTTTAAAAGCCTAGTTTTGTATTACACGATAACATATTAATAAAAATAAATACATCGTATATATTTAACTAACAGCATATTATACATTTATGATTAATAGCGACTTAATATCAGACGTAGACGTGCGTATACGTGCACGCACAATAGGGAACATCGTGTTTTTTTTATATTTATTTAATGAATCATTTACACCGTTATTACATAGAAAAAAACTTAAATAGACTTGAAAATAGTCATGTTATTATTTAAAGGGCAATTTAAAACATTGAATAAATTTGAACCGTTCAAAAACGTCATAATTTTGCGCGACTTTTTTGATGACGTCATTTGCCATGCCACGAGATTCTTTTCTTAGGTTTTAGTGACCTACTTCGTACTTATTTTCAGTTTTAATTGCTTTAGCTTTGCTATATGGGTTATAAAAATACAAATTATGGAACAAGTTAAAAAACATATCAAACTTGCCGAATCACCCTAGAATCTCGTTCAGATGAAGTAAATAAATAGGTACATACTTAAATAGGTAGGCACTACAAGAACATTGTTCATCTACATTATTAAATCGAAATAATGTATTATATTATTTATATTTATCTAACATTTACAAAAAATAAATAATATCATAGTGAGACACAATAATATAATTTTATGTGTAAATAATAATGATATAGACGTAAATTACGAGTTTACGAACAATTTTAATGACAAATGGTTATAATTGATTAGGTTAACTACCTACCTATGTTTTGTTGTAAGTATTATTTAATCATTGTAACGTAATAATTATCTTGCAGCTTTCACTTCTTTGATCTCTGTGCTCGTAAAATCAAGATTTGATGCAAAATATCGACCTATGTTGACAATAAATTAATGTACCTATCTATTTTCAGTAGATTGTGCTTTCACAAAACCAGTTTCTGTCATCGTCCTAGATTGATTATAAATACTTTTCACAAGTAATTACTCATAATAGTTTTAATTTTTTTTTTCATACTTTAATACGGTATGAACATTGACTTATATGCTATTGTCCTAAATCAACGCAGATAAATCAAATGATGATAAATAATACAAATGAGGTGACATTTCTTTCGACCAATGGAAAGTAAGTTCGTTAAGTTAGTAAGTTTACGTACCAAACATTTTCAATTTATATTTAAAATTTTCTAGGTTTAAATATTAATTTATCAAAAATAAAACCTTTGAAGTATAATGTAAACACATTAAAGAATCTCAAAAAAATATTTGAGACCAATTTTATTTTAATGCATGTTCCCTATTGCGGTAGAAAGATTTAAGAATCTGCTTGTAGATATTTTATGTAACATCGGTCCTGGCTGATGGAATTTAGGTTCGAATTACAGAATGATTATTGATTTTCTATTGTATACTGAGTCCGATAACAGCAATAGGCTTTCTCCCTATTATGTGGGACCAACAAAGTCATTGGGCAGAATGTGGGTGAGCAATTCACCCCCGACCAAGTAACTAAATTGGAGAAGCGTGCACATACTCCTGTGTTTTGTCCATAATACATGGGTACTGGTAAACGGGTAAGTAATAGATGACATAACAACAAAATCTCTAATATTAACAACAGATAACAACGGAACCTATCATTTTATTTAATATAGCGATTAGTTATATAATGAACGTTTGATATAATTTTAAAATAACTAATTGTTATAAGCATAACATACATTAAATATAATATCGTTTGACATAACATACATCTATACTACTATTATAAAGAGGAAAGATTTGTATGTTTGTAATGAATAAACTCAAATACTACTGTGCCGATTTCAAAAATTCTTTCACCATTGGAAAGCTACATTTACCCTGAGTAACATAGGCTACTTTTTATCCCGGTAATGTGTTCCCACGGGAACCGGGAACGAGTAAACTAAATCACGCGGGCGGAGCTGCGGCGATCAGCTAGTTAAATATAAAGTTCTATCGTAGTTATAGGTAATAGTAACCTAAGTAGGGGAACACCCAAATACTCCGAAAAACTTTATTCCGCATTTCGATGTTCCGATTTTCAAAAGTCCGAATTTCATAATACCTAAGAATTGTAATGTCTATTATTAAAAATCACGAAACTTATTTTATCGAAAGATTTGTTAGTTTTCCGAATTTCATACGTTCGAAGATCAAATGCCGAAGGGTTCTCGGTCCGAAACACGACATTTCGATTTTCAATACTTCGAATAAACTAAAAGTCAACATGTTTGTTCTACGGAATTTAGTGACAGAAAGAAATCGCTGCAAAACCAACTTCACGCAGGCTGGAATGGGTAGAAGTGGGTTAGGTTAGGTTAGAACTGTGACCACAACAGAGCGCGAGCCGAGCGAGCGAAGCGAGCGTGCCGCGGCAGCGGCTGGCGAAGCGCCGGAATTGATCTGTATTATATAAAAAAATTGGGAAACATACTTTGGCATGTGACCAGGGAAACAAAATATTTTTATTCGAAACAAAATATTTTTATTCAAAAGTAAATAATCATAGTTTTAACTGAGAACCAATACACTGTAATTTATTATTATAAATTTTAATAATCCGAATTCGTATTGTTGATGTTTCGAAATATCATTAAGTCGGACTTTTTGTTATTCGATCTATTGAAGCTCGGTATTTTGAGAGTAGTAATCATAAACGTCAGGAATATTGAAATTTAGGAATTATAAAAATAGGAATAATGATCAATCGGAGTTGTTATATTCGGAATTTTGAACCAATCGGAATTATGAAAATCGGTATTTTGAAATTCGTATTTGTGACTGACGGAATAAAGTTATTCGTATTTTTGTAGTGTACCCCCTAAGTAGATATTAAACATAACTAGTAACTGATTACCACCTGCGCCTGCGCTAAGATAGGTCGACGGAGCCAGGGCTCCTATTTCTGGTTAGTTTAAATACCATAATGTGGTAACCATAATGACGTTATATCAAACAACGTTAATTAAGTTTTAGAATAAATAAATGTTATATGTAAAGAAATTATATCTAACAGCTGGTATATCTCACGTTGATTATATCTTATGAACGATAATAAAATGAAATTAGACCAAATGAGTTTATACCTTATGAGACCATTGAGAAAATAAATATTTACTTTACTTACCAGTAACCCAGTATAAGTTAATAAATTATCTAACATCAGAAGTGGGATTTGTACTTAGTTCATGGAGAAGTTCTGAGTGAAGTCGTACTCTATAGTCGGTATGACGGTCTGTACGAACTTGAGGAACACTATGAGGTACGAATGCACACCCATCTCACCGCCGCTTTCCGTCACCGTTTCGATTATTTTCTTCATAACTTCGGCATGCCTGAGGATTGATTAATTAATATAATATCATGAAGCGAGATGATAATTACCGAATAAAAAACCTTCTTGGAAATAGAAGTTACAGCTAATAGAGTACGTATACTGTTTCTTTGAGGTAGTTAACTAAAAGTAAATAAAGGGTGTTACATAAGGGTTATATCAACCTGAAGACACCCCCATCAGCTTGTCGTCCAGAACGCGTTTCGACCGACCTTGGAACACGCCAGAGAAAAACCTTTTCTCTTGATGTCGATGACCGTACCAACGGATTTTAGCTAGTGTTGATTAAACAAGTGTATTTTATCGGTAATGTTTTTTTTATATGAACTTTTTTCTTGTTTGGCGGTCGCCATTAATCGAAATGCGTTCTGGATGACCAGCTGATGTAGGTGTATTCAGGTTGATATAACCCTTGTGTAACACCCGG
Source organism: Nudaria mundana (assembly GCA_963556515.1). Classification (NCBI taxonomy): domain Eukaryota; kingdom Metazoa; phylum Arthropoda; class Insecta; order Lepidoptera; family Erebidae; genus Nudaria; species Nudaria mundana. The sequence goes on from OY748291.1 coordinate 23,115,846, forward strand.
TATTAAAATGGCGGTTGTCGCACTTTTGACACTCACGTATACTTCTACTAAATTTAAAAGTATTGCTGCCTGATAGCCGGTGGCATATTTGACTGACATTTTTCTTCTTTCGACGCTGCATGTGCTGTGTTCCGTGCTGCACTGATCGGAAGAAAACTTTAGTCGGGTTTCCTGGTGACAGTTCGTGACAGTGTCAAAATTAGGTCAACAGCCATTTTTATTGCTTACCTTTAGTTAGCTACCTAAAGAAACAGAGTTATGGAGAACTATTTATATATTTTTTATTGTGAGATGAATGTGATGCTCACCGGCATGGATGTACGGAGGCCATGCTGGGCCCGGACAGGTGCGGGTGCGACTCCATGGTGACGGTCTTCTTGGCGTGGTCCTGAGACACGTCCTCGTACATCGCCTCAACACTCAGTAAGGTGCGGTTCTGAAGACAATGCACACCTATTTAATATTGACAATATGTGTGGTCCAGTGGTTAGAGACACTGCATGAATACTGAACTCGAAGATCGTGGGTTCGAATCCTACATTCTACAAAACTTTGTGTGATGTGATTAAATGAAGTCTCTAAGCCACTTGATCAATCAGGTAATTATCAATCAATCAAGCAATCAGTTTATTTGTGATCATAGATAAAATACAAGTCTTAAAAAATTATAAGGCTGACGAGTTTACCCTTCAGAAAGTATGGACGCGCGGTTGAACACGAGCTAATTCAGCAGTCTAGACCACGAGCCCCTCGGTTAATATATGAATATACTTCACAAATTCGTTGAAATAAAATGGGCCCAGATCTACATTTTATAGCAAAGTAAGTGCTGTCACTTAAGGTCGATTCATACATATCAGTAAAACCTCAGTTCCAAACAGTCCAGTATCAGTGCAAAAAATCTTTCATACATTTTCTGTTAACATGTCAGTGTCAGCGATGACTGTATTTGACACTGACATGGGAACGCGTTCATAGAAAATGTATGGAAGAATAATTTTCACAGATTAATCACTGATACTGAACTGTGGCGGAGGTTTGACTATTATGTGTGAATCGTCCTTTACTCTGCTATAAATGTGGATCCATTATTTTTTTATACTACAACTACTATTTGCTAATAATGTTGCTTTATTTTTGACTCTAATATGACAATATGACTTTTACTTTGTAGCGGCAGTAATGAGTCACTATTTAAACATAAACAGAATATAAGACTTACCTCATCATACCCGATGAGCCAAAGTCTTGGCGTCTGATAGTACTTGTCGTAGGTAATATGCAGGTCGTATGTCCTAGTGCGAATGATCTCGTCGCCGTCAGACTTGGACTTGGTCAGTGGCTGAGCTTTGTTCTCCTTGCGTTGGGCCAGGTCGGTGGACTGCAATAACATTAATATTATTTTATAGATTGATCGGACTGCAGAGATTGTATTTAGTGGTATGTAACATCTGTCCTGGCTGTTGAAAATTGAGTTTGATTTAAAATGTGGTTATGAACTTTCTATTGTGCCCGACAACAGCACGAGGCTTGCCTCCTATCACGTGGGACCAAAAAATAAGGCAAAAAGTAAGTGTGTAATGCACCTCTCCCTACAACTTCAGGGATACAGGCGTGATGTATGTAATGTCATTTTACAGATAAAACTATTTATTGATATGTAGTCCGTGTATTACATATGCGCTTAAGGTCAACAGTTCTACCAGGAAACCAAACCAATTTGTTTATCTCTCTGTGTTGACTCAACACAGAGAGATAAACAAATTGGTTTGGTTTCCTGGGAAGCAGAAATTGGATTTGTTTCCTGGAGAGCGGTAATTGACACCGTTGTTTATGGATGCATGATGTTTATGCAGCATGGAGCAGGTAGTAGGTATGGAATTAGAAGTTCTGGTCACCACAAACCTGATATGACCCATTCCATGTTTTGAGTGGGTTCACATTCTAAGTTAAGCAGGAAAATGAATATCTTACAGGGTCGACTTCATCCAGTAAGCCAGATTCCTGGAACTGCTCCATATCCTCGGCTTCTCCGTCTTCATCCTCTTCCTCATCATCATTGTGGTCTCCGCTGGCAGGTTCTCCATCACTATCACCGGTATCTGCTGCTTCTAACGTCATTTCACATACCTATGTCAAAAGGAAATAGGTTAACCAGCCAAATACGAGTCGAACCTGCGCACATAGGGTTAAGTACCAAAACGGCAAAAAAATCTAAATTTGTTGTATGGGAGTCTGCTTCATATTTATTAAAAAAATTATGTGTAATACCTTTTCCTCTATGGCAGGTGACCCGCTAGTATCATAGTGGTGTGTGTCGACCCATCCACCGTCTGCATCGTGTTCATCCTCTATAACTTTCTCTTTGTCTTCACAGTACTCTATCTGCAATCATTATGAACTGGCTGTTATTGAAAATACATATTGTATTTCAAAATTGGTGGGGTATGTTAAAGAGGGATATTATGATTTTTTTTATGATATGCAAGTTAATAATATTCAATACCTCACAGGACACGCATAACCCGCGCACTAGACGTGGACTTGCGGAGATCAGCCCGTGACTACAAGTACTACCAGACAGGAATACATATATGACGCCTATCAAAGGGGTAAGCAGGGGTGCATTACACACCCACACTTTGCCAGTAGTTTTGTAGGTCCCACATAATAGGTGGCAAGCCTACTGCCGTTATTGGGCACTATAGAATATTCATAACCACTCTGTAGGTAATTCAAACTAAAATTTCCACAGCCAGGACAGATATTACATACCACAAAATAGAATATCTGCTGTTCAAACATGACACTAAACCACTGAAGCAATTTTGGCTCAATATCATACTATAGATGTAAGCTATTTAAAACTTGGACATAGATCAAAGCAACAATTTTTTCAGAGGTCAAAATAATATATATATATAATAATTTGAGGAATTTACAAATATAGATATTCTACATACTTGCTTGCATCTCCTATAACAAGGTACATTTCTGGTGATCAAGAACTGCTTGTCAGCAGGCAGATAGGGCCTGAGTTTGGTCTCCTCACCCTTGGCCCATTGCCAGGTCGGACAGTGGTGCACCAAGTGATCTCCTGCAGCCACAAACTCTTCGGGAGTCAATACTCCTGTTTCTTGAAACTTGGATTCCTAGAAAAATACATTATTGTTTTATATCACACATTCTTTATCTCTGCATGATAATTTAAAATACAGATGTGTTTTCAAATAACAACCTACTGAAAATAATCTTAATTTTTCTCATTGTTACTGTTACTAAGCGTATCAGCAAACAAAGATAAATAGTAGTGTAAGATAAATTATCTACCTTCAACACCGGCGTCAAATATCCAGCGACTTCCAGAGCAGTGCCTTTTACCGAATTGATAACACTTTGCATGTTTACAATTTAGTACGCTTTCTTTAATTACTAACGAGTTCGTGGGACACGCAACTACAGAATAAGAGCTCCACCGCTGAATGAAAACCTTTTTAAAATTCTGTCTGAAGACTAAATTCTAAATTATTTTCGAATGAAATTGAAACAATGAAGAAAGAAAACACGAAATTAGTCAGTAGAATGACACAAATGACATTTTGTCTCGACACTGACGTTTTGTAAACTTAAGACTAACGGGTCTTTTACGCGATTATTGAGATATATACATACATCTTTATTACCCGACGTTTCGGCCCTGTTACAAGAGCCGTGGTCACACGAACACATCGCAGCTGTAAAAAACCGCCAAATAAACAAGTCTGCGATTGCCGAGCATTTGTTGGAATCGGGTCCCAACTGGATTGAACTCCACAAGCCACAAGTCCTATCCACTGACGGACACTATTACTCCAGGATAGTGCGGGAAGCCGTCGAAATAAGAAAGTATCCCAACTTTAACCGGGAAGATGGATATCGACTATCGACGTCGTGGAATCCGGTGATCAGCAAATGTACTCGCCGCCTCACCGAACGCCCGCGTGCTGATACTATCAGTGTGGTATGCCGTAGTGGCTCTCCGAACACAATAGTTAGTGACAACGAAGTGAGGGTAGTTGAACAAACCCGCACTTCACGAAGACGACGATGAGCTGAAACCAGTCCACCCGTGACCACGGCTCTTGTAACAGGGCCGAAACGTCGGGTAATAAAGACGTATGTATATATCTCAATAATCGCGTAAAAGACCCGTTAGTCTTAAGTTTATAATGTGTACAAAACGCGAAAGTTTAAAGAAGTACTGACGTTTTGACTTTTCAAAATAACATCTTGATTTTTTAAATGTAAATTTGCTCTTTTATGGTTCAGGCTAGAGCCCTAAGACGCCATAAATAAAACGCCATGTAACTTTATTTACGTTTTATTAGCAGGCCAGAGAAAGCCAATGATTTTCAGTGTTTGCAGCACTGTTTTGATCCCTTCGAGATGTCAAAAGTCAAATTGTCATTGTCAAACTATTGTCAACAAAACAAAACTATTCTCAATTTTATTAAAATTATGTTGATCTCCTTTTAACATTAAAGTTGCGTTTCAAATTTATAGCCACCAAAAAATTCCTTAGTGCTACAATGGAGGACGTTTTAGATGAAATTGTTTCTTCCGAAGATTTGCAAGTAATAATAAACTCTTTCATCATAATAACTATTGTGTAAGTGAGTCATTGTATATTTGTCTAATATTGTATTGTTACTTATTTTAGAAGTTCGAGAAAGTTTTTCATGAGCAACTACATCAAGGGACTGTTTCACACAAGGGCCAATTTGAATATGCATGGTGTTTGGTAAGGAGCAAGTACCCCACGGATATACGTAAGGTATGAGGACAAAAAACTCGCTGTTGAAGTTTGTCAGGTTTTGACGTCATCCAGTGCATTGTCACCAAGATCGATAGATAATAATCTCGATCTTTTGTGCACAGAACAGACAAAATTTATAAAGATAATTTCAACATGCAAATATGAAAACATGTATAGAATTTGTCAGTGTTTGTGCCAAAAGTTTAAGGTAAAACACCTAGAGGACTTTCAAAGACAAATTGTAACAACTGTAAAAATAAATGTTAATGCTCACTTATCACATCGCACTTATCAATTAATTTTACAGAAAAGACCTCTCACTTTATTATTCAAAGTTACCGGAGATCAAAGTTACTTGTTAATCATTGTTGTCATAATCTCTGGTTTTCCTGAATAATATTTTAAAATATTAATTGGTTAATAATATTAAACATTCTCACACAATGTCATCTAGCCCAAATGAAGCTAATATAACTTTGTGCTATAGGATCTAAACAACTGATAAACATACTTTATATCAACGCTTGAAAGGCAAAATTGACCAAGCGACATTTTGGGCGATATTGAGTTATATATATCACTGAAATCAATTGAAAGAAAAAAATTCTGCGTCGATTGATCCTACCCTCATACCGCTAAGATGGCTTTGTTGTCGCTTGTTTATTTAAAAAAAGTCACATTTTCACTGATTTCGGTGACTAAGCGACAAAAATTTTACCAATTTATGAATAACTTTCACTTGGTATGGTATTCGAATTTAACTTCTTACACTTAGTAATTTCTGCTTTGACTTAAATTAACGTGTTTATACATTTAGTATTTTTTACCTTCTACTGTCTACGGTATGAATATTGCTTAAGAAATTTTACCTGGTTATATTTTTTTTTAATCAACATTATAGCCTTTTTACCTTACCGTAATTATATACTTATTTTCATTTAGTATTTTTTTCCCAAGAGCTACGCACTAAAAAACCTTATATATTATTTATTTGTCCTGCCTAAAATGAATATAATTTTGTCGTTTGGTACTATTTTACCTGCCGTTTTTTTAATACTTTTGGCATTTGGTTAACTATTTCTGATATGAAATTTGTATAAAAACATGTTTATTCCTGTTGCATTTATTTTATATTGTCGGTTATTCGCATTGTAACAAGTGTTTTTATGGCTGTTAGTCAACAAAATATCGATTAGTGTACATCGAACTGTCGCAACTGACTCGTGTGCTCTCGCGTACTGCACATAGTAGGTACCTACTTCATCTCGCAGTGACCTATAGATTGAGATGAGTAATCGAGGGTGCAAAGGGGCCCTTCTTACATCTATCGGGCCCCAGCGACCTCACCTGCTAGTGGCGCACCTGCTGATTAACGGACGAGGTTCGTAGATACGGTACCCATGTGGTGGCTTCGGCCCCTACGTGGATACCAGGTAGTACAACAGTGTTGGTCCAGGGGGGTACCACCGTGCAGCTGTGCTAAAGCCCCCCAAGTAACCCAGCCCAGGCTGGGTTGCGTTAGGGGTCTAGCAGCTGCACTGCCGGGCCCGGGGCGATGTATGGTGCGGCAGGCATGGGTTCAGTGGGGGCGAAACGGAGTCTAGTGTGGGTGGTGTGGGTCAATTCCGGGCCAGAGAGACTCTTAGCAACGGCGTTGCCGCAACCACCCGCAATATAGTCATGGAGCCCGCTTGGGACCAACCATCCCAGGAGGCTGCCCCACATGTTGCTGATAATCCTGATGTGGGATCGCCGCTCCGGGTGGTAACCGGTGTGGGGTAGCGGCGGCCTTGCATCAAGGGGTTGGGTCGTCCGGCGGGTCGGCTCCGACCTAACCACACGGTTCTAGACGAAGCTAGCCTCTGCACTTTGTCACTTACTGCCGAAACAAATATCGTCCTATCTTCACGCTTCTCCATATCTCACCATGACAGTGCAACAAATTAATAGACGGTACACAGCGGCCCCTAGAAACCCCACAAAGTTGACTTCGTTTGAGGTGGAGTTCGGGAATATCCGCGGACTCCATGCGAACCTTGATATCGTCCACCATCACCTAGAGACGGCACGGCCTTCTGTTGTGTTCCTAACGGAGACACAGATACACCGCCCTGACGTTATGTCACGTCACACGACGCCACGAAACACCTCTCCGAAAGGTATTGTAAATGCATTTGAAGATTATTTTACCAACATTCCATTTAAAGTCACTTCTTCTGTTAATTCATGTGCCCACAGTGCTGTGGCCCTTCTCGAAAGTAATATTGGTTCTTCATGTAAATTTAACTTCAAACATTTAACTTCAAACGTTACAGACAGAAATCTACGTAATAAAAATAAACTACTCCGTCCGTGTTATCGGCTTAGCAAGGTTAGTCATTCTTTCAAGGGGAAGGTATACGCTTTTATAATAAATTGCCTGAATCGGTCCTTTGTATGCCCGACAATAAATTTAAAACCTTTATAAAGACCACTTTATGTCAAAAAGCATATTATAAGACAGTTGATTACCTTAATGATAAAAGTGTCTGGCTTGAGCATGGTGCAGGCGCCTCCTAAAATGCCGTAAATGTAATGTACTTAGGCGACTATAATATTTTTTTTGTTGTATTATACACTCTTTTTGATTTTGACACGAGACCAATGTACATTCGTCCCCATTTAGTCTTAAGAAAATGTGTAAATGAGTCAATTATTTGAAAAGAGTGACCGAGAGTTTTATTGCCAGGTTCTTTCTCTCGGTTCTACTTATTGCTTTGCGAATCTGGCAGTACATGTAAATATAGAAGCAATGACATTTTTTATTTTAAGTTCTTACTGACGTTTGTAAGTGCCATTTAGTGACCTATACAAATAAATAAATCATTTCACCCGGGTTTTGTAATTGAGGAACAATTTCGCGACAAAGCCGGAGTGTGTGGGTTCGTTAGGGCGGACGTTTGCTGCCACCGGTTGTGCTGTCTAGAGAACCCCTCCTACACTGTCCTTTGGCTGCACGTGGATCATGGCTCTATGAGCCAAATCTACGTGTGCATCTACCGCTCCCACACAGGGGACACTGGGACAACAAGGCTTTTCGAATACCGACCAAATGACTCAACGACTATGGCACTACTCGTCGTCACACTGGGACGGTCTCCGCGATTACTTTGCGTTCGTCCCGTGGAGCCAGCGCTGCTTTGTAGGGAAGGCGCCTTCGGATAGCGCTGCTGCCGTTTCTGGCGAGAACAGTCTAGGGATACAATATAATATCCTTTTTTTTTTTATATATATTTAGGTCTACAAATTGACGCCACCCGCCTGATGGTAAGCTGTGGCGACGTCTGGTGATTGTGGGCAACTCTCACAGTACACAGGAATACTATAGAGAGTGACCCTCAACTTGACGACCCAGTAATGTGCCTCTTCACGCTTCGCTTAAAGAACCCAGGGTTATATGTTGGAGGAAACGCGTGCGCGGGCAGGGCGTTCCAAGCCACCATCGTTCGGCAGAGAAACGAACGTTTAAAACGCTCAGTTCTCGCGAAGACGGTTTCCACGGTACGAGAGTGACATCTCTGCCCGGCACGGGCTAGCGGCTCAAGGCTTCCCGTTACCTCCGGACAATCTATAATGCTAACAGCGCGTCGCTTCATAGCGTCGAGTGCGTCCAGCAAATACTTCGCGGAGCCGTCCCAGAGGTGAGAGCAGTATTCGACGTAGGGTCTAATCTGCGTTTTGTACAGCAGACACCTCTGGTGCGGTGTAAAGAATCGCTTTACCTTGTTCAGTATTCCTAGTTTCCGCGAAGCTAGCCCAATACATCTCTCAATGTATTTAGTGTTATTGAGCTCTCGACGTACGTCTATGCCAAGGATGTCTAGATTATCCTTCATTGGTAATGTTGCATTCTGAAGAGTGGGTAGGGGAAGGAAAGGGGATTTTTTCGCTGTAAATGCACACGCCTGTGTTTTGCGGGCATTGAACTCGACCAAGTTCTCGGCACCCCATTGGGAGATACTGTCGAGGTTACGGTCGAGATCAGCCCCGAGTCGTCGTCTCTCCTCCTCAATCTCAGATCGCCCCGCCGTCGGACGAACCGAGTAACTCCCGTGCAGTGTGCTGTCATCTGCATAGCAATGAATGTTCCCGAGGGATAGCATATCATTGATATGCAGAAGAAAGAGAGTTGGTTTTGTGAGCCAGTGATCCATCAGGAAAACGCAGTGGTGGCAGCGAGGGTTGGCAAAAATTTGACTGTACGGCTTTGGCCAGTTGCCAGTATCCACGGCTGCCCGTGGGGTGGGATGTGAGCTCCTGACCAAGCCGCCCGACGCGCTGGGCATCCGCTCTCTTGAAGGCCCTCTTGCTGAACCTAGTGGCCCTATTGTACGCTGCTTTGAGGCGGTTCACATTCGGGTCACGTGCCGCCCGAGCCCTGACCCAGGCGCGATACGCCGACTGTTTTTTCTGGACAGCCTCGGCACATTCACGCCCGAACCAGGGGCGAGCTTTGCGGATGCTGGCGACATCAGTGAAATGTGGCCCGTGGCCGGGCATCTCTGGTTACAAGCAGGTAATTCCAGTGGCGCCCGGCGGACTTTGATCACCTCTGTGGTCTCTGCGGGGATTTGGTCGGGATGAGAATCCCGCGTCGTTGGGGTAGAGTTTTATCCCGCGTCAGTGAGTGAATCTGGTTGCGTGCTATGGTCTGCTTCTGTAAGGACGGCGGGTGGCGATCTCGCCGTCCTCAGGCCCCGATCATGGAGGTTGATGGTCTTGAGCGTAGATGAGTCTGCGGCGAACTCGGCGGGGAGGGGTACGCTCCCTCTCGGCCGCCTCCTTCGCGAGCATGACTTCGCAGAAGGACACGGCTGCGTTCCACCTACTCGCGCTGGAGACCATGGCTTGGAGCATGGTTTCCAGCGAGAGGATATCCACGCCCAGACCCACTACGAGGTCCCGGCGCTGACTCGCCCACGCTGAGCACTCCACCAACGTGTGGAGTGCGGAACCTTGCATTGAAAAATCGGAAACCTTGCAGTGTTGACACCGGGGTGTGACCTCACGATGGATGTGAAACAGATAGCTACCGAAGCATCCATGCCCGGTAACGATCTGCGTCCCACGATACGTGAGGTCACCATGCCGCCTCTGCAGCCACTCATCCATGATCGGTCTCACCGCCGCGATGACGGTAGTTCCCCACTTTGTTTGCTCAAGTTGCAACCTCCAAGTCTCCATAAGATCCTGGCGGATTTGGGACCGCTGTTCCTCGATTTCTCGAGTCGCAGGCCTGTGGTCCATCTCCAGCGCCTCCTTATGCCATTGAAACAATGACGCAAGGGCTTTCGCTTCCAGGTCCCATGGAGGGGTCCCGGCTAGGAGACATGCAGCCTCTCCGGAGATCGTGCGGTACCCCCGTATGGTTTTGACGGCCAAGGTTCGCAGTGGTCTGTTTAACAGAGTTGCGTTCACCCTGACCGCCAATCTATCCGCCCATACGGGAGCCCCGTATAAGGCCATACTCCGCACGATCCCTAGGTAAGCCAGTGGCCCTGACGGCATTCCGGCGGTGGTGCTACGAAAATGTGCAGCTGAGTTGTCTCCAGTATTAACGCATCTGTACCGCCTGTCATACTCTACAGGGCTCGTGCCGGAGGTCTGGAAAGAGGCGAACGTACAACCGATCCCCAAGAAAGGGGATCGATCCGATCCAGGGAATTTTCGACCCAATAAAATCAAAGATCAGTGTTTGATTTTGTGTACTGAAACCTAAATTCATTGTTACTTGGTCAAAAAAACCTAAACTAACTGTATTATTAATATAAATATTAATATTAATAGTAATATTGTATATTTGTAATATAACTAAAATTGCCTGGCAGAAAAGTGTTTCTGTTTTCTATTTAAATAATGTTACCTAAATGACAAAACGTGCATTACTTCTGGACTCGTCATTTTAATTTAAACACAATCATAAAGTTATGGGATTTAGCTAACATTACTTGTTTGATTATGAAATTTTGTTGTTGGTAAGTAACTTTTACCCGTTAGTGATTTTGATAAAATTATTACTAACCGACACTATTTCACTATTTTTAAATGCCAGTTCATGAAGCCTTAAAAGTAGATTTATAATTCGTTGGAATAATGTCGTTGTGATTTATAGGCGATTTTTAACTATATTTTTTTCATAAAAAAAAAACTTTAAACAGCTCTGGTGTAAAGTTGCCAATATGTCGCTTGGTCATTTTTGCCTTTCATGCGTCGACATGTATTTCTAAATACATACATATTATAATGTACATAGAAAATACCCAAACTCCAAAACAAACATTTCTGGATCACTCAAATATTTGATTCAACACGGAGTCGAATCTGAGACATTGTGGATGGTAGTTGAATACACACACCACTGCTCCACTAAGGCAGTGAATGTTGTGATTGTTAAAATTGTACTTACTATAATTTAACTTTTACCTTTTATGTTTTCAGGGCATACTTCTTCTAAAAGAGTTGTTTAATTCCCACCCAGAGGGTAAAAGGGACTACCTTTTCTACCTTGCAATTGGAAATGCCAGAATCAAGGAGTACAACAAAGCCCTCCACTATGTTAAAGCTTTCCTAGAAATTGAACCGGCGAACCAACAAGTGTTGACTTTAGAGGTAATCAAGCCATGACGATGATATGATTTTTTTTATTTACCAGTACATACATACATAATGGTCACGCCTCTATCCCGTGAGGGTACGCAGAGACTATGGAATTCCACTTGCTACGATCCTGGCATACTTCTTTCGCTTCTTTCACTTTCATAACTATCTTCATGCACACTCTCATTTACCAATACATGATGAACAAACACACATTCCACAACTTTATTTGTCTTATTTTCACTGACCTATTTGGCCTTTCAGCATTATCATAGGCTTTTTAATTCAATGTCTAACATATCTATAAATGGCTTGAAGATATGTTAGACATTGAAGTAAAACGCCTTTGATAGTGCTGAAAAGTGAAACCAGAGTTTAACATTTGATTTATTTAAGTAATTTAATTTTGTTTTGATTTGATTTTGTTTTGTTTTAATTTTTTATCTTGATGGTGTTGCTATTCAATATTGTTCACAATATGGGTTAATTTAGCTGAACTAAATTATTTCACTTTTGTTTTATTTTTATGTACTTACCTATGTATGTTATCAAACACAGTTATATAATATAGATTATATAATTTTCCAGCGTCAAATAAACAAACGTATGGAGAAAGAAGGTCTGATTGGCATAGCGGTGGCCGGCGGCGCTGTGTTGGCCATCGGCGGCATTGTCGGCCTCGGTATAGCTCTCGCCAGCAGGAAGTAGCAGTGGGCCTTACTGTGAGTACATACTATGTCTGACTGCATGACTAATTTTGTTATAGGTATTAATTAAATATTCTTTACAATCTTGTTACAATTAAATCTTTAAAACAATACCTCAAATTTTATGTTTACACTCCCCGACAACTATACTTCTGTCCTGAACTCCTAATATAGGCAGTTTTAGAATATCCTGAAGGGGTTAACTAGCTTAAAAGAAACAGTTCTTTCTGGTTCTAAATACACAATAATTACAAAAGTATAATGCCATCAGGCCGGATTCGACAATTCCTTCTTCCTCTTACAAGGAGAATGCTATACATAACACTTTTTGCTAAAATTTATATCTAACGTTTTTTGGCAACGTTGAAAACATCTATCGCCTACTTTCACTACCAACTCTGTTATATCTGGTTCTCTACAGGTCTAATTGTTGTTACAGAATGAATGCCGCGTTAGGTGTTCATTATCTCTTTTCTAAGAGGAGACATCTAAAGGAGGACTAGCGGGGTTTTGACACATCACGTATAGAGTTATATCACACGCAACATAAACATAGAATTTATTTTATATTTGTGTATGTCCAAAAAAATACTTGAATTATTTCCAAAATTAAAAAGAATGTTCGAAACGCTTCTAGTTTTTAAAAAGTATAATTTAAACTACAGAAATCTGTCTTAGGACCAATGTTGAAATGTAATACCTCGACTAATCCAAAATATTCATATTTTTTCATATTCTTATGATAACTGTCCTAAGATTTACTTTTAAGTTATGATACATTTTATATAAAAGCACTTCTACATTCCACAATACATTTTGTGGAATGTAGAAGTGAGTTTAATTAAAATATAATATTATAAGTTCCACCAAGTGCCGACAATCGAAAGCAAAAATAATTTTAAGTTACGGGTGAGACCCCTGTCTCATTGATTTAATTACAAATTTACTATAAGAGTAGATAAAAAATAACATATGAAGTTGTTTTCCCACCCACATCCTGACAAATTTACTATTATCTAATCTGAAATTTAGATTTTGAACCGGTAGTTCCTGAGATAAGTGCCTCCAGTTAAACAATATTTGCATACTCAGACTTTTTTGAGAGTATTAATTATTGATACAGCTCATGCAAGTTGCTCTCTATGACCACTAGAGGCGCTGGTGGGACTGAGTAGTTTGACCCTAAAATGTGCAATCTTAACTTAGTAGTGGACTGATTTCTGTAGTCAAGTTATGCTATTGTGTGGTTTATTAATTTTTATTATTTAGTAATAGGTTTTCTAAGAGTAAAAATTAGCATGTAGTCATAATATATGTGTAATATATACTTATTTATTTGTTTAGCTCTAGGTATTATCTTATATATAAGAGGCTAATTATATAAAAAAGGAAGTTTGTCAAAGTGATTCCATTAAATAAACACACATTTGTTATGAAATGTTATTTTTATATATTATGAATACCACAGATATCGATAAAATACTTAGATGCGCGTTCTAAAGTGGCACATGAAATAGGAGCCACTTGGCGCCTCTGTACTTAGTCACGTCCGCACTACGGTCGATTGTTCATCGTTCGTGTGTTTGTTGAACAAAATACTTATATGCGCGTTCTAAAGTGGCACATGAAATAGGAGCCACTTTGCGCCTCTGTACTTAGTCACGTCCGCACTACGGTCGATTGTTCATCGTTCGTGTGTTTGTTGAACAAAATACTTATATGCGCGTTCTAAAGTGGCACATGAAATAGGAGCCACTTTGCGCCTCTGTACTTAGTCACGTCCGCACTACGGTCGATTGTTCATCGTTCGTGTGTTTGTTGAACAAAATACTTATATGCGCGTTCTAAAGTGGCACATGAAATAGGAGCCACTTGGCGCCTCTGTACTTAGTCACGTCCGCACTACGGTAGATTGTTCATCGTTCGTGTGTTTGTTGAACAAAATACTTATATGCGCGTTCTAAAGTGGCACATGAAATAGGAGCCACTTTGCGCCTCTGTACTTAGTCACGTCCGCACTACGGTCGATTGTTCATCGTTCGTGTGTTTGTTGAACAAAATACTTATATGCGCGTTCTAAAGTGGCACATGAAATAGGAGCCACTTTGCGCCTCTGTACTTAGTCACGTCCGCACTACGGTCGATTGTTCATCGTTCGTGTGTTTGTTGAACAAAATACTTATATGCGCGTTCTAAAGTGGCACATGAAATAGGAGCCACTTGGCGCCTCTGTACTTAGTCACGTCCGCACTACGGTCGATTGTTCATCGTTCGTGTGTTTGTTGAACAAAATACTTATATGCGCGTTCTAAAGTGGCACATGAAATAGGAGCCACTTTGCGCCTCTGTACTTAGTCACGTCCGCACTACGGTCGATTGTTCATCGTTCGTGTGTTTGTTGAACAAAATACTTATATGCGCGTTCTAAAGTGGCACATGAAATAGGAGCCACTTTGCGCCTCTGTACTTAGTCACGTCCGCACTACGGTCGATTGTTCATCGTTCGTGTGTTTGTTGAACAAAATACTTATATGCGCGTTCTAAAGTGGCACATGAAATAGGAGCCACTTTGCGCCTCTGTACTTATTCACGTCCGCACTACGGTCGATTGTTCATCGTTCGTGTGTTTGTTGAACAAAATACTTATATGCGCGTTCTAAAGTGGCACATGAAATAGGAGCCACTGCGCCTCTGTACTTAGTCACGTCCGCACTACGGTCGATTGTTCATCGTTCGTGTGTTTGTTGAACAAAATACTTAGATGCGCGTTCTAAAGTGGCACATGAAATAGGAGCCACTTTGCGCCTCTGTACTTAGTCACGTCCGCACTACGGTCGATTGTTCATCGTTCGTGTGTTTGTTGAACAAAATACTTAGATGCGCGTTTTAAAGTGGCACATGAAATAGGAGCCACTTGGCGCCTCTGTACTTAGTCACGTCCGCAGTACGGTCGATTGTTCATCGTTCGTGTGTTTGTTGAACAAAATACTTATATGCGCGTTCTAAAGTGGCACATGAAATAGGAGCCACTTTGCGCCTCTGTACTTAGTCACGTCCGCACTACGGTCGATTGTTCATCGTTCGTGTGTTTGTTGAACAAAATACTTAGATGCGCGTTTTAAAGTGGCACATGAAATAGGAGCCACTTGGCGCCTCTGTACTTAGTCACGTCCGCACTACGGTCGATTGTTCATCGTTCGTGTGTTTGTTGAACAAAATACTTATATGCGCGTTTTAAAGTGGCACATGAAATAGGAGCCACTTTGCGCCTCTGTACTTAGTCACGTCCGCACTACGGTCGACTGTTCATCGTTCGTGTGTTTGTTGAACAAAATACTTATATGCGCGTTCTAAAGTGGCACATGAAATAGGAGCCACTTTGCGCCTCTGTACTTAATCACGTCCGCACTACGGTCGACTGTTCATCGTTCGTGTGTTTGTTGAACAAAATACTTATATGCGCGTTCTAAAGTGGCACATGAAATAGGAGCCACTTTGCGCCTCTGTACTTAGTCACGTCCGCACTACGGTCGATTGTTCATCGTTCGTGTGTTTGTTGAACAAAATACTTAGATGCGCGTTCTAAAGTGGCACATGAAATAGGAGCCATTTGGTTCCTCTGTACTTAGTCACGTCCGCACTACGGTCGACTGTTCATCGTTCGTGTTTGTTCGTGTGTTTGTTGAACAAAATAATTGAAAATGCCGTCCTGTAGGGTAAAACCCGGATAGATGCCGCAGTGGGATAGGTGCCTCATTTTCGAAAAAACATACTTCCCAAACTCGCAACTATGAATTAATACACCTCCGTTAGCTGCGGGCTGTCACACGGTGAGGACGTATTTCGCTAGTGTGTGTAAACATCTCCGCAGCGAACTACAGGAACACGTAAAAAATTGAAAGGTTAGTTTTTGCCGTTGTGTAACTTTATAAGTAGTAATAAATTATGTTATATTTTTTATTACGTCAGTATACTGGTTCATTAAGTGTGCATCTGTATAAAAAGTTGCTCTTTAAATTGTAATTTATTTAAAAAATATTTGGGCATCTATACCTATCACAAAGGTAGTTGCCCTAAATTTCCGAGGTATAGATGCCCTTAGGGCTTAGGCTGTCTCTAATGGTATTCCAATTTTTTATATGTTTGATTATGCATGTTAATTCTTGACAATTAAAATTTTATAATAACTTTTAAAAATTAATAATTTTGTTAGCTTCTCAGGACCAGAAGGCTGGCTATTTCCTGGCCCAAAGAATAAATATTGCCATCCAACGTGGCAACACAGTCAGTATTACACAACAATATTTTGTAATGTAAATATTTTTAGTATATAGGTATATTGTAATTTTATTGTAAATAACAAATAGTTTTGTTGAATCAGTTATTTAATATTTTAAATAATAAGTATAATTGTCTTTGATTTTGAATATTTTATAACAGAAATTAAGAAGACATTATTGTAAATTATTCTTTAAACATTAAAAACTTAAAAAAAATGTCTTTCGTTATCCCATATTTCTTGAAAGCATTTGCAGTTTAGGAAGAAAATTGGTTGCGTTTTTCGTTTACACAGTACAGAAGGCATCTATCCCACACTGCGGCCATCTATCCTTCATAGCATTTTTATGGTGGGGCAACTATCCATACACTGGGGCATCTATCCTTGAAAAAAGGGTTCCTCTAAAAGCTAAATTCTGCCAAATCTGTATTTGGTAGGTCAAAAAAAACCAATAGTAATTCAACATATATAATTACACCAGGTAACTTCATACAAATTGTTTATAAAAAAGTAACATTTTTAGAATTAGGAGGCAATTTCAAAAAGTAGGGCATCTATCCCACTTTTACCCTACCATGAGATTTTATAGGAACTATAGCAGAATAACTACTAAAAGCGATGGGATCACTTATCATTCGTGAGTATTACAATTACATCAATATATTTATGATTTTACATTAAATTTAGTGATTATTGACAACTAATGGTATGAAGAAGAAAATTGACACTCACTAAGTATCAAGAGTGCAGTAATAGTGTAAATGAAAAAGAAAATTTACACTCGCTAAGTGCGAAGAGTGCAGTATGTCATCTGTTGAAAGACTCGCTAGCGCTAATCGCTGCGTAACCAAGTTATTATGTTTATCTCTTTTTAGCGCGAGCAATGAAACGTGCTATCTCACTTGCACTGCTTTGTGTGCAGCTGCTGTTCTTTCATTATTATTATGCAGTTGAGTGCATTTCTATAAAGTGCCGCTCATAGGTGACCATTGCCTTGTTGGTGACGTATCAAAATATTTTATCGATATCTGTGATGAATATACCCTTTAAATATTATTGTATAATAGGTGGTAGATTCCTCCTATTCTTCACTAGCAGATACTGATCTGTTCACCGGATGGATGGCTGATGGATCAGGTCGATCGAATGCAGTGCGTAACCTCTTTAAAAGGGGTTATGAGTAGTTCATAGATAGGATATAAATAAACAAAGAATAAAACAACAAGTTCAAAACAATTATTTTTATTATTCTGGTATATAGTAATGTTGTGAAGCGGCGTACAGCTAGTACTCTAAAATCTCGGCCAGACATGGCGGTAAATAGAAAAAAAATAGTTTAAAAAAATGAATCATAGATAATTCATCCTACAGAACCGGCATAAATACTAACATATTTTTTTGTCATTTGAAGTCATACCGAACCTCTATTTATCGCAGAAATGGCATATATTAGTATGCTTTAATCAGTACTGATGGCCGGATAGGGCAAATGAATAATTTTT
The DNA here is from genome assembly GCA_963556515.1 of Nudaria mundana. Lineage (NCBI taxonomy): Eukaryota > Metazoa > Arthropoda > Insecta > Lepidoptera > Erebidae > Nudaria > Nudaria mundana. The sequence continues at coordinate 23,133,765 of OY748291.1, forward strand.
TTTCGTACTGGCAACACATTTTACAGTATTCGTATACGCCACTATTTTATGAACGATATAATGAAATTATGAAGAGATCATTTAAAAATTTGACATGAAAATTCAATGAGTGGTTTAGTGACGATCGAGTAGAATGTTTGACAGAGGGAACATATGTCTGGCATATAAAATGTGTTCATTAATATGACTGCATTTTGAATGTTATGTGGGATAAAAGAATAGTCTGGTTAGTCTGTGGTTTCATAAGTGATAGCAATAAACAATTAATTTCAATTTGTTGGTATGTAATTATGTATCATGTCACACAATGATAAAACGTAATAGTTGTGCTTCCTAACGTAATCTTAGATACGTTCGAAGTAAACTACGTGTACTACATTTTACGAAACATATTTTTTTTCCTATTAAAATATTTTTTTATCTTTATTTGTACTTTAGTGTATTGGAATTCTAGTTTTTGTAAATTGTGTACAACATTATTCGAAGAGAGTAAATAAAAACAACATTTATAGTGTGCGTTTTTAACTAATAAAAAGTTTTACATGATAGGTCATGCTAATGAGGTAAATTAGGATAACCAAACAAATAAACAAACTAATATTGAACTTCCAGTTCTTGAGGTAACTAAACGTAATTATTTATACATGAGAGCATATTGACTTATAGTCCTAAATAGTCATTCATATTCTTCACTGGCATTTAATATGCATAATCAACAACTGTACAGTGCAACAACAACGCCAATATTGTTCTAAAACCATCCAGAGTATACAAATATTGACGTATGTATTCTATATTATCTGTATTTTATATGGCATGTGTTGAAAAAATATATATAATTTCCTTAATCACAATCTGGTAACTGTCTATTGTAAATATAATGTTAAGGTATACAGTGTGCATCAATTCTATTTATCTATATGAACTATCATGCGAAAATGTACTTTGAATCTACTAAATAAAACGATATTTGCATCTATACCATAATCAATTATCAAGCACTCATTTTCTAAACAATCAAACTTATTTTACATACAGTCGAAAATTATTACTCACTATGGCAACACTGTTAAATGTCAACAAGGTTATATTTGCGCAAACCAAACTGACCTAAATCATCATTTCTCACTAACACACTAAACAAAAAATATTACTTTCAATCAACCCGTAGAACTTAATCCTATTATAATATCTATGATTTTTTTTGTGATGTACACACACTTCGGTAAGTGTCAAAATGACAGCTCGTAAACAAACCCCTCGGTGGCAAAGTGAGCTATCTCAATAAATTCACATCTGTAATATCTTTCATATAAAAGGATAAATGCTTTTACCTATTGCTCTAAATACTTAAATATCGTGAATCCTAACGATCAGGGGCGGGAAGTAAATATAATTTTGTGACTTGCTTACAATTACTCTTACAATATACTAAATAACTATAACATTGTACTCTAAAAAATATGTATAAGTATTGAAGGCTAACATGAGATTGTAATCACAGTAATTGTTATTTAAGTAACGAGCCCACATCATTACTACAAAATAAACCTTCACGTGTACACTATAAGGTTCATATTTATTCACAATACCAACGCAAACCGTTCACTACCCACGTATTTACAGAAATTCGAAGGCAACGTTAATGTATACTTTATTTATTGCTTTTTGTTACGATGTTTATTATTATATAATGTTCTTTACATAATATTATCACCTCAATGTATATACATGCAATAATATCATCTTATCATATATTGTTTACGTGTTAAATTTGAACTTTGAAAAATCGCGTATAGATCTCAAAATAACGCGACAAGTGCTCGTCTCTTGGATGCGTTCAGTCTCAAGGCGAGGCAATCTCTCAAGATGGCGCCTTTACTTCTCTATAAGATTGATAAGACGCATGCATCAGGTAGGTAGTTGTTACCTTTACTTGCATGGTTACAATATAAACATATTTATCGCGCTATTTGTTAACCGCGATATATTTACTATAATAATAGTATGATTTTAAGCTCAGTTATATTTGTTCGTATACAATGTTCATCGTATACCTATAAAGTTAGTGTGCTCATTGATATTGTCCAGCTATATTCATTACTCGCTACGGTCGTGACACAGTCTAATGTTTCTCTAGTGAGTGCGCATTCTATAAAGTTATGGTATACAAATATCTACGGGCAGCACTAACAACGATCTAATGACTTGCATATATTTACCTACGATATACTCTAAATAGTATATATATATAAATGCAATCTGCAAAATGCATAAAACAACAGTTATTAATTTATACCTATAAATTGTATAAAATATTAAATAAAATCTATTGAAGTGAGGTAGATGGATGGAATTTCACAATTTGTGTGGATATTACTTTTTACTTTATAACGATTGCCGCATTGGCCCAAATGCTGAGGTAGATGGATGGAATTACTATGTAAGAGGTCCTAACTACGTGACCGGGACCTTTACATACACAATACAAAAACACTACTCACTAGTTGTCGTAATCTACTAAACCAATCTCACAAACATGTGGCAAGTCAATCTGAACTAACGTGTTAGGTCAGGATAATATTATTATGCTACAGTGAATAATGGCGGTGTATCACATCGGGTACAAAAATAACATCTCACTAACAGGTTACAAACTAAACGCACCATAGTGCACACAGTCTACACCGAAGCAAGCTCCAGTTCATAACCACATCAATCTGTTTCAATACGGAACACCAGCAATCCAGATTCGTAAAATCCCCTTTACTCGCTAAATAACCAGACTTCACCTAGCTGCAACTGATTTTACCCTAAGAATTAAAATTTACATTAATATCGGAAATGGCACCAACGACATTCCACGGGTCAACAATTAAAATCGTTATTACAAAAACGAATCAAGCTAATGACCACAAAACATAACACTCAAGCACCTTTTGATAATTTCAACAAAACATTGTCCTACACCTCCTTCGCGTCTAATTTAAAACACTAACGACGAGGCGATTATTTCATGACAAACTTTTGTTGTGTTCATCGTCGGAATAGTCGCCGTCGTCCTGGCCGTGGTTCTCCGTCTCCTGTTCGGTGTTGTTCATTCTTCTGTCGTCATCATTGTAATCTTTGTAATAGTCTTTACCGTTACCCTTGTCCGGGCTATCGTGTTTGTCGTCAGTCTCGCTTATGCTATCGTTCCTCTGTCTCTCTTTGCCCAGGTCTAGAGGTTCTTCCGAGTCGCGCATGATGTCGGGCTTGGTTATGTTCTCGGTGTACTGCCGTTGCATTTGTTTTAGGAAACGCTGATGGGCTAGGTTGGTTGGTGGCGGCGGCAGTGATCCCATTTGCGGCGACGGTTCTTCATACGCTTTTCGGTCCATATGCATCGCATTCATTTGTGCCAACTTAGAATTCATTCCTGTAAAATAAGTAAATATGAATGAATTATCTTATAATATCCGAACTTAAATTCGCAGTCTCATCAAAGGTTACTTACCAAACATATTTTCCCCAATGTATTGCAGATAAGTGTCTAACAATGCTGAACTAGCTCCGTAGCCCGGTGGATAATCCTCATGCTTCATACCCGGGGCTAACCCATGTGGGATGCTCTCGACTGTCTTGGCAGTCACCGCCCTTACCGCTGGCACTTTGGTGATAGTTGTATTTGCAAGGCTGTTAATGTCTGAAATAAAATAGTCCATTACAATACTGGTATGAACGCAGTAAATTTGTGTGTTAATCTGATTTACCCTGTTGCCAACTTACGTGGCGGTGAGACTGGTATATTGTCCTGGTATCTGGACTGACTGAGGTCATCATTGTCATTATCCCCGCAAATAGAACTACTTTCCGAAGCGGCTGATTTGGCGTCCAGTTTGATATCTGACCGACGAGGTCCAGTCGGAGATGCACGAGCTCGCAATTGTTCAGGTGACACTTTCACACCGGCTTTGGCAAGTAACCTGGAGAGTTACATTATACCTGTTAATTTGAATTTCAATAGACAAAATTTGATAGAAGATGCCATAACTCACTGTTTGACCCCAATGTGTCTAAAACTTTATGTCCACCAAAATAATTCGATATATGGTCAATAATAATTTGGCAAAAGTTGATTTTAACTTACTGGCTAGCGAGTTCAGGATCAAATCGCGTCGGCATTTGAAGAACTGGCAAGTCCTTGGTTGAGATGCCTCGATGTTGCCGTGACATATGCGAGTGTAACGAGTTACGTGACTTTGCCACCGTGCCGCATAACACGCAACTATAACAAATATTAAACTCATTAAACAACATTTATTACAATACGGTAATTTAGATAATGCTCGACGTTTTGGTTCCTAACGTACCGGTAGCCTGGGCAGACAGTGTGTTTATCTTCAAGATGCGTTCTAAGCGTATGCGCAGACCGGTAAATCTTGCCGCATTTCGGACAGGGCCGTGGGTCTGTCGCTCTTACGCGTAACAGATCCTGCGTTCGTCGACAACCTCCTGTAATGGGATGAAACCTTCAATACACGAATATGAACACTGAAGTTTATTTCGTCGTTAAGTTCATCTTACCTTTATGCTAAATGTTAGTAGTGGTTATTTGAGAACGATACCAAAAGCTGCTATTTTTTATATGTAACGAATACTGTTTTGTAAATGAAAAGACATATATCTACTTCGTAGTTTTATTGTTTATTAATTGTATTTATATAAGCAGACACTTTTTTTGGTAAAAATTAAGTTATTACGTATATATCGTATCACTAATACATTCGCAACTAGAATCGTTTATTCACATTGAACATTTGGTTATTGAGTTGACTAAATTTACACTTAAAATAGTTTTTATTACTTTTTCATAATTATTAAGATATACGACATTGCCTCTCAGGCGTCAGGAACAATTTCATCTACTCGCTAATTTAACCAATACTTTTATTCGTTCTGGAGATCTATATATAAAACATATCAGTTTCCATCGCACATATTTTAAAGGCAACTTCGTTATTATTTACAATGATCTTACAAAATGGACTCTATAACACACTAAAAATGTTATATTTTAGTCTTAAGGCAACTAATAGTTATAATGTATACTATTTATTAAATCTATATAATTTATTGTTGTAAGATGCAGATTTATTGTATGTAGGTAAAGGCATAATATATAGTTGGTGTATTTTGTTTATTCTATGGTACCGATACTCTGTTTAAGCACAAGGGTCGGTGTTACTAGATCTCTAGAAAAAATGTTCTAGCATCACTCTACGTAACTAAAACAACGTTACATATAAACAGTATTACTTTATGTAAATATATGCGATTGGAACTGTATTATAAATATATACAATATAAATAAATCCCTCCTGTTGTCTACATGACTAGATATGTTTCCGCTTGTGCATTTATACTGAGTATTATGAACAAACATCGTTTAGAAAATAATTCTCTATGATTTTGTGTGTCAACTTATCCTTAACTATTGCATTGGAAGGCGATAGATTTATTTTCGTTTAAATCTATTACGTATTGTCTTATCTATGGTCAAAAGTATACACTGTAGTAGAATCTACACACGCGGCATTCTCAAACTGAAAATATGGGAGACGTGATTTGATCGTATTTAATATTTTACGATACGATAATTTTTATATCATTTTTGGTTGAACCAAAATTTCTTAATAATATATTACGATATTTCTAAATATTACACCGGTTTTAGTATCTGAAAACGTGCGACACGAGAGAGTAACACGAGAACCGATCACAAATCGAACAAACTAACGCTAGACTTATGTCCCAGGATACAGGGTCTAAGGAGAAACAACTACTGGAGAATATTATCGTTCGCTTACAAACATCTCCGACACTGACGGGTTTGTCTATAAACTTCTTATACCTAATGTGAGTCGACGACGCCTGTAAGTGAACGACTACAACCGTACAAGCGACAGTGAAACTAACACACGTTCGGGAAGTCATCAGAACGATCACGTTCAAGTTGCATTTCGTATTCTATCAATGGCACCAATCATCACATGTCATAATGCGCTTACAATATAACCCTTACCTAAATAATACATATCAGTCTATTCTACTACAAAAATAATTTTCAGTCGATTTGCCGCACAGCCCGTACTAATTCCAAACACGGGGGCGCTCTATACACAAAAATGCATCCGGGAGATCATCACGTCCTCTGGCACGATTCCGAGCTCGACTCCGGCGAGCGAGTTCCATTTCACAGCCGTCAAGTTTATAGTTAATTTAGCGAGAGGTGGGTCAGTCGGCCCAGCCGCAACTCCAGCGCAGCGTCTTCATGCTCTCCCACTGGGGGCGGTGCTTGAGGCGCATGTGGTTGCGCACGGAGTTGGGGTGGGCGAAGAGTCGCGCGCAGCCCGCCACCGGGCACACGGGCGAGTCGCGCGGGTAGTGCGTCGCCAGGTGGCGCCGCGCCTCCGCGCCGTGCAGCGCCGCGCCGCACAGCGGGCACGCCACCCCGCCCCCCGCCGGGCTTGCCCACGCGCCCCGCGCCGCGGCATCTGCAATGCCGACACCACCGGGTTACTCTCACGTGTACGGGCGGTCGGCAAACCCGGCGTCTAGCTCGTTATCCCCGAACGGTCCGAATAAACTCTCTAAAAATACTGCGTCATCTGGCGACGGGGTCTACGGGGGTCACCACCAGGCGTAGGCGCCGGTCGGCGGGGGGCTCGCGAGGCGGCGGGGCGGGGGCGCGTGCGGGGCCCGCTCGACGTCGCGCCGCCTCTAGGAGTTCTGTCGCTGGCGGATGCCGTGCGCCTGGAGCTGGTGGTTGATGAGGTAGTGCTTCGTTTTGCACCTCTTGCCGCAGTGCTGACAGGGGAACCACTGGTCGCGGTCGGTCTGCGAGTGCACGTTGAGCATATGCTGGCGCAGGTTGGAGGTGGAGGAGTACACGCGGCCGCACAAGGGGCACTGCGGCCGGTAGCCGACGGCCGCCCCGCCCGCCAGAGCCGCCCCTGTAACACAGAGGCGGCAGTTAGAGATCGGTTCCGCACGGAGTTAAGCGCTACGGTGGGTGTATCTGTCTGTGAGCTCCGCGGGCGGGGCGGGGTCGCGGCGTCGCTGCTTGACGCCGTGTATGGAGTTCATGTGTATCTGCATGTACTGGCGCGTCTTGAACGCTTTGCCGCACACGGGGCACGAGTGCAGCAGGTCGCGCGCCGCGTGCACGTTGAGGAGGTGCTGCTTGAGGTTGCTATTGTTGCTGTAGCGCTTGCCGCACTCGGGGCACGCGGGCCGCGCCGGCTCACCGTTACAGTAGCCGCCGCCGGCCGCGCAGTCGCCCGCCCACGCGCCACCCGGCCCCGCCGCCCCTGCCGAGCAGGACGACGGTCAGTGGCTCCACTACGCCCCTACATCTACGCTCCTAACCTCTACACGACCCGACATGTACACATATTCGCGACCACGTCACGCGTTCTAGGGACAAGTACGTATTATCGTACCTAACTTGTAATGTTGAGTAATTAAGCGCTTTGGTGTCGTTCTCGTTACTTAATTGTTAGTGTTATTACATGCTCCGGGTACATGACTCAATAATGCACTATTAATGACACGATTGATCCCCTTTTGTTCTAGCGTCATTAATGTCATTGATTACAAATTATATTAATTGATTTTAATTACACTAAATAATTCCACGACGAGTGTACGTTCATTGAGTCATGTTGTTAGATGTGAAAAAATGTAATGAACTTACCGTAATTATCCGGCATTCCTGATGGTCCTGGTAGTCCGGGAAATCCTGAAAAATATATATTACTAATAAGTGTTCATAAGCACAGGTTCAGGCTGTCAATGAAAACAAAACAAAAGTGTCCCAGATTTTCGCTTTGTACTTCGTCACCTAAAAATGTTGGTATCATCCCGTTCCGTAACATTACCTGGCAGATTTAATAATCCTGGAAAATTATGCGGCAGTGCTCCGTTGGTATGAGCCATCGTTGCTGGGTCATCGTAGTCCAGTGGCTCCTGTTTGGCACGGGTCTCACCCTCAGTGTCACTCGCCCCAGCGTCCGATGAAGATTCTTCTCCGTCCCCCGACTGCAAATTTGAAAACAGCATTAAAATTGCAAAGTTCTGAAAGTTTATTGTCATTTGTAAAAAATATAAATGCTCACCAAGTTATTTGACATTCCTGAGAGATGTTGGTTTTGTGATGTGTCCATGGCTTGGCTGAATAGAGCGAGTTCGTGGCCGTTGGTGGCCATCCGCTCGGGACTGCCCCCCTGCGCCAACAGATTGTCCGTCCTACACCTTAAATGGGAAGAACACGTAAATATCCGTACTTAAAAATGTGTACACTTTACTAGAATCCCGTTCAAACATGGACTGCTCCCTAATACCTGGTCTTCAGCTGCGCTTGGTACAGATCAGAAGATCTTGCTCGTTTCGGTGGTGGCGTGTGCGATGCATTTTCATCTGGTTTTCGAGGCCTCCTGCCTTCACGTTGTTGCGTCTCTCGACCCTCGCGAGACCCACCGCTTCCAGTTTCCGTCCATGACGATGCCGACTGTTGTAAAAAGAAAGATTGGTAATGCAAAGCTCATTAATTAGCTCTATAACTTATTCAGTAAGGCGACTCCAAGCAACAAACCAGAAATTTGTTATTTAAAATCACAAATTCCTGGTGAATGATGATTGGGCTTAGACTTACAGGTGAAGCTTTCTGATCGATATTAGAGATTGGAGCTGGCGCTGGCACATCCGTTAAGCCTCGCACTTGTAGCAGCTGTGCCGCTCTCAGGAACTCTTTTAGTTGCTCTTGTCCTATATGAACTTCTCCTTGGTACATAAACCTATAGGGAAACGAAAAAAAAGCATTTAAACATCCATCCCCTACGAAATACTAATTATAATATTACGATCTTTTCATGCATTATAATGCTTTTAATTTGTGACTGACCTAAGTAGACTCTCCATGTCTTTGTCATGGACATCACGCAGTATAACGATGGGATGTTGGCAGGGGTTCGCCTTCAATAATTTCCGGAAGTATGGACTACACGCCGATAACACCACCTATTGTAACAGAAAAGAACGGCTGTTCAACCCATTCCTGCTCATCTGTATGCGGTGCAGTAGCTGATTGACGAGGCTTTGGCAACTCCCCCTTATATCTCGGAAATGGCAGTAGGCTCGCTCTTTAATGTGTGATTAATAAATGTGTTGATAAAAATTTTCTCTCAGCAGGTAGTGTTCAATTTCATCTGCATTTGGCAAACGTTTAGGCATACTAATTTTTAATATTTTAGGCTAATGTGCAGTGCGTCGATTTGTCCACTGCCATAATGGGTCTAATGAATATTAGCACGTATAGGCAAGCACTTTTATTGTACACACATCTTTACTTTTAAAACGTGAAAGAGTGAATAATACAAAACATATTTAAATGCTAAAGTATAACTAATATACGAGGGCCTTTTTGGTCGGGTGTTTGTAACCAGCCTATCACCCCATCTGACGGTTTTTTTACTATATTGTAAAATAGAGCTATATTATGATGCGATTCTTATCGATCCATTGAACAACGGCGCAATTGCTAAAATTAGAATCTTTTTTTTGTGTTATTCATTAAGAGATGGTTATCTGAGGAAATATCAGATCCGTTACTTTAACAAGGAAATTGGTAAGATTTTTATAAAGCCATCAAATCAAAGCCTCTTGTTTTTCATGGAACCCTTTACCCAACATAATTAATGAAAATAAATGTTTGGAGATATTAATTGTCCCCTTTGAGTAATTTAAATTAACGTGTTCAGAGATGTTAGTGTATACCTTATGAGCGGTGAAGGTAGCGCCGGCGCACGCCAGCGTGACATCGACGAAGTCCTCTTCGTCGCGCAGACGCCGGAACGACGACACCATCGAAGAGTGGAAGTCATTCCACCGTAAGGAGTATTGCTGCTCTCCGCCGGCCGCGGCGCCGCCTATGCACATAGGTAAGTTCAATCATTTAGCAAGTTAAGTAGGTACTTGTTAAATTATGTGTTCTGTGTTTTGCCAAATACTAAAACATAAATATTCCAACTCTTGAATATATTCTAAAACATTTAATGACTATATAATTTAAATAAAATTCATATTATTTGATCCATTATTTTACATAAGTGCTGGTCAACTGAGGTGTGTGACACCGTTAAAGTATAATTTAATGTGATATATCCGTACATCGCCATAAAGTCTGCGTTTGCGCAACGAAAACGCGTTTTAAACACCTTTCACTAAAATTTTGGTGATATGTCCTCAGTAACAGTTCTAGGAACGATTGCTATCGCACTAAACTGTTTGATTCATCGTCGTATTTTTTTTAATTTGAAAAATCATTAGAATAACGAACGTTGATTGTCGTATTTATCATTGTTCGATGTATGCTAATCTCTCGAGGACCATGTTGATTAAATCCTCTTTTTGATCTCCAAACTTGTCTAAAACAATTTTTTCGTCACAGTTTATTCAGACAGAAAGTTGTAAAACGACTTTTATGCGGCTTTTACATATTTAAGTGTTTTATAAATTATGTTCGAGTCCTTACAATGGTACACAACAAAGATCCAACTTCAAATAAATCTATTATCCATCACCATAATTTAAGTTCTCGTTTGAATAGTGAAGCAAAATTAAGACATGAGAATATTTGGGCAACATTTTTCAAAATGTTGCCCAAATATTCTCTCTATAATAATTGATATTTTGGTTTGGAACAAACCAAAATATCAATTAGTTATATATATCAATATAAAAAATAAACAACAAAAAATATTCAAATACAAAAAGTACTTTGAGGAAAAAAGCTCAATTTATCCAAAAATGTCATTCGACAACAATCTTAGCATTTATTTGATAATGTAAGAATATGCCTAAATACGTTGGTGAATAATACCTATAATAACGAGGGTATTTTAAGTTTATACGGGTTATTAATTACAGAATTATAATATAGGAATAAATATATCGGCTCTGTGTCTCAAACATACCTAAACTCAGTAATACCAGCTGTAATAATAATAATTATGGTCGTATTACTCGCTAACGCTTTGGGGTAATACCACATCACAAAGTTCAAACGGCAGTTGAAATTTTAAAAGGAGTTTTAAAATACTGTGTTAGGTCTCTTATTTGTCCGAAATTTCAGATAAATGGAGGGCTTTTTGAAGCAGTTGTTAGGGTTACTAAGTAGGTATCACTTAAAAAAGCTGCGACCTGCTATACACAGTACGATGTATTTAATTCTGTTCCTCACTTGCAATATGAAGCAGTTTTAAGTACTTATTATTACCGAAAAAATGTTAGTGCAATCAGGGTGTGGTACAAATCAGCTCATGTTTCTTTTTTCTTATTCCTTCGCCCTATACAAACAACATGTATATAGTTGCCGACACAAGATTTTTTTTGGATCCTACTCTTGGAAACTGATTGTCACGGTTATGTGTAAGTACAACTGGTCCGACTTACAATTATTGTCAGGTACAGTAAGCGTACGAATTGAGTAAGTATGCGTGATAACTACTTAGTTTAGATAGGTAAGAGAAGTTCCAAAATCTACTACTGGTGATAGCAGATTTTTGAACTTCTCAACCAGCTGTGAAACTCTGTGTCATTTCTTTGTACTCGATATAGGGTTATCCTTATCTATGACGAGCCTTATGCCTCCCAGTTCGGGATGTCATGACAAATTAATTTCTCTGTTCTTTTAACAACCTTACACTATAAATCGTACATCAGTAGACCTGGTTTAAAACGCATCCAAGATATTACATAATATAAAAAATTATAAAGAATTAGATTTACAATATTTGATAGAATTTGAATTAGAACAAAGCACACAGGTGTTCTATCACCGACGACGTCACTTACACGTTAGAGAGACATACACTTCGGCGTCGTGTGTACTCGTAGTCGATTAGATAACTTCAGCTAACAGTTATGTGGAGCGATCTGTCGCATCGGGAATCCGATAACTGCATAGTCGGGTTCATTAATATAAGAATAAGGGATAGTTAGATGATCTAAATTACTATATTATACTTTACTATAAAAATACATCTTCCAAATATGTACATACTGGTTGTGACTAATACAATTCGGTGGTAATATTTGTTGTTTGATAAATTGATATTTACTTCCTTCATTTTGTAAGTATCGGAATTTCCGTGGATCACATCTATGGAGATTTTAAATACCAACTACAGAGTACCGAGTATCGTTTATTCAGACGCACGCTTTTTTTGAACTTATAATTGTTTTCCTTATAATGTCGTGATTAATCTTTTGGTTGTGTGTAATATTTTAGCACGTATACAACAAAATTATTGTAGAAACATATTATTTTAGAAACGTTTTTTTTTTGTTTTATTAGTTATTTTCGCTTCACTAAATAGGCACGAGATTTCTTATCTTAGCCATGTATTTACTAGCCGGGACCCCTCCATGGGACCTGGAAGCGAGAGCCCTTGCGTCATTGTTCCAATGGCGCAAGGAGGCGCTGGAGCGGGACCTCAGGCCTGCGTCTCGAGAAATCAAGGACCAGCGGTCCCAACTCCGCCAGGATCTCATGGAGTCATGGAGGGTGCGACTTGAGCAACCCAAGTGGGGTACCACCATCATCGCGGCGGTGAGACCGATCATGGACGATTGGCTGCAGAGGCAGCATGGTGACCTCACGTATCGTGCGACGCAGATCGTTACCGGGCATGGATGCTTCGGTAGCTATCTGTTTCGCATCCGTCGTGAGGTCACACCCCGGTGTCAACGCTGCGAGGTTTCCGACGACGACACCGCACTCCACACGTTGGTGGAGTGCTCAGCGTGGGCGAGTCAGCGCCGGGACCTCGTAGTGGGTCTGGGCGTGGATACCTTCTCGCTGGAGACCATGCTTCAAGCCATGGTCTCCAGCGGGAGTAGGTGGAACGCGGCCGTGTCCTTCTGCGAGCAAGTCGTGCTCGCGAAGGAGGCCGCCGAGAGGGAGAGGGAGCGTACCCTCCCCGCCGAGTTCCGTAGTCAGCGGCGAGGGCGCCGCAGACTCATCTACGCCCAAGACCATCGACCTCCATGATCGGGGCCTGAGGACGGCGGGATCGCCACCCGTCGTCCTTACAGAAGCAGGCTAGAAGGGTTGCGTGCTGCGGGGCCTTTGCCCCATAGCACGCAACCAGATTCACTCACTGACGCGGGATAAAACCCGACCCCAACGACGCGGGATTCTCATCCCGACCCAACCCACGCAGAGACCACAGAGGTGGTCAAAGTCCGCCGGGCGCCACTGGAAATACGTTCTGCTTGTAACCAGAGACGCCCGGCAACGGACGTTAGAGCGGCCGCGGCCTTGGGCCGCGGAACTAAAAAAAAAAAAAATAGCCATGTATTTAACCTTAGTAAGATAAAAAATAAACAAAATACAAGAATAACCTACCACGGAGACTATACTGAGCCTGCGCAGTCCTTTGATCGCCCCCTTGGAACATATAATCTAAAACAAAAACAAAGAAAACCAATAAAAAAAACAAACAAAAACATAAATCGAAAACATTAACAAACAAAATCAATATAAAATTCAGTATACAGTGTCCTATATATTTTTATAAAAATATAGCAATTTAAAAGTAATTGAGAAAATCTACACCTTGTGATATGGCATGATCTTTTCACTCCCGGCGTAACAAATCTTAGTTTTTAAACTTTTTTTTTGTTATGTAATCCTGAATATTGCTTCTGTATACTCTGCCTTAAAAAATTTAAAGCAGTTCTTCCAGCTTGGAAGAAAATGTAACTTATTGTCCAACTATATAGTTTTTAAATTACTATATTTTTTAAATAACTTGAATTAGATTTTTTTTCTGATATCTCATGACTATGCTCGATTTCTTTTATTCCGCGGCCCTAGACCGCGGCCGCACCTACGTCTATTGCCGAGCGCCTCTGGTTAGCACTAGGAAGAATTTCCAGGGCACCCGGCGGGTGACTATCACCTGGTTTCGACTTGACATCGAGATATGGAACACCTATATATTTCTAATTGAATAGTTCATAAACACATTCTCGTTATGATAACAAACACAACAAAAAACTAAATACAGTCAAATAAAATAATCAAAATAAAAGAAAGAACCAATACCAAAAAACAATATTTTTTTTTACTTTTTGCACAGTTACTGTACAATGGCAGACTTAATACCACAGGCATTATCTTCCAGTCAACCTTAGAGTGATGAAGATAGATCTATTAGTAGGTGCTTAGTAGTAGGTCTAGTAGTGTTAAAAAAAATATTAACCCTTTACGTGCTTATGCACAAAATGTAAAAAAAATGCACCAAAAATTAAGTCGTCCGACTACTTCTATAATACGTAGCTCATACTCGCACTCGTCATTACCTTGAACATTTTTTTACAATTTTTTTTTTGATGAGCTGAAGCCAGTCCACCCCGTGACCACGGCTCTTGTGACAGGGCCGAAACGTCGGGTAATAAAGAGGTATGTATATATCTCAATAATCGCGTAAAAGACCCGTTAGTCTTAAGTTTATTATTTTTTTACAATATTATTGCAACAACGAAAGACTGGACAATCGGACATTACTCGTATTATAGCTTTGTATACATTTTAGAGTAGTAACCAGCATTTTTGATTGATATTCTTCACTAAACAAAAATCCATACACATTATACGAAAAATTTGCGTATGACGGCCCGCCTCGTAGTTCACAATAGAAAAGTATCTGGAGAGATTTTAAAATTAAAATCGTTTCCGAGTGGCCGATTGACGGTATAAATAATTTATTGTACTTATATTAATGCGCCGAATGTTTTACATGAGTCAATAACATTCTATGCTTTGGTTATTTCGTTGCAAAAAATTTTGGAAAAATAAAAATGGAAATATTGTTAGATCCCACGTAATAGGAGGCTAACCTATTGTCGCTACCCGACATTATACACAATAGAAACAGCCAACGCCAATGTTACATTTCTACAATCTCCTGTAGTCTGGGTACGGCTTAAATTATATAAAAACACAAGATTTGTCTCTATTTCCTTTCGAAATCGGCTACAGATATATTTCCCTCCATTTTTAGTTTGTTCTCTAACAAATTACCTAAATTCTATCTCAGCACGTTTTCTAAAATTGGATTTAACGTAAAATCCTTCACTTATCAAACGGAAAGTTGAAAATTTCCGTAGAAGTTTGTAACTCATCTGTGTGGATAGTCGTGGTCCAGTTACTAAGATTTAAGGCTCTAATCATCATTCATCGAGCCTTTTCCCAACTTAGTTGGGGTCGGCTTTCCAGTCTGACTGTGATTCGGCTAAACTTCGATACTTTCCGTGAAGCGACTGCCATCTGACCTTCACAACCAATGGGCGATATCGAAGTTCTGTAGTTAGACCGCGAGGATTAAGGGCTCCAACTACCCCTAACGACTGCCATAGATGTTCGTATGACAACCGGGACCAACGGCTTAACGTGCTCTCCGAGGCACGGAGGGGTCTCACTCAGTGTTTTAAGAAATGGTCACTCGTTGAATATTTTATTGCCCTTTTCACATCGTTTATTTTATTTTTTTATTTAACTTTACTTCATGAGATAATAATTAAATTTTTTTTTTGTATTACTCGATTTGTTTTATTTCTTTTTTTTATTTTATTCGCTCACGTATTTGTCTAGTTAAGTCTAGTATATTTATATACATCATTCGTCGCAAATATGTGTGCATTTCAATACAAAATAAACCGTTTTAAAATCAACATAAGTTCGACGGCCTCGACTTTAACAAAACATCCAGCGAAAATCAATACTTTTAATCGCAGTCCATCACTTTGCGTTAGTAAAGGCAAAAGGTTCATATCAAAAAGGTCATATTTTGAGTGTGAATGCACGGCTTTTGATCCCCGCTCGTCGTGTGCTCCCTCGTAGGGTGGTTAAGGTGGCGGCGAGTGGTTTTACGATGCGTATATCTCTGTTCGACGCATTATTAACCCTATAACGCTTAGGGAATCGCAGCGAGTAGCGTCAGGGCCTGTCAGGGCAAGACAATCAAATTATGACGCTACTATTTCCGCATTCTAATATGAGTTTTACTTAATTTATTGTTAAATTTCATTCGATTGCTAATTTTATTAATCTATGACGTGTTTGTATTCAAATATTAGATTTTAATAGCGTTTAAAGTTTTCATTTCTGTACAAATAATATGTCGTTTATGTCAAAATTCTATACCTAGGTACCTACTATTGCAAAAAGATTGATCTTAGACGGGATTTGAACCCGTGGCCTTTCTTTAAACTATAAAATGTCTGTGACTTTGAATCATAATAGCCAAAATGTAACATTATTTGGCATTTTAAAGCCTCATTATTTAACCCAAGAACTGAAAAAACAAGCCATAAATAATCGCAAACCATTTTAACGCAGACAATTATTTGTAAATGCATTTGGCTCAAATAAAAGAGTCTTGGGCTGTCGGGTGAACGGCTACGTCATTAAACAAGTACGCCCGGCGACCCATCCCCCCATCCCCCCGGGTCCTGCGGGGGATGATCCTGGCGTGGGGCACGACGGGTGGCCGAATATCAACGAACTCATACGTACGTGTGACGACATGCGTACCTACTTATACTACGTATGCATTTTGTTAGTAAACAATTGCGTCTTGCTGCAATCACCTTATTATTTTTATTTTATTTTTTATAAGTACTCTAAATAAGTATATACCATAGGTTAAGTACTGAAATCATTATTTGAAACGATGAAAAATATTTAATGTTTATATTAATTCAAATTGCTTTCATTTGAGTCTTTTTGTTAAAATCGTATAAAGCAAGCTAAAGAGATTATAAGTGGTGTTTTAAATATTTTCGACAAAGGTTTTTTTTCTGGAATCAAAATATTGGCTCATGTAAAAGTCACAGTTGATTTGTTGAACTTTTTATTCGACCATAAAATCAATGTAAATTTAATTCAAATGATTTTGGAAGTTGTTTTGAATTAGTATTAGAGAGGTAAAAGAACTCTTACAGATTTTAAATTCACAGAGTAGGTACATTTTTTATTCATTTAAAGTCGTGTAGGACTAGCAGTTTTATAAATTAGAATAGATATTATAACATCGGTAACAATGGTAGTCTTTTTTTTTTTAATTCTCTCTAACGTCCGTTGCCGGGCGTCTCTGGTTACTAGCAGAGGGCCCGGCGTGTCCAGTGGCGCCCGGCGAACAATGGTAGTCTTGTAATTTTATCTCCCAATATGACTATAATTTTGTACTATTTGAGGGTTAAGTATGACGTTCGATGGAAATTTAAAAGATGGTCAGTCACAATCACACAAGATGAATGCAATTATTGCAGTATTTGCAATATTTTCTTTTTTTTGTAATACTTTTTTCTCTAAATAAGCTTGTCATCCGAATCGTAGCTTGAAACAAAATTTCACAATGGCACATTCAATATTTGGCAATCATGACGGAACAGATTTCAGAATCGGCCATCAAAACACTGTTTATTTTTCCAAAGAGATAGTACTCAATGCTGTATGTTTTTTTCCAAAGAGATAGTACACAATGCTGTATGTTTTCCAAAGAGATAGTACACAATGCTGTATGTTTTCCAACAGATGATATGAGGAAAGCGCGTGGTACTTACCGGTGTCGGTCGCCATGGCCGGGTGTTCGGAAGGCGGCACTGTGTCGGGGCGTGCTCGCGCGCTAAACGAATCCAATCCCGCGCATTCCAACCTCGCACCTAATGTCGCCGCCACTTTAATGCCTTTGCTTCGTCACTTTCAAAACAAAACTCTGTTTTTCCTACTCTTTGCCTCTTCTCTCTTGCAAATTATTATACCGCCAGATAAAAAATGGAAGTCTACATTTAAAGCTTGTTTGTTTTTGTGTATTGCGTGTTATTGGATGTGTTTATTTTTGTTCTGAAAAAATTTGTTTGTTCACAGTTAGTTATATAGTCGAAGAATAATTATTTTATTGTAGGTGTAATGTCGCAGTTAGAACGAGCGGTAGCATATTGTTATTACATTTTTAATTCGTTTTGTACACCGTGCCGAGAAGGGTTGCTCTTGCTACTGGATACCTAGTTTCGGACTGAATAATTATAATTTCCGCGAAATTCTGATAACTGTCTCATGTTATTTTAGTATTGGTGTTTTGAAAATGTTTTGCTTATTAATGATATTAAAAAAAAATTTGAATGATATACCTGCCTACTTACAATTATTTAATTACTACACCATTAGCTGATTCAATAAGTTACAGAATGATGTTAAACAATGATTATTACTAAATCAAAGAACTGGTTACTCCAAAACAATTAATAATTACCAACATTATCAAGGCAATTGGTGTTAATTGCACTTTAAAAGAACTCCCGTAATTTTCATTCTCGTGATGTAATAAAATAAAATCAATTAGCACGTATATTGGTAATTTGACACACACTGTACTACACTGTAAGGGTTAACAATAAGGTCCGAAAGTGTTGTGTCCAAATAGTGTCTCCGTCTCCGTCTCCGGCGAGATAGCGGGGTGTTAATGGCAAGGGCCGGTGCAACGAGGACGATCGATGGCGCGCCCTGCACCGCCACAATAAGGGAGGAGCGGGCAGATAGAAATCAATACGATGTCCATCATCGCATGCACCCACCCCCCGGCCCGCACACCCTGCGCCATGCACACGGGAAATGCATTTTCTCCGATACCGTCACACTGAACCCTTCTCGGCACACGTGTTCAATCACTATTCGCATCAATTTATCCGAAAATGTTGACAACTGTATTATTTCGCTATGTCCGGTGTGTGGATGCACCGCTCGGCCCGTCCGCGGTTGGTACTACCTGACGCACGCGTGCGTTCGGATGCGCGTCACGCGGGCGACTGTCGCGCGCCCCGCCAGTCGGGCCGAGAATAAACAGCGTGGGGCACGCGGGGGGCGGGGCGGTGCAGCGCCTGCACGCCCACAGCGGCCGCCCACGGACGCCGGACGCCGGACGCTGGACACCGCCGGACGGACGGGGAAGACGTGCCGAGGAACCCGGACGTTTCAGGACGTCACGATGCGCCGCCTCGCGTGGCATCTACGAAAATTAAACGTACTCCGCGGATTTATTGCTATGAAGAGTGTCGCCCGCCGCGCAACTTACTATTTAGACGTCGTATTTCACCTTTTACTGGAAATATAAAACTAGTTCCCAACAGGAAATTGTTCATTCATTTATTACTTTTTTAACAGCATCAAATACAAATGGCATTAAAGTATTCAGTAGTTGGTAAATCCAACATTAGTAATCCAGTCTCATAGTCACGAGAACATCTGCAATTAATTTCGTCGAAGTAGGTAACGATTCTTTAATCGAATTATTGAAATCCGGTTTTAATATTGTAATTACCAGGCGATACTAGAAGTATTTTATACATTAAATAGGTGGGTAGTTACTTGTATGGCTTCTATTCGATGCTCGGGATTAGACTTTTATGTCGATATAGCGATATTTTTATACTTAAATACCTTCACGTACCTTCCTACGTCAGTGATCGATCATACATACTCGCATACCTAATTAGCTACCTACTTAGGTACCTACTTGATAAATGTGGATAGAAAGGTTTTCGCAGACTAGGCACATTATTTAAATCTAGGTAGGTACTTCCCGAACACGAAAGTTTATTATGGATATGCGTTGGTTACTGACTTAATGTCGACCATGTTAGAACCCTCATTCCTGTCTTTTCGACAGGAGGTGGAGCCGTTAGGTACAACCCTTCGTAGCCACACTTCCTCAACTCTCTGTTTATACTCTTTTGTCTATCACTTCTCTTCTGCATTGTGTCTCTACGATGACACAAACATCTATTGGTTGCAGTAACCACTTACCATCAAACGAGCCGTGTAGTTAACCTACTCCCGTATTGAGACCTATAATAATATACCTTGCACATCCACTAGAGGTAGAATAAAAGATTGAAGTCCTGCGCAGACGAGGGAGTATCTACAATCCGCGAACTTTTATCCTTTATATATAACTAGTGGTCGCCCGCGACTTCGTCCGCGTGGTAATTTGGATTTATTTCCCGTTCCCGTCGCGTCGCGTCATATTTTGAACAATTCACACAAAATCTTTATAAATTGTAGCCTATGTATTATTCTGATGTATTAGCTATATTATTGTAAAGTTTCATAAAAATCCATTCAGTAGTTTTTACGTGAAAGAGTAACAAACATCCATCCATCCATACATACATACATACATACATACTCACAAACTTTCGCGTTTATAATATTAGTAGGATTTACGGGGTACATACTTTTAAGTCATTCGTGTGCGTTATTCGAGTGATCTATTATTGACGGACAGAAGTCGTACGTCTCCGCTGGCCATAAAGTAAAGTACGAGTAAGTAGAGTAAGTCACCGACGTCAGCCAACTCCTAACACAAGCCTCATCATCACAATCCGTCCATATCAGTCAACTCTAGACCTCTATTAGGTCCTACTCTGTCCGATCTTGGGGGTATCCACATAATTTCATACACTCTCCACTGCAATCTGGAGATTCGCGATTGTTAGGTCCGATCAGTTTGGTCAGACTGACGATATTTATGTTGATCATCCAAATCCAGTAGATGTCTTCCGAAAATGATCGACAGATCTTTCCTTTGATGGACGTTTGTCCAATGGGGTAGGTGACTCTCAAATCAAATCACCTTCTTTTTATTAAATGTCAAAACGATACTAAATTTGTATGAAAAACTCAACAATGACCTCACTATTATGTAGCATCAAATCCGTAACTATTAGTGATTCAATTGATGATTAAAAATAAAGATAATAAGATTGAATAAAATATACCTACATACTTTGAGACTCTATATGTAGTAAATACATTTAAATTATTTATTTTAGTTGTAGGTATCCATGCGGCCAATTCAAATGGACATCCATCGACGGATTGAACGGTCGTATCTTCAGTAGGGGTCGTCTCTAATTATTTCAAAAATGTGTCCAGCAGTAAAAGCCCATCAGTCCAAAAATTCCACACGTCAATGCAACATTTGTTAAATGTCTCTCATTACCGCGGTATAATCGCGTCCGATGATGGAAGCGCGCGCGATTGATCTCGCGACTGCGTACGCGTGTAATTGTTCCTTAATACTTTAAGTGCTGTTAAGAAAACAATTTTATAGTTTACTGAACATATCGACTTTGAAGATTCTTTATTGTATATTTGGTAATGGATTGTGCGGAAAAATCTGATACGCATTTCAAGCTCTTTCATGTAGGTAAAAACTATTGTATTTATGTTTCAATTAAAAAATATACCTACATTTATTATAAGTAATATTGTTTGCTCACTTTTCCGCCACATATTGATTTACCAAAACAAATAAGTAAGTAGGTACTTACTTTAAATTGATATACGTTGTATCTTGAACATCGCACTTCATACAACTCCCTTGTCCCTTCCATATTCATACAACATAATATCTACGCAAAAAAAAAACAAAACATTTCTGTAACAAGCGAATGGCCGGCCAATCATTCGTCAAACGCTACCCGGCCAGTTGTAAATCTTTGCAGGCGTGGGGTTTAGGGGGAAGGGTAGAACCGACCCCGCGCGGGTGGAGGAGGGGTTACGTAACATCCGGAAGTGCGGATTAGGAATCAATAGTGCGCTCGTAATGATAGTTGTAGTGTAATCGTAAATGCGCCGTGAACGTTGCGCGATATTGGAATGGACTTTTCGACCAGGAATATTTTAGTGTTACATTTGGATCTACTAGATTTAATTTGTTAAGTTTTTTTTACTTTCATTTAGTCCTTTTTACTTCTTACCACTAGTATAGCATTATTATATCTGTGCTTTCACTTAGGTGTATTCTATTAGTGGAAGTACAAGACCTACCTATTGTGATCGTGTAAAAGAACGATTTTGAGTCGAAAAAGTGATTTTTGGAAAACCTTTCCATTTCATAAATTTTCATTTTAGTCAATAGAGTCGATTACAGAGACTCATGACAATAAAAATATTGAGTTATGAATTTTTACATACATACATACATAGCATCACGCCTTTTTCCCCGAAGGGGTAGGCAGAGGTGTGCAAACACACCCACATCTCGCCAGCTATGTTAGGTCCCATGTAATAGGGGGCGAGCCTATTGCCATCTACCGGGCACAAGTTCCAGACTCTGGGATAATTATCTGGATAAAATTCTAAAGAGAATTATACATTATCCACCAGACCCGGGAATCGAACCCGAGACCTCGAGTGTGGCAGTCCGTACATAGTACCATTGTGCCACCGAGGTAGTAGAATTTTTACATGTACATGTTTTTCAAGTGAAAGTAAGTACTGACGTCCCATGCATTATTTATTCGGCAGGTGCCCCAATTGCACATGGCTTCATTTAAGTAGTAGACTATTAAATTGACCCTAAATCTAGAATTAGTTCCAAATGACATCCTAACAGTATATTACTATAATATTTATAGTTCGTAGCTCATATATCGGCTTCCCTGCAAAGCTCCACCTATAAATACCCCGCGGGTGACCCCTTCGATATTTTGTTATCTCGAGGGCTAACGGGAAAATAATAGTCCAATGTTTTCTTGTGCGATTCCTTTGTAGTCGGTGTTATTGTTTGTGTGAAAACATCACTTGAGAAAAAAATCCGAATAAAGTCATGTGGATTTGTGGGTGGTTTTGAATGGTTTTTAACCCCTGATGGAAAACCAGGGGTGCTAATGTTTAACCTATGTATTTGTTTATCACATGGTTGCCTTAAACTTGCTACTGTATCAAATAGTCTGTTGGATACACAAATCCTCAGAAAATTACAGCATTATATATTATCGTGGTGGTTACTGCCTTAACTGCTGCAGATGTGCGACTTACGACGTCGCACATTGGTAATATGATCGTAAGTTTCCGAGGTCTTGGAGTAGTGGCGTCTGTGTCAGCTGGCAGAACGTTTCTCCTAGAAAAGGATCGGTGGCTTGTTCAAGTCCAGCCCAAGTCTATAGTTTTTACGATTCATATTGCAAAATTATTAGCTTACGTATATTGTGTTTGAAAGCCGATTGATCTGAAACTGGATAGTATTTTCACAAATGGGAACATGGAACTGGCTTAAAGCTTTTGCATGTTGGTGTTTTTTAATTTTTAAAACGCTTTTATTTGCTTCACTTGTATGTTTGCTTGCTTATATGTATGTTTGTTTGTTTCGATCTCTTTTGGGTTCGATTTTGCCCTACTTTGAACGATCAGATTTAATTCAAACTTTGCATACCTGTGAAAGACCGATGACAATGCAATAATTCAATAAAAAAATTAATAAATAATAAATAAATCATAATAAACTAAAAAATGAAAAATAAATGTTAGTTTAAAAAAAACAAAAAAACACGCTTTTATAGAGAATCCAACTAAAAAGTAAAAAATAAATTTTAATAAGTTTGAATTAAGAATAGTGGAGTAAAAAAAGGCGTGAGGTGCATAGTGTCAATAGTTATAAATATTTTATTGACAGATATGAGTAGAAGAATTGTCATTTTGATACTCGTATCTTAAAATGCACCTCACGCTTTTTTTACAATAATATACATTTATTTTTTTCTAGCTGTTGCCCGAAGCTCCACCTGCGTGTTACTTTAGATCTACATAACTTTTTTTATTTATGAAGCGATTGAAAACCAAACCGCAAATTCAAATCGGTTAAGCCGTTTCTGAGGTTAGCGTGTTCAAACATTCAGACAAACAGACAAAAGTTCTAAAAACCATTGTTTTGG
Source organism: Nudaria mundana (assembly GCA_963556515.1). Taxonomy (NCBI): domain Eukaryota; kingdom Metazoa; phylum Arthropoda; class Insecta; order Lepidoptera; family Erebidae; genus Nudaria; species Nudaria mundana. Next base: position 23,157,591 of record OY748291.1, read on the forward strand.
GTTTTATTGCGTTCATAAAGCCCCCCTACAACAGTTTCTCTATTATATCTTCTATTATATTCTCTATTATTTACAACGATGTGTAAATTTAGTTATTTAGGTACTATGTATATAAACTACTTAAATAAAAAGAACACGTCAAAAGAATTATCGGAAAAAAAATACTACAATATCATATCAGTACTTAGAATAGTACCTAAACTTTTAGAGGAATTGTAAAACAAAATACACTCGTAATAATGAGAATTCGCACACAACAGTTCCGTAAGGAGCCGACCACGCGACTGAGCCGCGCGGTATGGCACCTCGTAGATCTAACAGGCGACGGCCGGCAGTCAACTCACGCATGCGCAGTGCGCACTCCAACGTCGTCGCCCGCCTTCAAAATAGTATACTTTTTGACTAAATCTATAATATCTCTTAAGATATTCGTTGAAATCAAATGATGTACAGGACTAATTTGTTCTAAATTAAATTCTTATGACGTATAGCGTATTTGTTTGGATAAGGATTAATATCGTAAGTATAAAAATAGCTTCGCAAACCATGAATTGTTTAGAATCAATTTTGATTGCTATAAATTACGTTATAGTGCGCTAACCCTAAGAGGTAGATATATGCCATCGCGGACTATTTTATAGAACTTTTTAAGGCAAATAAATTCGTAGTACACAATTTTAACGTTACTTTAACCATTTAAGCAGCGTACGCCACGGAAGCTCCCAAAAGAAATAATTTTCCCCCGTTTTTGAAACATATATCATTGCTGCTCCGCTCCTACTCGTCGTAGCGTAATGTTATATAGCCTATAGCCATCCTGGATAAATGTATTACATAACTTAAAAAGATTTTTTCTAATCGGACCAGTACTTTCTGAGATTAGCGCGTTCAAACAAACAAACAAACAAACTCTTCAGCTTTATAATATTAGTATAGATTTACACTATTCTTAATTCAAACTTATTAAAATTAATATTCTACTTTTTAGTTGGATTCTCTACAAAAGCGTGTTTTTTTAGTTTTTTTAAACTATTATTTTAAATTAATTTGTTTCACTTATGTTTTACCGGTGAATACTTACCTGCTTGCATACACATATTTGTTGTTATAAATTACTGGACTCGAAGGTTGTGGCTTCGAATTCTACCCAGTATAAAACTGTGTAATAAATAAAGCAATGGTAAGTAAAATGTTTTAAGAAAAAACTTTTTAAAATTTATAATAGCATTAATTTTTCGCAGAATTAAAAAGACAACAAAACGTCGACATTTGTTTCGCCTCTAAACGAGGCATTATCAAGACTGTCTCAGAGAGAACAGCAAAATTCGTGGTTGGAACGTGTTTGCTTATAAGTAAACGTGTGCAAACTTCAATATCGCGATGTAGGATTCTTTACAATAACTAACGTGGGTAGAAAACTCAGATCATGCTAACTAAGTTCCAAAAATAGGTATTCACCAATACAAGACCTTATCTGTTTGATTTATTTCCTGTCTTTTGATAAGTTGCGTAGAAAAGCCAAATGACACACACAAACCAACAACAATTAATGTGTCTGTCTGTTCGTAAACAGATTAAGTAAGGGAGATGTGTGAAAATCTATTTGTTCGTTGAGTAAGGTGTCCGCGTCTCTTCTAACTATTTCTAGCCTTTCCCAAACACTTAACTTGAACCCTTTCTCACATAAACGTAAAACTTTAAAAGTGTTACTATTGTTCAAGGAATGACCAGTGTCAAAAAGATGCTTCGCGAAGAGGGATTTCTCAGGGACGCCGCTCTATGTTCCTTATATCTAATCTCGAAGGACCTGCCAGTCTGTCCCACATACTTCAAACCACATTCATCACAACTGAACAAATAAACACCTGATCTGCGTGAGACCGACACCGAATCCTTGCCATTACATAGCTCCCTCAAGGTGTTCTGAGTTCTAAAAGCAACAAATATCCTACTTTCCCTCATGATCTTAGCTATACTCAACGAGACGGGACCCACGAACGGCAAACAGGCCGTGTACTTCCTAGGTGGATCTTGAGTCGGATGTAATAAATGAAAACTAGCCTTTCTGCGTTTTTTATTTAATAATGAGTGGACCATTCCTACGTCATAGCCATTACTTTGTGCTATGTAGCAGATGATGGACAATTCTTCACCAAATGCCTGTGGGCTCAACGGTACCGCCAGTAACCTGCTCAGTAAGCTGTGGAAAGCTGCCATTTTATGTTGCCATGGGTGATTGGATGAGTAAGGAATAACTGTGTCTGTAACTGTTGGTTTCCTATAGATACGAAACTCATGAATACCGTTCCTTCTAGTAATTGAAAGGTCTAAGAAATTGAGAGTGGAATCTGACTCCACCTCTAGTGAAAAATCAATTCTAGGGTGTACTGAGTTCAACTTGGAGACCAGGACGCTGAGCTGACGCTTTGTTCCTGTCCAACAGATAATAATATCATCCACATATCTAAAATAGTACAAGACATGGACGTTCCCATAAATATTTCAGCTATTAAAGGACTGAGTGGCGATCCCATAGCCAAACCATTCCTCTGTAGAGTATCTGTATGTATTCCTTCCTTGTTAGGTTATAAATTATGTGAGAAAGGCTTCAAGTTAAGTGCTTGGGAAAGGCTAGAAATAGTTAGAAGAGACGCGGACACCTTACTCAACGAACAAATAGATTTTCACACATCTCCCTTACTTAATCTGTTTACGAACAGACAGACACATTAATTGTTGTTGGTTTGTGTGTGTCATTTGGCTTTTCTACGCAACTTATCAAAAGACAGGAAATAAATCAAACAGATAAGGTCTTGTATTGGTGAATACCTATTTTTGGAACTTAGTTAGCATGATCTGAGTTTTCTACCCACGTTAGTTATTGTAAAGAATCCTACATCGCGATATTGAAGTTTGCACACGTTTACTTATAAGCAAACACGTTCCAACCACGAATTTTGCTGTTCTCTCTGAGACAGTCTTGATAATGCCTCGTTTAGAGGCGAAACAATTGTCGACGTTTTGTTGTCTTTTTAATTCTGCGAAAAATTAATGCTATTATAAATTTTAAAAAGTTTTTTCTTAAAACATTTTACTTACCATTGCTTTGTCATGGATTTTCGCCAAGTAACGCCTGTTTCTATCCAATATTTGTGTAATAAATATCAAACTCAAACTCAACTCCAACACAAAAATATTTATAAATATAGGTTATAAAATAACACTCATTAACGTCAGCACATAAGAATTTACATTTAAAGCTAGATTCGCAACGCAACGGGTGGAGCCAAGAAGAAAAGAACCTGGCAATAATATCCTTAATATTATTGATGCCAAGCTTTGTCAGTGTTGTCTACTCACCCAGAAATCGAGGGTTATAGAGTACCATGTTATATGCTATAAGTATAACATCACGCTATGACCATTAACCAATAGGAGCGGAACAGCAATGACGAGCCAAAGCCGCGGGCGTCTGCTAGTATCTCATATAATGCACACAAATACGAAATGGCAGAGCAAAGTCCAAGCTTATTACAATCTAGTGTTTCGTCTGGGTTCACCCCTCAAGGTGTCACGTATGATCAAGGGGGGAAGTACCCCCGTCTGGGAGGGGGCTAATGGTGTTTTTTAACAAAAGATTTTCAGCTACATCATTGCCGTGGAACGTTGGTAAATGAACTAATAATATTTATACGTAGGTCACACTATAAGTAAATAAAATAAATCTAACTACTTTGCAATATTCCGCCACATGCAAATTACCCAACTCTCGTATTTATTCATGCACAAATCCGCCCGCCAAACCCACTTAGGCCGAAAGAATAGAGAAATAATTTTGAAAATAGAATAAATATGAGAGTTGTGTTATCGTGCAAAAAATAATAAAAAACCTCGACACGTGTTTCGCCCCCAACCAGGAGCATCATCAGGAGATGTCGAAGGCTCGGCGCACGGCGACCGAATGAGCCACAACTCGTAAACCGCACCTATTTATATCCTAGGTTTTTTATTTCTACCCACAACCATAATACCAAATTATAAATTATAAAATATTAAGTTTATTGCTTTTCAAAATACTCTCCTTTACATTTTAAACGTATTTGCATGAGATCGAACCATTTTTTAAAACAGAAGGACCACAGATCTGAAGGCATGTTTTCTACGTGCTGATTGAACGCTATCACTGCCTCTTCGGAGTTGATAAAAGTGAAACCTCTCATCAAATCTTTGATTTAGGGGAAAATAATGAAATCACAGGGTGCTAGGTCGTGGCTATGCGCAGGATGGGTGACGAGTTGTACTTTTTCGGAAGCTAAAAATGACTTTGTTTTGTTGGCCGTGTGTGAAGAAGCGTTGTCATGATGTAGGAGAACGCGGCTTTTGGGTCGTCTTTCGTGAACTTTTTCTAACACCCTGGGTAAACAAATGGTAGAATACCACTCGGCATTAACACTCTTTTGATCTTCAAGTGGAATTGTACAGATGGGACCCGTAGCTGAGAAAAAAAACATGATCATTTTTTTAGCAACGTTTCTCGCCTGCCTCACTTTTGTTGGCTTGTTCTCATTGACAAACACCCATTCACAAGATTGCTGTTTTTTTTCGGGTTCAAAACAATAAATCCACGTTTCGTAAAACAATGGTAAGTAAAATTTTTTAAGAAAAAACTTTTTAAAAACGTTTCGTCTCCTGTGACAATGTCATAAACAGCATTAGAATGTCCGTGGTCGTACTTCAGTAGCATCTGTGAGCACCATTCCACACGAGCCCGCTTCTGCTCCGCTGTCAGCTCATGAGGAATCCAACGACAACAAAGTTTCCGAACGTTCAATTCTTCGTGTAAAATTTTCTGGTTTCTGGACTCATACCAATCCCCAATAGTCCTCGAATTGTCTCATAGGTAATCCGCGGGTTTTCTTCAATTAACCGCTTAACAGTAGCCACATTATTTTCGTTGACGGCAGTTGAAGGTCGCCCTTCACGAAACTCGTCATGTAAAGAAACTCGACCTCTCTCAAATTCAGCAAACCATCGCCTCACGGTGCTCAAACAAGGTGCTTCTTTCCCAAAAGCATTTTGAAGACGAGCGGCACAGTCTTACGGAGAGAGAGAACTTTTAAAATCATAAAAAATCATCGCTCTAAAATCTTTTCGACTTAATTCCATTTTCGTTGCATACGTAGAACTTTGATGTGTGATAAAAAACAATTGACAAATGATTTCCCGCCAATTAATTTTTTTTATTACTAAGAAGGTTGCAACGTTTAAAAAAATATAACATTCGAAATTCAGATAGTTCCGATTAGCCAGAAATGCAAAACTTTTAGTGTGCCCCAGCGACAGCGTATACGACGACCGCGTTGGTCTATGGTGCCCCATGCAATACAAAATCACGTTTCTATTTTCGATAGACAAAGACGTTCATTACTCTCACATACTTACCCCTGTGGGACCAATAAAACTACTGGCAAACTTTGGGTGTGTAATGTAGCTCTACCTAGCCTCTCGGGGATATGACACACACACACATATATTATCACGCCTATATCACCGAAGGGGTAGGCAGAGGTATACTACACACCTACAGTTCGCCAGTATTTTTAGTCCCACGTTATAGGGGGCTAGCCTATTGCCGTCACCGGGCACATTTAGAATGGGTTATGTCCAAAATGGCCGAACGAATTTAATAAAAAGTAGCAGCTATACATATAGTAATTTAAAACAAATAATTTAAACCCGTTGCGAAATTTTTTGATGAAAGGCAACAAAATCTTACGTGCCAGCCGCTATGGCAGTACTGATGTGAACCAACCACTTTTAGCTGCATGCTTGTTCAGAAATCACAACACATAACACTCATAATAATATACCAATATCCGTTCGTCTCCCATCCAACTCCAAACCTCTCATCGATACCTTAACCCGAACACACAAAGCGTGAAGAGATACAACAAATGCGGAAGTACCTTCTGTGTTTACAAGGCACCTTTTGATTTGAGCCGTTGTGCGCACTTGTAGGGTTGAGTACCCCACCCTTGAGGGTGTGAGGGGGTAGAGTGGGGTGTGGGGGGGCTAGTCCGGTCCTGTGCAAATGTTATTGATGTGTAGTGGTTATGATGAGATAGTATTGTTCATATCGCCGGCTTATATCGTAGATGTCTCTCGGCCTGTGAACTGGAAGAAATCGCTTGAATAAATACCAACTGCATCATGAACTGCGCTCGTTGCGGCTCAGATATTATATATTATACGGCGGCGTTTAGTTATAGGGTATAGGGTATATAGTACGCGGGCCGTAGAACATTGAAAAATATTGATTAACAGCAAGCTCATTTTTCGTAAGTATCTTTATTTTACCGAGTCCTACCCCAATATCTCAAAAAGAAATCTCAAATCAAATAGCTACAAGATTTATCCAGTTAAAATATTCGGAACAAAATTGTAAGGTTGCATTAATTCGTATAGAGCTGGAAAGTGGTGCAAGTATTAAGTATATCATTATAAATCAAATATAGAAAGTTCCCATCGATCCGACTTGTGCTAAAAAAGTTATTCGAGGTTAAAGTTGAAAATTTTCGAAACGGCCCACGTACTAATAAATTATAAAAGGTTCAGTGTTGTCCTTCAGAGAACAATAATACATAGGTACTAGGATTAGGATTAGAATACAACACTAGATTCGAACTTACATAAAAAGAGAAAAAAATGTTTATTATTAGGGGCATCTTAAAAAAACCAGCCAAGTGCGAGTCGGACTCGCGTATTTAGGCTCAATACGATTATTCTATGAAAACGACAATAAAAATGACGTATGTTATAAGTATGGGAACCCCCTTAAATAGGTATTTATTTATTCTGGTTCTTAGTATTTGTTGTTATAGCGGCACCAGAAAAATACATCATCTGTGAATTTTATTAAATTTCAACTTTCTAACTACGAGTATCACAAACGGACAGCGAAGTCTTAGTAATAGGGTTCCCGTTTTACCCTTTGGGTGCGGAACCAAATGCTAAACCGATTAAAAAAATAAATTGTTTCTTAAATAAATATGCACCTACCTAACTGCATTTTACCTAAATGCTTAGGGACTACGCACACTTATTCAGCTCCATTCGCGTTTCGCTGAACGATTTTGGTCACACTTATACAGCTCTGCTTCTATCAGCCGCGTACGGCGTCGTAAGAATGAGAAAAGCGTGCTATCTCCGCTGAAACACTTCTGTCTACTGCGTACGGCGCTGAATATGCTGCGAAGACGGTAAGCTACTCATTTAGTATTGTGCCGTCAATATCATCCCTGAGCTGTTCCGCCGCGTTCGACGGTGAATGCGGCGGAACAGCGCTGAACGCGGCGGAACAGCGCTGAACGCTCTCTATAGCATTCGCATGATAAAAACACATTTATCCTCATTTTATACTGGTTTGCCGCGAAAGGAGAATAGACGCGGAAAGCTGAATGGATGCGTACGCGTCTCCATACAAAATCATCATTTTCTATGGACAAAGGCTGAATAGAGCTGAATAAGTGTGCGTAGTCTCTTATATGTACGTTACATAACTTTTTATACGATATTTTACTTTTTATACGAAATCTTACCACTGCCTGAGCAGTCTATGCGCAACTTTCGTAGCCATGTGATCCGGTTCCAGTGTCTCAGCTGTTCGTATCATAACGTATGATTACTCTTACTCTAGTGATTCATTTCTTGGGGATTTTCGTACATATCGTGACGTCATTGGTATCATTAAAGCAACAGAAAGTAGGCACTCAGGAAAGTGAATCATATCATATATAGGAACTGATCATTGGGTCACTTATTCTGTCTGACTCATAATTGTGCTTTTATTTTGCAGAATCAGGTACAAGTGTCTCCGAATGCGTGTTTTCTGAGACAGTAAAAAGGACATTGGTATTTTTTAAACGCTGACTGCTTGCCTGTGACCACGGCGGTGCCAGGCCAGTGCTACCTGGTTGAAATATCAGGCAACGCCAGCTTGCCTGTGACCACGGCAGGTGCTACCTGGTTGAAATAACAGGCTACGCCACGCTTGCTCGTCACACAAAAACCTTGTCTTAGATGGTATTTGAACCCAGGACCTCCGAGTCCAGTCGTTAGCTTTAGACAGTGTCACTAACGTGTTTTAATAACTTCAAATTAATTTAGTACCTACATCCATACTAGGTACTTACATCTGTATTATAGTACGTACAGAGTACAAAACAAACCTTTCCAATAGTAAAGGCAGCAAGAAGGCTTGACGGGCATTTCCGATGCGTGAGTCCCCCCCACTCCACCCCAGCTATACTTAGGAGGGGGGGAGGGCGGTGTGGTGAGTGGGTCGGTGGTCAGATAGATACCACTCGGTATAAGTTTTCGTATTGGATTTATTCTATATCTTGATGGTGTGATTTATTTTAATTAGGGTTGTCGATGTGGTCTGTGAACTTTAGGAATTATGACAAATTGGATTGATTAAATGCTGTAAATATAACATAACCTTTTCCTTACATGGAATAGTAAAAAAATTTGCAGGTACATTGTGAAACTAACTTAATAGGTACAAAAAGGTCAAGATTTTTTTTTGGTTTGGTTGAAAACCAAGAAAAGTTATCTTTGGAAATGCTGGTTTGAATTATAGAATTCTTTATGTGTTGAATTGTGCATTTATCGAGGAAGACAGACATGACCACATGCTACGACCAACAAATGCGGAGCAGCAATGAGATATCTTTGCAAATTCGGAAAAGCTGAAAATTAATATGATATAGTTAGCTAGGGAACCGATCACGCTCGAAATTATTTTGCTCGAATTTAATTTTACCGAAATTTTTTAATTGTTTTTCAATTGCTTTAATGCATAAAGATAAATTATAAATTTGTTGTATTGAAATACCTACCTCAATGCAACTAACACATTTTTTATTAATTCTGCGAGAGCGCGGCCGCTCCCATGTCCATTGCTGCGGGCGTCTCTGGTGACCCCAGAAGGTATTTCCAGTGGCACAACTAACACATATTGTATTTAAACGTATTCCAAGTCCATGGCAGGTCGAATTTGTTAAAATATAATCATCAGAACTTGGGTTAAATTTTTCCAAAATAATATAAAAAAAATGAAGTTTTGGCATGTCTAATAATAACCATGAAATTTATATATATACCGACTTACTTAAATTCATTATTCCTTTTCGTCTTCGTCTCCCAACTTATCCAATAAACATGAAAAAGAGATTGAAACTTTTGTTTTGTAGAAAAAAGGGTTTAACAAAAGCTAATCCATAACCGATATTTGTGTTTGTATCCTAATTTAAACGGCAAAAGGCGGGAAAACAAATAAAAAATGGCTGCCAGTGCATTAACTTAAAGGCGACAAATCGTTTTGTTTATGCGGTCAGCCATCGCGACGCGTAAACAACCTCCGTGATTTGTAGAATACAGAATTTTGTGGATATTTTTCAAGTTGTAATAGTTTTTCGAAGTTTATTTAGTGGCACTGGATGTTGCCCGCAGATCCCTCTTCGTGGATGAATTTCCCGCTAATTGTTAAACATAAACATAACTTTTTACTACTAAGTCTGATTTACACAACACCTAACTATTGGTGATGTTTAGTGGTGGGAGTTCATACATTTTCTGTTTTAGATCGGATGGAAAGGATCGATTATGATCTGCAAATAGTTGCTGACGTTAATAAGCGTCAATAAATATACTCGTATTTGTCTTGACTTGACTTGATGTACTTACCTGTAGACATACAGACAAGGATCAAATAAATCCGCTCTAAGTTTTAAAGAGCCTGCAATAACTGCGCGCAAATCCTAGCGGAATAAAAGCCACTGTCCATCTGTCAAGGTATTAAATATGTGATCTTGAAGACTTGAAGACCTATCGTTTCCTGTTTCTTGAAATCAGATCAGACTTGTCATACCTACCAATTAACTTTTATGATTTCAACTCTTAATAATAATAATAAATAATATAATAATATCGGATCAGGTGCGCGCCATACAACGCTGTCACCTGTTGGATGACGCTACACTTGAAAGGCTACGCTTAGAAGTGTGTAGTGGTATCACGCCTTCTTCATTGCAACCATTACCTGTGCCATTACAAAGTAACCGTAATGAAAGAACGCAAGAAAACATCATCTCACATGTTGGTGAAGAAGTGAGTGATGCTGCTATACCTGTAAGTACTCAATACAATGAGGAATTAAGGAGCGCTTTGGAGCGAGCGATTGGTGAGTTTCAATCTGTCCCTATTGAGTGTACACCGCGGCTTCCGCGTTTGCCCACACATAAAAAAAACGTGGCGCTAGTGTGTGCCCTAGACTCGATGTTAACATCGTTTTTTAACAACTGCAGAAACATTACTGATGCCCATTCCATTCTGTACTGTGCAGCTGTTGCAGTATGTCGAATAGCTGGTGTTAAATTTTTTAAACAAGAAACAGCTATTCGACCAAAGCCTGCTGTACCAGCTTGGCAGTGCAGAATTGAACGGCGCATCAACGAGGCTAGGGTGCTCATTGGCAAGCTACACTGCTTCAGGACGGGCAATACACGCCCGAGAGTCATGCGCTTTGTGACCCGTGCATTCGTGGGAACTAATATTAGGCCCTGTGAATACTCTGTTCGGGTCACAGAGCGCATCGATTACCTGAAGCAGAAAGTTTATGCGTGGGCGAACCGCATAAGGCGGTACAAAAAAAGAGTGGACAGATACACTCAGAATCGCTTGTTCCAAAAAAATGAGAGGTGGGTATATAGAGGGTGGGAGCGACCTAACTCGGATGTGACTGATGGGAGTCTACCTGATGCTGTTTCTACAGTTAACTTCTGGAAAAGCATCTGGTCGACGCCCGTCAGTCATACACAGGATGCGTGGATTAGGGATGTTGAGCGGGCGTGTGAACCAATTCCAGCTATGGAACCTATAACCATATCTGAAGAAGATATTGGTTGTGCAGTTCGTTCGTTGCCAAATTGGAAATCTGCTGGACCGGACAGACTGCACAACTTTTGGTTAAAATGGTTCCGTAGCTCACACGCTTGCTTGGCATCTTGCTTCCAGTCATCCCTTGAGTCATCGTCGCTTCCAGCTTTTATGACTACCGGAGTAACCCACCTCCTATACAAATCTGGTAGTACCACAGACCCCAAAAATTATAGACCTATAACTTGTCTACCTACCATATACAAACTTTTTACATCCATCCTGAGAGTAAAAATATATTCACATGTACAAAACAATAACATCTTGTCAATCTCTCAGAATGGATGTAAAAGTGGGGCACGTGGTACGAAAGAGCTCCTTATTATTGACATGGCTGTTTGCCAGCAGGTACGCCGCAACCGAAAGAACCTTGCGACATGCTGGATTGACTATAAGAAAGCGTACGATTCTGTGCCTCATACATGGCTTCGGAGGGTGCTAGAGCTGTATAAAGTTGATGCAACTCTATGCACCTTTTTGGGGTCATGTATGAGACAATGGAGTACGGTTCTTGTTTATCCAGGGTGTCGTCAGGTTCTAGGAGGTGGTGTACCAATAGGGATTGAGAGAGGTATTTTCCAGGGTGATAGTCTGAGTCCGTTGTGGTTTTGTCTAGCACTAAATCCTCTCAGTACGTTACTAGAGGGTTCAGGGTTAGGCTATCGGATGCGCAGAGGGGGTCAAATTTTGTCCCACCTTTTTTACATGGATGACCTAAAGTTATTTGCCCCTAATGGCCCCGATTTGATGGCTTTGCTAAAAGTTACTGAAACTTTTAGTAAGGCCATCAGTATGGAGTTTGGGGTAGATAAGTGTGCGGTCATGCATGTAAAAAGGGGCGGGATTGTGGAATCTGAAGGAGTCAATCTTTCAGATTTCACACGATTTGGGTCGCTCTCCGCAACCGAAACCTACAAATATCTAGGTATGTCTCAAGCTCTGTGTATTGCTGAGACTGACATGAAACAGAAGTTGCAGGATCGTTTCTTTGGCCGCCTGAAAAAAATACTGAAAAGTCTTTTATCAGGCGGTAACAAGGTGCGTGCTGTCAACGGCTGGGCCATGCCAGTCTTAGTTTACTCTTTTGGCATACTTAGATGGACTCAGACGGAGTTAGAAGCTCTGGATAGGAAGGTGCGTTGTCTATTGACTTCATATCGAATACACCACCCACGTTCGTCAGTAATGAGGTTGTATATACCACGGAAATGTGGGGGTCGAGGATTTTTAAATGCCAAGACTCTCCATAACCGTGAGATATGCAACCTTAGAGAGTATTTCCTACAGGTGGACGTGGATGTGCATCGAGATGTTGTGGCAATAGACAACGGACTGACCCCGCTGTCCCTTGCGAAAGAGAACTGGCGCAAACCTGTAATATTAAGTGTATCTGATCGGAAGGTAATATGGAAAAGCAAGGAACTGCATGGTCGATTTTATCGGGCTCTAAATGGGCCCGATGTTGATTCAATAGCATCGGTATCCTGGTTACGATTTGGTGATCTCTTCGGAGAAACTGAGGGTTTTATCTGTGCAATCACTGACGAAGTCGTGATGACGAATAACTATCGGAGATTTATTGTCAAAGATGGGACGCTAGACATCTGTCGGGCATGTCATCGTCCCGGAGAATCTTTAAGACATATTATCTCTGGTTGTTCCCGTCTTGCGAACGGTGAGTATTTGCACAGACACAACCAAGTAGCCAGGATAATCCACCAGCAACTTGCTCTAAAGTATAATCTTGTCGACGTGGAGGTACCTTATTACAAGTATGTGCCCGACCCAGTTCTTGAGAACGGTCATGTCACATTGTATTGGGATCGATCTATTATCACTGATAGGACTGTTATAGCTAACAGACCTGATATAGTGATAATGGATCGATTAAAGCGCCTTGCAGTAATTGTCGATATCACTGTGCCACATGACGAGAATCTCGTGAAAGCAGAAAAAGATAAACAAATTAAATATTTAGACCTAGCTCACGAGATTGTCGACATGTGGGATGTGGATTCGGCGATTATTGTTCCGATAGTCGTATCTGCGCATGGTCTAATAGCCAAGAGCCTCGACCTCCACCTACAGAGGCTCGCGTTAGGCAGCTGGATCAAGGGCTTGATGCAGAAGGCGGTTCTGTTGAATACGGCCCGTATTGTGCGGAAGTTCCTGTCTTTGGAGCCCTAACCACCGGTAGCTTGGTCCCTGTACCCGATGCCGGTGGGTTACTGTTTTTTATATTTTTAAATGTATTTTTTTATAAATCTATTTAAAAATGTAATAAATATGTGTTAAGTGTTAATAAAGAGAATAATAAATAATAAATAAATATTTTTGGACATTCTCACACAACGTCATCTAGCCCAAATTAAGCTAATATAAGCTTGTGTTATGGGATCTAGACGACTGATAAACATACTTATATATTTCTAAATACATACATATTATACATAGAAAATACCCAAACTCCGAAACAAACATTTGTGGATCACACAAATAATTTGAATCGACCCGGAATCGAACCTGGGACCACAGGGTCGGCAGTCGCATACTCATACCACTGAGCCACCGAGGCAGTCAAAAACTCTTGTCACTGATATCCTTGGTACTTCAAAAAATATTAATTATTTCGGTAATTTTTAACACTATAACATTTAGCACAAAGTAAGCTCATCTAAACTTGTGTCTATCTAGATTACTGATAATTATAGGTAGGTACCTAGTCAAGTAAACCTGGACCCAGTACAGACTTTTTCGTCTAGGATTTGCGGTAATCGAATGGGCGGATTATTTGACCTTCAAAAACCTTAAAGTGTGTATATTAACTGTTCCTATTTTGAATAAAAATATTTTGATAGATTGAGACCATCGTGCTCACCACACAAAGTTTTGCCCTTGGGATTCGAACTTAGAGTCTAATAATTAAGGCTGTAATAGGTAGATATATCTGTAAACAGATCAGTACTGGTTACTGGCATGTCGACATAAAACAGGACATCGAACCTGAAATGTTGACCTAGGCGAACGTACTTCGACCTAATCGGAGATGTTTTGGCAAAACACCAGATTACCTGTAACCGAAGTGCGTGCCCCTGCGTCCAGTTGTCGTGGTCAGTTGGACGCTTGCGGGCTTGCAGGGGGATACAATTCAAGGGCTCATGCGGTACTTGTTCAAATATTTAGGGCAGAAGGGTGCATTGAAGTCCCACCAAGGTCTTACAGGCCAACCTCACCTACAAGTGCTACATCTACCGATCAAAGAAACAGGCTCGAGCTAACATCAAAGTCTCGCCCAGTATTCGTGCGACCAACAGTTACTGCCGAAACGTGGGCTTAAAGTATGCCCGTGCCTAGTGTGAGCGTGTGTAGGTATGTAAGTAGGTATTTAATGCAGAAACCAGTTATAAGATTTGAAATACCATAATTGTAATTCAACCGACAAAAACGGAGGCGGTTACTCAATTCGACATGTTTAGTGTAGGCTAAGTTCATATTAACAGCTGTTCATTAATTAAATGGTACCAACATTTTCTCTGTCTGTGCACCACTTGCAGGTGAGGTGGGCTCGGGCCCCTACGAGCCCAAGTGCTAGAGTGCCCTGATTTACCCAATCAGTAGACTTACGCACGATGGTATCGGTATATTAGCGCTAGTTGACATGGTCACCCCTGGTAACACTTACCACCGGTACCTACCGGCGCGGAGTCACGCCGTAATTACCAGCCATAATAATGTAAATTGGTTCGTGTTCTGTGACCAAGGGTGGTGTGGGGTTCTCTGGTACACTCACTGAAATTATGATATGCCTCATTTTGAAATGACTTCAAAGATTCGACTGTATTTTTTGTAGGACTGAGGTTCCTACAAAAAATACAGTCGATTTTGGTACGGACGTTTGGGTATTAAAAAAATTAAGTTCAAGCGGTGCTCAAGCATTTAAACAGCTCTTAAATATTTTGCAACGTTTTTCATCGCTGTTCCGCTCCTATTGATTCAGGAGGACTATCAAGACAATTTTTTTTTTCAATTCGATCCAGTTTTATCCTGAGACTAACCAAACTACGACAAAAGAACAAAGAAAGACAACCGTGATATTATGTATCTACTTCTAATACGGAACCCGGTCTTATTTTCTTCAATTACACACAATAACGAGCGTATCCGTACGCTATGTTTTGCGACCCGGCGTCACTCGCGTGACTCTAACATGACTTGTTTACTTCCGCCACTAAATTGCCCGTGGAATTACAACTTTGAAATAGATTTGCTGGGACTGCTTGAAGTAGGCGAGAGGGGGGTGAATGAGTTCTGAACAGCTGGTACAGACAGCAGCAATAATTTAGTAACACCTCTGAAAATCAGTAGAGCTGGTCAGCCTGGCACCAAGCTGAGAGAAGGTTACATTTCGATGCAAATGCCACTTGCTATGTTCCTAGCAAAATTACTTCACTTCATCTACTTTCATTAGTGTCTTCATGATCGCCGGTTACGTGTATGTACTTTTTACCTGGCCTTTATTCAAGACTTTGCCGATTTATATTGTGCAATATCCGCGATGGATGTCATGATATTATTGTTTTTTTTTGCACTGCGTTGATGCTGGCTGTACTTTAACTTGGGGGGTTACTAGCAACGTAATTGTACGTCGCGTAGTGTATGTAATAAACTACTTTGGAATCACACGTAACTATACCTAATTACAGAGGTACTGTTTTTCAGAAAGGATACTTAAGATAAGATTGAAATTAATTCGCGAGTCAGAACGTGGGGAAATAATAGTAGATAATATCTCCTTGATTGTAGGTACTGTAGGTAGATATATGGACACTGAAAAAACACGAAAATTCGTCTCTTGCTTTTTATGAAAATCGTAGAAATAAGACATTAGATAAGATACTGTTGAGAGAAGATGAAATACGAGTAGATACCAGCATATCTGCGTGTGAGTCTGAGTGCAGTAGTACAACAGCAAACATTAAACATATTATCAAGCTTCTTTCTCAATTGCAGACTACAGATTTCCTAAACTCTAGAAAGAAGGTTGATAGCGTTGAGGTGTTGTACCTCAACGCTATCGGCATAATATCAACATGGGCAGCGCTTGCATGTAAGGTTTACTTGAGTATAAGATTTCGACGGGAACCCTACCTATGCACCATGTCACACCAACATCTTGGTATTAATATCCAGGTAGGTACTTACTTCTTTTCCTTACCCTACTAACAACAATACAGACCTACCGCGTTGTTTATTTAGGTACCTACCTAGAGGAAACACAATTAAATAATAGAAACGTAAACAAAACATTGCCAGTTTGTACCTACCTACTAACAAAAGGACTCGTAGTCCTAATCATCAACTAAATCCACCCCAATAAACTAAATTACCATTCCGGATATACTCCTCTATATCTGTATGTGCACATATCTGTACCGAGTGCACACATACAAAGATTTCCCCAACACGGACACGAGTTCCACGCACACAAACGCAACAAAAGTACATTCGAGCAATAAAGTGCGTACAATTACTCTAGGTGTCCACGGGATGAGCCCTGATTAGTGACGGTCAGGTGGGCGCAGCGGAGGGCGGTCGATAACTCACCCCAACACCCTTCACCCCCTAACTACTCCCCTACTGTTTATTGCAGGGGGGCGATCGCCTGAACTTAAGTATTGATTCGCGCGAAACGTGATTTGTACGCACTCATCTAGAGGTTAGCTTGCGGCTTACCGAAAGTTCATTGACTGTAGTTTTCTGGTGTTCGGTTTCCATTGCCGGTTTTACAAAATTGAAGGTAGTGTGAAGGTTTTCGGTAGCATCGTTGGATTATGCTGTGGTCGAAGGATCGGCGGGTTGATACTAGGTTTGCGACCGTATTTCGTAGTGGTGTTTACGCGCAAACCGCGGTCAATAGGCCTCGGGCCGCACCTACGTTGTCTTCGCTGTAATGTCGGGCCGTCACGGCATCTGCCGACTTATTGCCGAGCTTTGCCTCTGATGTTTTATTTGGTAAGTGCTCTGATATAGTTCGGGCAGGGAGCCTTAATTGACGTCGTCATGTTATACAAATGATATTTATGGGACTTACATTTCTGTTTCGTACAATTTTGTCCTGATTTACTTCTGGGTGACATCATCATCATCGATATAATTAAGCATAAGATAGGTATTAAGAAACTTCTCTTATGTCCATTTATTCAGGACCCACAGTTTTCAAATTGCTCGCAAACGTCGTTGCAGAAACTCACACCTTCTGAAAAAGATTCTCTGAATGGTTTAAAATTTATCGGATCTCTTCGAGTCCATCGTAGTCCACTGTAACCCGCTAGGTACTGCATGTTTTTCTTTTGGTTACGTTTATACATTGAACATTAACATAACTATGTATGTAGATGATAGTAATTATTACCATTCCCTATTCAGTGTTCTGTGGTAATACAGCCAGTAAGACTTCAAGGTGCAGTCTCTAAGCAACTGCGTCGCGATCATTTGTTTCAGGATTGAAATTATTATCAGAAGCCGTTGTTACGTTATAGGTTGTATCTACTCGTATGTTTGGTAAAGGTAATTAAAGGGATCTTATAAATTATACAACTATCTGCAAGTGATGCCACCTGCCAATCAACGAGGATTTGTCTAACATCAAAAGTAGGTAAACCTTTTGATCCTGGGGATGTGTTCCCATGGGAATTAGAAAGCTATTACACGCGGGTAAAGCCTTGGGGATCGACTTGTATGTAAGAGTAATAATATTTTAATTTTAGAGAACCATTTAAAATATCGTAGGACTGTTAGGTACTGTTTTAGGTGCTATAAATAAGTAATCCTCGCGTGATTGATGTAGAGAGTGATCGCGACCTGCAACCCAATTGTTGGCTTACTTGGATACTTTTTTTTACGATACCAATCAAATTTCACTGTTCCATTTTTTTACTTTATCCATTAGACAGACTAAGGTCTTTGACAATACCCCCTCTTTAGTAAGGTCATAATGTTAAATCAAGTTTCGAGTTTTTTTTTAATTCATCAACTGACACTTCTCTTCTTGGTCGCCGTCGCATTCATTAGGTCTAATGATAGGCAAGCGGCAAACCCCCTGAAAAACTAAAATGACTGACCAATCACCAAAAATTTGATTGCGCCTATACAAGTTTGTACTTTTTGTAAACCTTGGACCAAAAGGAGTCAATTGGTAAGAAAACAAAATTTGTGCGGGTGGACTATTAATTGTTATGAACAAATTAATTTGTTAACTGATAAAAGTTGGTTTTTATATTGGAAAATGATTTCAAAGGGTAAAACGGGCAAAATAAAACACTTTTACTCTTGTGGTTTGTTCGAAAAAATGCGTTTTAAAGAAGTTACAACCATTTTAAAGCGCACAGTGGTCAAATTCAAATTTTTTTATCTCGGCGAGTTTTGATCGAATTCAAAAAAATCCTGCTGCAGAATACTTTTCAGATATTAAACTTCAACCGACTATTTTTCAAAATGAGAAAAAATATACATTTTTCACATCGTAAAATCTATTAGTAGCGTTTTTCCGAGTTAAGATACACTATTATACGCATGTAGAGTCTACGTGTATAAATAGATTTTACGATGTGAAAAATGTATATGTTCTATTTTAAAACACAAATTAACAATCAAAAGGATCAATTTTAATAAAATAGAAGAAATTTATAACCTAACAAGATTGTGTATGACACAGAATTATTTTCAGTTTAACAACAATTTTTTTCTGCAAAAAGTGGTTTATCGATGGGGTCGCCACTGAGCCCGTTAATAGCTGAAATATTTATGGATGCGTTCGAGACTAACCACATAGTTGGGAACGTCCATGTCTTGTACTACTTTAGATACGTGAATGATATTATCATCTGCTGGACAGGAACAAAGCGTCAACTCAGCGTCCTCGTCTCTAAGTTGAATTCAGTACACCCTAGAATTGATTTTTCGTTAGAGGAGGAGTCAGATTCCACTCTCAATTTCTTAGACCTTTCAATTACTAGGAGGAATGGTATTCATGAGTTTCGTATCTATAGGAAACCAACATGTACAGACACAGTTATCCCTTACTCATCCAATCACCCATGGCAACATAAAATGGCAGCTTTCCACAGTTTACTGAGCAGGTTACTGACGGTACCGTTGAGCCCACAGGCATTTAATGCGGAATTGTCTATCATTTGTTATATAGCACACAGTAATGGCTATAACGTAGGAATGGTCCACTCATTATTAAATAAAAAACGCAGAAATGCTAGTTTTCATTTATTACATCCAACTCAAGATCCACCTAGGAAGTACACTGCCTGTTTGCCGTTCGTGGGTCCCGTCTCGTTGAGTATAGCTAAGATCATGAGGGAAAATAGGATATTCGCGGCTTTTAGAACACAGAACACCTTGAGGGAGCTGTGTAATGGCAAGGACTCGGTGTCGGTTTCACGCAGATCGGGTGTTTATTTGTTGAGTTGTGATGGATGTGATATGAAGTATTTGGGGCAGACTGGCAGGTCCTTTGAGATCAGATACAAGGAGCATATGGCGGCGTTCCGCAACGGTTGTCCCGAGAAGTCCCTCTTCGCGAAGCACCTCCTTGACACTGGTCATCCCTTGAACAATAGTAACACCTTTAAAGTTTTACGCTTATGTGAGAAAGGGTTCAAGCTGAGTGTTTGGGAAAGGCTAGAAATAGTTAGAAGAGATGCGGACACCTTACTCAATGAACAAATAGATTTTCACACCTTCTCCCTTACTTAATCTGTTTGTGAACAGACAGACACATTAGTTGGTTGTTGGTTTGTATGTGTCATTTGGCATTTCTACACAATTCATTAAAAATTAAGAAGATAAAGTCTTGTATTGGTGAATACCTATTTTTGGAACTTAGTTAGCATGATCTGAGGTTTCTACCCACGTTAGTTATTGTGAAAAATCCTACATCGCGATAATGAAATTTGCACACGTTTACTTATAAGCAAATATGTTCTAACCACAAATTTTGCTGTTCTCTCTGAGACAGTCTTGATAATGCCTCGTTTAGAGGCGAAACAAATGTCGACGTTTTGTTGTCTTTTTTAATTCTGCGGAAAACAATGCTATTACAAATTTAAAAAACTTGCCTTACCGATACGATGTAAACAAAGTCTAATCACAGCAGCTGTCATATTAGCAAATAAACAACACAATATACACGACAGGTAATTTACATAGGTATTTATAATATATGTTGTTTAATATTCTCCACAAAGAAATTTTTAATTTGCTTTTTATTTATTTTATGAATTCCAACAGTACCGGAAAACACTATGTATTGTTAGTAGTGTACGCGAGTTCGATTTTTGCAGTTTTAGGTTACCTCTGGCGCTCCGCAAAAGTCGGGTTCCCAGAAACTCACATACCGAACAACGTTTCTTGTCCTGCACCTGGAGCTAGTTAGCAATAACTAGTTCTTCTGTGCGGGACTATCAGCTAATCAAGCATTACCTTGACATTGGCGAAATCATCGATGAACATCGATAGAGCCATCTTTTTAAAAAAAGAAAAGTAGAGGTCTTATCAATATCTTCTGGGTCGAGGTCATGCTCACCTGGCAAGGTGACAGTCGTAGTTCTACTCAACATACCTCGAAGATGTAGGCAGTGGATACTCCTATAATGTTATCGGTGGCGAAACTGCCACTGACCGGGAACTTTAGCCTTTGCTAGAACGTTGTTGGGTGGTTTGGGTGTCATAGATCTTGGTGAGACCACTATGCACCTGAAATGCTCGGAAACTGCGGTCCTTACTACATGGGACCAAGCTAGTAACTAGCGCTTAGTGGTATAGCGTTCCCCTTCTTAGGAAATCTTTGCAATAATTGAATAAATTGTTAATTGACATTGAGGTATAATGTACTACGTACTAGAGAAGCCATCGTGAACATAATCTGTGCTCCGTTTTGTTAAAAGTTAAAACTAAACAGCGCTGCAGTGCTGCAGCGCTGCAGCAATAATTTGACCGTCTGATTAACTTTGGCAAACTAATAAAATAATAAACACACAGCGTGCACGCAGCCACAACGCAGCGCTGCATTGCTTTTTGCGACAGTTTTTCCGAGCGTCTATTGGTTGTTCAAAGTTCTATTAATAGCGTAAGCTTACATAGAATAAGTAATCTGCCGAACTCAGAACAGACATTAAGTATTATACCTAAATGATTAATGAAATTTTATTATTAGGTGTAGCATTATACAATGTTGATATCGTCGAGTGGCATTTATTTATACTAGTTATCACGGCGAACTTTGTATCGCCTCAAATATAAAAAAAAAAACAATATTTTAATATTTCATGCAAATGTATGTATTATTAATTATAATTGAAAAACGCGACGGACGGACAGACAAATTATCGTATTAAATAATATTTATATATATTATATAGAGATAATTAAAAGAAATAAATCAAATCAAATATTTATTTACTATCACCTATATTTATAACACCTTTAAATCCAAATAATAATAAAAAATATTAACATTATTAAAAATATTATTAGTGATGCAACGAATAAATCTTAGTAAAAAAATATACGTCGATAGTGTCATCTCTGCGCGCACAAAATGTTTTACTCTTTGACATTTTGCTAAAAATGGTCGTCGCCGCTCTGTGACGCGTCACAAGTAACAATTTAAAATATAATTAAATAAAGCATGCATTAAAGACAATGTTAATTGTACTTACTGGTGAAAGGTCACTCCTTAATGTTTACTTATGTTTCTAGAGTTGTTAGAACAGTATCTCAATGCACACGTAGGAATATTTAAAAGAAAAACTTCGCACTCAAAATACTCAAATGTGTCACGTTCCGGAAAGCGCTCGGGACAGACTGAGTGAGTTAAAAGAGCGCGTGCACTCTAACTCGTGTTACAATCAATTTAGTTGAGGCGTCTTCTCTAGTACGTAGTACATTATACCTCAATGTTAATTGAAGGTTTTTTTCCCGCTTGGACATGGTCCATTGCTGCGGGCGTCTCTGGTGACACTGAAGGCATTTCCAGTGGCGCCCGGCGGACTTTGGCCACCCGTGTGGCCTCTTCGGGTTAATTGAAGGTTAGCAGGTTCGAGTCCGGCCAATGGTTAGCTATCGACATGTAAGACGGAGAACAAGAGTATCTAAAGATGCGATTTTCAATGTGTGTTTCATGATATCTTCATTTTATTCAGCGTCGAAACCACGCGTGCTCATTTAGTAAACACGTAGTCCAAACCAAGAATAGCCAAGTCTGGCCGCGGGGACGCCTCCCACCTCCCGAAGGGTGGATACGGAGGGGGCGCGGAAGGGCCGCAAATGAAAAATGGCGCAATTAGCCGCACAGACAGTGAAAAACAAGTGCACTCGATCTGCCCGCCGACATCGGTTCCCTAACTCGTCGATAACAAAACAGGACATGCCTAGTTTAGTGATGGGATTCAACGATATTAGGACTTTTTTACCAACATCTGCATTATATTTCTGTATTTTGAGAGCAAAGAGTTTGCTTTCACTGTTCTTAGTCACAGTACCTAGGTTAGATATCTCACATCATTGAGTTGTCGTCGCACTAACTCGAAACGATTATAATTTAAACCTCTGGCCCAGTGCTCTGCGACGCGAATCGCATTTGGCCTGGGTCCTAGGTCCTAACGGTACAGGACTAAGTAATTGATATCATTGAAAACGTTTACCGAAACTGCTAGTTAAGTCACTCACAGCGCCATCTAGTCTCAAACTAAGCAAAACTTGTTCTTTCATGGCTACTTAGATAACTTTTTTTATTTATATTACAGACCTATAGGTATATTTTCTTAGTAATAAGGTGTTTATCTAGTAACTTTTTTTTTTTTTTTTCCGCGACCAAGGCCGCGGCCGCTCTAACGTCCGTTGCCGGGCGTCTCTGGTTACAAGCAGAACGTATTTCTAGTGGCGCCCGGCGGACTTTGACCACCTCTGTGGTCTCTGCGGGGGTTGGGTCGGGATGAGAATCCCGCGTCGTTGGGGTGGGGTTTTATCCCGCGTCAGTGAGTGAATCTGGTTGCGTGCTATGGGGCAAAGGCCCCGCAACACGCAAGCCTTCTAGCCTGCTTCTGTAAGGACGACGGGTGGCGATCCCGCCGTCCTCAGGCCCCGATCATGGAGGTCGATGGTCTTGGGCGTAGATGAGTCTGCGGCGTCCTCGCCGCTGACTACGGAACTCGGTGGGGAGGGTACGCTCCCTCTCCCTCTCGGCCGACACGGCCCGTTATCTAGTAACTAATATAGTTTGAAAGTCTACTTACTAACAAAATTTTATAATATTTATATATAAGTAACTTAATGTATTCTTAGTTTTAAGGTTTATCTATGGGCTTTTTTTTTTTTTTTAGTTCCGCGACCAAGGCCGCTTCCGCTCTAACGTCCCTTGCCGGGTGTCTCTGGTTACAAGCGGAACGTATTTCCAGTGGCGCCCGGCGGACTTTGACCACCTCTGTGGTCTCTGCGGGGGTTGGCTCGGGATGAGAATCCCGCGTCGTTGGGGTAGGGTTTTATCCTGCGTCAGTGACTGAATCTGGTTGCGTGCTATGGGGCAAAGGCCCCGCAGCACGCAAGCCTTCTAGCCTGCTTCTGTAAGGACGACGGGTGGCGATCCCGCCGTCCTCAGGCCCCGATCATGGAGGTCGATGGTCTTGGGCGTAGATGAGTCTTCGGCGCCCTCGCCGCTGACTACGGAACTCGGCGGGGAGGGTACGCTCCCTCTCCCTCTCGGCCGCCTCCTTCGCGAGCACGACTTGCTCGCAGAAGGACACGGCCGCGTTCCACCTACTCCCGCTGGAGACCATGGCTTGAAGCATGGTCTCCAGGGAGAGGGTATCCACGCCCAGATCCACTACGAGGTCCCGGCGCTGACTCGCCCGCTGAGCACTCCACCAACGTGTGGAGTGCGGTGTCGTCGTCGGAAACCTCGCAGTGTTGACACCGGGGTGTGACCTCACGATGGATGCGAAACAGATAGTTACCGAAGCATCCATGCCCGGTAACGATCTGCGTCGCACGATACGTGAGGTCACCATGCTGCCTCTGCAGCCAATCGTCAATCGTATCTATGGGCTGTAGAATAAGTAATCACGTCTTGTACTTAACTTTTCTTATGTAGCCTGAAATAAATGATAATCAGCTGTAGACCTCGCGAACATTTCCCCCCCAATCAAAGACAGGCAGACAGATGGACGAAAGCACCTCCAGCTAGACGCTTCACTCGCTCGGTCTATTAATCCCTATTTCCCTTGGTCATCTGACTAAATAAATATATAGGTACCTACCTAGTTCTAGGACACACTGTTAAACACAAAAGCGGACAGTTAAATTACTTAATATCCTTAATTTCCGTCGCAATTTTCGCACATTTGGATTCAATCTTAAAGATAAACTTTTAATTAGTTTTAATTCGTTATTACATTAACAAAGTTCTAAAGAAATTGTGGAAAATTCAATCTAGCACCTTTTCTATAGGTTTAAAATAACGACCTGTAGGTACCATGCATGGTACACCGAGATCTCCGTCATCTCAAATGGTGCACCACACGTGACCCAATTAATTTTTTTTATTTTATTTCTTGCGATATCATTCGTTATCGACAACTGTTCCGTCGAGCACTTTGGTAAGGGGGCAGGTCAATGGTTCTCTCGTGCCTGCTCCTCATTATCAGAATAACAAGTAACCCATGTTCAAAGATCTGTTTATCTGTGTACAACATTTCATTAAAATCGGTTTAGAGGAGTAGATACGCGTGAAAATGGATTTCTTTCGAATACTACTTAGTAGGGATTTTAGTGTCTGAACTTTAAAAATAAATCAAAGGGTTTTTACACACTGAATAAGGCCAATAAATAATGTAGGGATCGAGTTTTACATTTAAACCTTATTAGGCAGGAAAGCGCCATCTAGCTCCAAAATAGCTTAACAAAAAACCCAAACATAGTTTTTAATTAGTTGACAAGTTAAATCGCTTTACCATCTCATCAAGTAGGTAGGTACTATTCTCTATTATGTGCTCTCGTTGGTATTCTTTAAGAAGGAACGTAACGCTAATCAATCAATGAAACCACACTATATATATTATCTATGTAGGTACATATATATTGTTATCGAAAGTACAAAAGTGACAACTATTTACGTATAACCAGATTAATCGTTATCGTCTACCAAACTAACTTAAGCCAATCAATCTTTAATCTCGCTTGCAATAAATCAATAAAATCGCCATTAATTTTCGCGTACCACACCAGTCTTGGAGGCTGCTAAATAATGGATAGCCATCAGCTTTCATTAACGCTGAGCGGGGGCGCCACTGGCGACCAGCCGCCGGGCGCCGCCGGCCAGCGACTACCGATCAATACCATCCGACCGCCTCAACACTTGACGGAAAGGAACGAGCGCTCGCGAACCAATCCGACATTAACCGACTGTTGCCGAATATAACCGAACCAGGGCCGCATATGACAAATGTCACTGTGATACGGCTCTGCAGCCTTCAGGACTCCCTGAAAACTGTGAATATTTTTAAGAAAAGTGCCTTAATTGTGAAGTGTAGTGGACTAAGGGTGACCCATTTATTTGTGCAGTGGTTATTGGTGAAGACTTGCGACTTTGTGTGTTGTGTAAGTATTTGACAGTTACATATCGAGGGTATTTCAATCTATAATTTCTTAACATGCACGAATATACGTACACTTATTTTAGTTATGCGTATAGTCCGTGATTAAGCTACATTTACTTTGTAACACCAAGAAGTCTGTGATAACCTCTGCCAGAGATTCAGGTATTGGCAAAGTTATTAATTATTGAGTCCTACAACCTCTTATTTGACGGTAGGTATCTGTTAATAGGCATACGTATGTTGATGATGTTTGACATTTTTGCAGTTATTCTTTTCGGTAATAAATTACAACAGATAATGTCTAAGAAAATATATTAATGCAATTATGGGGAGGTTCCTACTGCGCATGCTCCATGCAGAACTGCTCTGCGCCATACAAGTAGAAATCGTACTAAGGTGTCTTATTACTATTGTTAACTATAACTAGCGTTATTCAAATCCTTTTTCCACAAACGAAAATATTCATATCACATAAATAGTCTTCAGAGCTTCCACGGTTATCTTTACTGACCCATTACCTCCGTACAATACAAAATATTTACTAAAATAACTTCTATTAAATTACATACCAGCCTGAATATAACTTGTAGTAAGCAGCTCATAAAGGCCATCTATTTTCAAACACCTCTTTCGGCCTTGACCAATTTACATAAAAGCCTGCGGGAGGCGCTGCAGTAGCGCTTACCAGACCAGTTTGTTTAGATCTGTTTAAAACATATTTTCAAGGCAAATAAGTAACTGATGTGGACTCACCATAGGTTTTGCATTACTGGTTGACAGTAGCTGTCATAGTGACAATTGAAAGCGCACAGCGGGTGTAAAAAGGATGATTACGAAATTGGAACAGTATTATTTGAATATTTAATTATGGAATGTCAATTTAAGTACTGGCTGCATAAAACCCAACGTTCGTTATGCATACGGCCTAGTTCGCTACTGCTGTTTTGTTTTAATCACGATTTTTTTAACTTTATTTATAAGGTTCTAATGAACTTGTGTCATTAGAAACCCGTTAGAGGTGGCTACTTGATGGTTGTTTTATTTAAAAAAGATTTTATTCGATATTAATTGGAAGAAATCTTTTTTTCTATGCTATTAGAATGTGAGAGGCCTTTGGATTATATTTAAAAACGGAAGCGATTTTCATAAATTTAAATCAGTATATAATTAATTGACATTTTTATACTTTTACTTGGTAATGGTGGAATATTCCTGCAGGTATAGCACCTGAGGTCAAATCTCTTTCGTGTTTGCCACATAAATTAATAACGGGATTGCTATCACGTAACTCGTTAAAACAGGTAAATGGTAGCTGTGTATTTATGAATTGTAAATGACAATGTTAGCTTTAAAGTTTAAAATCACACAGATATGAGAATACTATGTTGATATAAGATAAGTAGGTACTTAGGTAGGTAGGTATAATAGGTACTTACACTTACAGTAGGTACCTATCTACTTCTATTTACTTAATGTCTCTCGGGCAGTCGGTTAGTCTCGGGAATCATCGTTTTTTCCGAATGCAACCGAATATGAATATCCATGTCCATAAATTATTAGAGTTATCGTCTAAAAACTAAAATTTAACTTGAATTTAGAACTACGTACTTTATTGTGGTTTTGTTATGATTTCGGTGTGTAATTCTATAGAGCTGTGAAATTATAATTTTATCTGTCGTGCCTGCGACTTAAATAGCTTTCCCCCATTCAAATGCGTACTTAATTTATTTAAAATCATTTGTCTCGTGCAATCATTTTGTTGTTATTTCAGCTTTTAAAACAATCAGTCAAAATTGGCTAAGATAACAAATCCCCCACATATCACGGCTATATCCCCGAAAGGGTAGGCAGAGGTGTGAGGAAAAAAGTAGCAGCTATAGTAATTTTGAAAAAAAAAATTTAGACCCGTTGCCTTGCGGTGACATTGATGAAAGGCAACAAAATCTTACGTGCCAGCCGCTATGGCACAGCCAATTAAAGTCCTGGGCGTCTCGGACTACCGGACTATGGAAAAAAATCATGTACTTATATTAAAAAGATTTTTTACTCATAAGTATAGAATCAAAGAATCAAATTCGTTGTTTTTTATATAAGTCATTAGTTTTTAAAATATTAACTTCTCAAATGCATCTGGTAGAAATAACGTCCATTTAACAAATCCATACTGACCCTCAATTAGACGTACCTACTACCAATTTTCAATGACCTATAAAAAATGGACGAACATGTACCTATTTAAATATTTTTAGTCTATTCTGCCGCACCCTGTTTTATAATTTATATTCCTACAATAAAAAAAATCCTCGTCGCCTCTGGGGTCACTTTCTTTTATTGAATTTAGCAATGTCATAGGTTGCGTCTACGCAGCCGCGAAAGTTGTAGGTACACAGATACAATACAATACAATACCTACTGAGCATTTGATAAGCATTTTGTTTAAAATTTATGCGATTTAACAGCTCAGGAATTGACAAGTATATAATTTACATATAAATTATAGACGTGTAATATTGTAAAATATATTTTCTATTTATTTTTATTGTGTTTACATTATGTATGCAAAGATGATTTAATATAATGTTCTGATGAGATGGAGCTTGTAGTATTTTGCGATTGTGCGGTTTATGGGTGCTGTTATAAACGCTGTCTACCTGTGCCTTATGTAATGGGTGTGTCTAATGACGATAATAGGTAGATACCTCAATATAAATGTCCACGAAGACATCCGGTAACTCCTTGGAATAAACGTATTTACATTATCACCACTTCTAGATATATCCCATAGGGGCAGAGGTGCATTAGGTATAGGTACCCCATAGATTGCCACTTATAATTTGTTGGTTGGTCCCTTGCTACATTAAAAAAGCAGAAACTTGTGTTTAGAGTGCTTTTTTAAATTGGCATGAGAAATAACCCATAAGTATACATACTACCTCGGTGGCACAATGGTACTATGTACGGACTGCCACGCTCGAGGTCTCGGGTTCGATTCCCGGGTCTGGTGGATAATGTATAATTCTCTTTAGAATTTTACCCAGATAATTATCCCAGAGTCTGGAACTTGTGCCCGGTAAATGGCAATAGGCTCGCCCCCTATTACATGGGACCTAACATAGCTGGCGAGATGTGGGTGTGTTTGCACACCTCTGCCTACCCCTTAGGGGAAAAAGGCGTGATGCTATGTTATGTTATGTTATGTATACATACCTGCTGACTGTCCTGCCAGTTACTGACACCCAGTTAGTTTTAGATGTACAACAAATCAATGATGTTGTGTCTAATGTTATGTATTGTCGCTGTGCGTGTGCGCAGATCTATTCGGTGGCGGTGTGTTGTGGGCATGCGCCGCGGCGGCGCTGAGGCATGAGCGCGGCGCGCGCGCCCGAGCCCCGCGACACACAACGCCATCATCACCGCAATCACCCACAGGTATACTTACATATCTACTTACAGGTGACCCAAAATAAAATGTAGTTAATAGTCTCTTAATAATCTTAAGTTTTGGTTTCCTAAGTAATTACGACTGCCCCAAGACGCCATGTCTTGGGGCAGTCGTAATGCAGCGATGAGTGAGATGAGATGGTGCGTTTTCATTTAAACAATGGCGTCAGTCACAGCTCTCTAGGAATCCCAGCCCATTTGTTTACATTGACAACGTTCCTGGTGACGTTAATCCGCCGCTGTGTTGCACCGTTTTTCTAGGAAACCGAACCTTAATCGATAGGTCGCCCTTAACACTAATAAGATTAATCTATAACTAAAACACTCAATTAATTTCGAACTTTAATAAAATAAAATTATTTACAAAATATCTTGTTAACAGTATAATCGTATTTTGGGTCAACCTGTACATATTTTTTACTAATATCAAAGAATTAATCATAAGTTTTTTAAACTAAATGTTTAAGTGTAATGCCTAATATTTATTTACAAAATATTGTAAATCAATAGTTAATTGGTATGCTATATAGGTATCTCGTTAACTTTATGTTGCTAGAGTATAAGATTTAAGAAACGGTATTTCCTTAACTTTTTCTTGCAGAGGAACACTTTTCGAAAATTAATGTCCGCTTACCATAACCTCTTATTAAGAGTATTAAGTATTAAGAAGTTACTTAATTAGTTTTAAGGTTTACATTTTTGCAAATAGCATGTAATTACCTACAAATTAACAATTAATATAATTAATTAACTAGTTAATGTTGGCTTGGTTAGGACCAAGCCGAAGTCCTTTCTCGCATTTTGTATCAACCTGTATTAAATACAACAGTCCAACTTAGGCAGAGTATAAAAGACTGTCTCACCAGACGTACCTACCCACTTAGTCTGATTCCTTCATTCAATAAGCCGAGCCTGTAGGTACGTTTAAGAACAAAACAAATAACTTTCGCTGTACAAAATAAAACATGTTAACATACACTCCTATTATAGAAAGTTAATGCCCAAAAATAGTTATCGTATAAGTGCAATTATGTTACTTTTTTGTGAACGCGTTGTTCGTACAGAAATGATTACAATACGGTTTCGGAGAATTGGCACGAGCGGTCAAATAGCGTAACTAAATTGGCCGAAACACGCGATATCAATCTGTTCCGTTTGTTTTAATTGACATACAGATTTACAATTATAGTTATAAACAAACCTAGTGGGCTCCCGCGACTTCTTTCGTATTGAATTCTAACTACCCAAAATTCTGTTAAAATGCTCAATGAACCTTTACACAGCACACGTAACTCATAAAATATGACTCATTTTTGAATCATTACTACTGCGCTCCTATGGGCAGTAGCGTAATGTTATATAGAACATAATCTTCCCCAATAAATGCTCTATCTTACTATCGAATATTATTTTAATTCCATTTAGTAGTACCTGAGTTTAGCGCGTTCAAACAAACAAACTCTTCAGTTTTATAATATTATGGTTACGTAGACAAAAGTCGACGTTATTTAGTGGCCATTTCGTGACACCCACTTCATGTTTAGAGGATATTGTTTTCGTTTGTACTTAATTTATTGAAAGTATAGTGAAATCGACTGAGCAATCTTACGCCATAATGAGAATATTGTATGCAAAGATGTTTTATTAACTCTTTATCATCAAATGAATCACTAATGGTTGGATGCTCATTCGATAGCAAGTACATGACTGCGTCTTGATGTCATAGATTGGTATTTACGAAACTTGTTATTTTGAAAGAAGGTTGACTTTTTATGTCTAAGGCTGTGCAGGAAGGAGTGCAGATTTTTCAGCTTTTTATTGGTTCTAAATAGTCAAGACACTGATTCTATACATCAGAGCAGATGCCTATGTATAAAAGTGGGTTGGGTGCAAAGGGGCTCTACCAACATCTATAGGGCCCCAGCGACCTCACCTGCTAGTGGCGCACCTGCTGATAAACGGACGAGGCTCGTTAATTTACGGTACCTATGGAGTGGCTTCGGCCCCTACGTGGGTACCAGGTGGTACAACAGTGTTGGTCCGGGGGGGTACCACCGTGCAGCTGTGCTAAAGCCCCCCAAGTAACCCAGCCCAGGCTGGGTTGCGTTAGGGGTTCAGCAGCTGCACCGCCGGGCCCGGGGCGATGTATGGTGCAGCAGGCATGGGACCAGTGGGGGCGAAACGGAGTCTAGTGAGGGTGGTGTGGGTCGATTCGCCGGCCAGGGAGACCCTTAGCAACGGCGTTGCCGCGGCCGCCCGCAACACAGTCATGGGGCCCGCCTGGGGCCAACCACCCCAGGAGGCTGCCCCACATGTTGCGCATAATCCTGATGTGGGATCGCCGCTCCGGGTGGTAACCGGTGTGGGGTAGCGGCGGCCTTGCATCAGGGGGGTTTGGGAGCCCTTCCGTCCGGCGAGTCGGCTCCGACCTAACCACACGGTTCTAGACAAAGCTAGCCCCTGCGCTTTGTCACTTACTGCTGCACCAAATGTCGCCCTGTCTTCACGCTTCTTCTTCAAAATCTACAATGGCAGTGCAACAAAAAAGAAAAGAACGTTATACAGCGGCCCTAGGAAACCCCACAACTTCACATTTCGAGGTGGAGTTCACTAACGTCCGTGGACTCCATGCGAACCTCGATACCGTCCACCACCACCTTGAGATGGCACGGCCCGCTGTGATGTTCCTCACGGAGACACAAATACGCCGCCCTGACGACACGTCTTACCTGTGTTACCCCGGCTATGTCATCGAGGAACAATTTCGAGACAAAGCCGGGGTGTGCGTGTTCGTTAGGGCGGATGTTTGCTGCCGCCGGTTGCGCTGCCTAGAGAACCCCTCCAATTCCGTCCTTTGGCTGCACGTAGACCATGGCTCTATGAGCCAGATCTACGTGTGCGTCTACCGATCCCACACAGGGGATTCTGAGACAACAAAGCTCTTCCAGTACCTCAGCGAGACGGCTGATGAAGCGCAGGTGCGGTTCCCGAACGCTGACCTAGTATTTCTGGGGGACTTCAATGGCCATCACATTGAATGGCTGGGGTCCCTCAAGACTGATCATGCGGGTAGAGCCGCCCATGCGTTCGCTCTCTCCCACGGTCTGACCCAGATGGTATGCGGGATCACCCGGATACCAGACAGGTCAGATCACGCGCCCGCTCTGCTGGATCTACTGCTGACGAGTCGCCCAGCCCAGTACAG
This sequence comes from Nudaria mundana, assembly GCA_963556515.1. NCBI lineage: Eukaryota > Metazoa > Arthropoda > Insecta > Lepidoptera > Erebidae > Nudaria > Nudaria mundana. The sequence continues at coordinate 23,189,898 of OY748291.1, forward strand.
TGTTTCAGTAGGAGCCCCACTGGGTAGTTCCGACCACTGTGTTGTTCACGCTGGCATGAAGGTGTCACCTCCTGCACGTCCTGTACAAACGTCACGACGACTATGGCACTACTCGTCAGCGGATTGGGACGGTCTACGCGATTATTATGCGTCCGTCCCCTGGAGCCAGCGCTGCTTTGTAGGAAAGGCTCCTTCGGATAGTGCTTCTGCTATTGCTGGCGAGATCAGTTTAGGGATGGATTATTACATCCCTTTCACTGATGTCGCCAGTATCCGCAGAGCCCGTCCCTGGTTCGGGCGAGATTGTGCCAAAGCTGTTCGACAAAAACAGTCGGCATATCGCGCCTGGATCAGGGCCCGAGCTGTGCGCGACCCAAACGTGGGCCACCTCAAAGCAGCGTACAACCGGGCCACAAAGTCGAGTAAGAGGGCCTTTAAGAGAGCGGATGCCCAGCGCGTCGCGCGGCTTGGTCAGGAGCTCACTTCCCATCCCACGGGCAGCCGTGGATTCTGGCAACTGGCCAAAGCCGTGCAATCTAACTTTTGTCAGCCCTCGCTGCCACCACTGCGTTACCCAGATGGAACACTGGCTCACAAAGCCCAAGAGAAAGCGGATATGCTCGCAGACCTCTTTGCGGCTAATTCCCGGGTCGACGACCGTGGCCTGCAGCCCCCCGCCATCGCCAACTGTGGCCACACAATGCCTGATATTGTTATCAGGCAATGTGATGTACGGGCAGTGCTGCGGTCACTCGACACGCGGAAAGCCAGTGGCCCTGACGGCATTCCGGCGGTGGTGCTACGAAAATGTGCAGCTGAGTTGTCTCCAGTATTAACGCGTCTGTACCGCCTGTCATACTCTTCAGGGCTCGTGCCGGAGGTCTGGAAGGAGGCGAACGTACAACCGATCCCCAAGAAAGGGGATCGGTCCGATCCAGGCAACTATCGACCCATAGCTGTCACCTCAGTCATTTGCAAGGTGCTTGAGCTCCTTATAAATAAGCAGCTCATGCAATTCCTAGAGGATCACTCGCTAATCAATGATCGACAATACGGCTTTAGGCCAAAGCGATCAACGGGTGATCTTCTGGCATTCGTAACGCATGTCTGGGGTGGGGCTATGGAAAGGCACGGCGAGTCCTTGGCTATTAGCCTGGACATCGCCAAAGCCTTCGATAGGGTCTGGCATGCTTCGCTCCTTTCCAAGCTTCCGGCATATGGTCTACCTCCTCAACTGTGCAGCTGGATTGCCAGTTTTTTAAACGAGCGCCGAGTGCGGGTCCTCTGCGATGGCCAGGCTTCTCGCTTCTTGCAAGTGAATGCCGGGGTACCGCAGGGGTCCGTACTATCACCAACTCTCTTTCTTCTGCATATCAATGATATGCTATCCCTCGGGAACATTCATTGCTATGCAGATGACAGCACACTGCACGGGAGTTACTCGGTTCGTCCGACGGCGGGGCGATCTGAGATTGAGGAGGAGAGACGACGACTCGTGGCTGATCTCGACCGTAACCTCGACAGTATCTCTCAATGGGGTACCGAGAACCTGGTCGAGTTCAATGCCCGCAAAACACAGGCGTGTGCATTTACTGCGAAGAAATCCCCTTTCCTTCCCCTACCCTCTCTTCAGAATGCATTATTACCAATGAAGGACAACCTTGATATCCTTGGCATAGACGTTCGTCGAGAGCTCAATAATAAAAACTACATCGAAAGATGTATAGGGCTAGCTTCGCGGAAACTAGGAATACTGAATAAGGTAAAGAGATTCTTTACACCGGACCAGAGGTGTCTGCTGTACAAGACGCAGATTAGACCCTGCGTCGAATACTGCTCTCACCTCTGGGACGGCTCCGCGAAGTATCTGCTGGACGCTCTCGACGCTATGCAGCGACGGGCTATCCGTATTATAGATTGTCCGGAGGTAACGGGAAGCCTTGAGCCGCTAGTTCAGCGCCGAACAATAGCTTCCTTGGCCGCATTCTACCGTATTTACCACGGCGAGTGTTCTGAAGAGCTCTTCAATCTGATCCCACCCTCTTCCTTCCGATCCCGAACGACTCGTGCCGGGCAGAGATGCCACCCCCACACAGTGGATAGCATGTTCGCGAGAACCGAACGTTTTAAACGTTCGTTTCTCTGCCGAACGATAGTGGCCTGGAACGCCCTGCCTGTGCACGTGTTTCCTCCCACATATAATCCTGGGTTCTTTAAGCGGAGCGTGAAGAGGCACATCAGTAGATCGTCAAGTTGAGGGCCACTCTCAATAGTAATGTGTGCTGTGAGAGTGGCCCACAATCGCTAGACGTCGTCACGACTTACCACCAGGCGGGCGGCGTCAATTTGGCGAACCAAATATAAAAAAAAAAAAAAAAAAAAAAAAAGCAAAATACTGATATTTCATAACAGGAATAACTGATCCTAAAATATTTTTGCTCGTTAATCAGGTCATGCAGTATTGACCAGTCTGACCTAGACCGAAATATACTACCTACATTTTAAAGGCTGCATTTAAACATTAAAAGTTTTTTTCGTTTGCCAAATTGACGCCGCCCGCCTGGTGGTAAGTCGTGACGACGTCTAGCGATTGCGGGCCACTCTCACAGCACACAATACTATAGAGAGTGGCCCTCAACTTGACGACCTACTGATGTGACTCTTCACGCTCCGCTTAAAGAACCCAGGATTATAATATGTAGGAGGAAACACGTGCACAGGCAGGGCGTTCCAGGCCATTATCGTTCGGCAGAGAAACGAACGTTAAAAACGTTCGAACATGCTATCCACTGTGTGGGAGTGGCATCTCTGCCCGGCACGCGTTGTTCGGGATCGGAAGGAAGAGGGTGGGATCAGATTGAAGAGCTTTTCAGAACACTCGCCGTGGTAAATACGGTAGAATGCGGTCAAGGAAGTTATTGTTCGGCGCTGAGCTAGCGGCTCAAGGCTTCCCGTTACCTCCGGACAATCTATAATACGGGTAGCCCGTCGCTGCATAGCGTCGAGAGTGTCCAGCAGATACGGAGCCGTCCCAGAGGTGAGAGCAGTATTCGACGCAGGGTCTAATCTGCGTCTTGTACAGCAGACACCTCTGGTCCGGTGTAAAGAATCGCTTTACCTTATTCAGTATTCCTAGTTTCCGCGAAGCTAGCCCTGTACATCTTTCGATGTAGTTTTTATTATTGAGCTCTCGACGAACGTCTATGCCAAGGATGTCAAGGTTGTCCTTCATTGGTAATAATGCATTCTGAAGAGAGGGTAGGGGAAGGAAAGGGGATTTCTTCGCTGTAAATGCACACGCCTGTGTTTTGCGGGCATTGAACTCTACCAGGTTCTCGGTGCCCCATTGAGAGATGTCCGACCGCTACGCCGCCGGACGAGCCCAGTAGCTCCCGTGCAATGTGCTTTCATCTGCATAGCAATGAATGTTCCCGGCATTCACTTGCAAAAAGCGAGATGCCTGGCCATCGCAGAGGACCCGCATTCGGTGTTCGTTCAGAAAGCTGGCCATCCAGCTGCACAGTTGAGGAGGTACACCATATGCCGGAAGCTTGGACAGGAGCGAAGTATGCCAGACTCCATCGAAAGCTTTCGCGATGTCCAGGCTAATCGCCAACGACTCGCCGTGCCTTTCCATAGCCTCACCCCAGACATGCGTTACGAATGCCAGAAGATCACCCGTTGATCGTTTTGGCCTGAAGCCGTATTGCCGTTCATTTATTAGCGCATAACTTCGAGGTATCGCACGAGCTGCTTGTTGATGATGAGCTCAAACACCTTGCATCTGCAACTGAGGTGACAGCTATGGGTCGATAGTTGCCTGGATCCGACCGATGCCTTTCTTGGGGATCGGTTGTACGTTCGCCTCCTTCCAGACCTCCGGTACGATTCCTGTGGAGTAACACAGGCGGTAGATTCGAGTTAGTACAGGAGACAACTCAGCTGCGCATTTCTGTAGTACCACCGCCGGAATGCCGTCAGGGCCACTGGCTTCCCGCGTGTCGAGTGATCGGAGCACTACCCGTACATCGCATTGCCTGAGTACAATGTCAGGCATAGTGTGGCCACAGTTCGCGATGGCGGGGGGCTGCAGGCCATAATCGTCGACCCGGGAATTAGCCGCAAAGAGGTCTGCGAGCATATCCGCTTTCTCTTGGGTTTTGTGAGCCAGTGTTCCATCTGGGTAACGCGGCGGTGGCAGCGTGGGCTGACAAAAGTTACACTAAAACTGGGGAAAATCGAATATCATCAAATAACTACCTACTCTTCTACCTGCCTCTTGATGTTGATACTTGGACTATATGAATTTACCTACCTCATAAACGTCTCTTTGTAATTTCTATCAAAATTTAAAAAATAAACCAAATATGTAATCTTTTATAAATATGTTTAATAGTTACTTAACTAACTTTCACATACGGTACATCGTGCATTATCTTAACGGTTGAATAAGTTAAAGTTAATCATTGTAATGGCCAAATCTTATCTTATCTTACTTTCTAAGTTCTCAGTTACGGAATCTAATTAAGATTTGTACTTTATGGAAAGCTTCTGATGTACTCCAGAGATACCGGTAGCAGAGTGTCAAATGCTATTTGGTCCGAATGTGTTTTGCATATAAATGAATCAAAAGAACTTAATAATATAGTCAATTTATTTTCCTATAAAGGTGTAGGTAGAGATGTTAGCATCGTTTCGTGACTATTCCGTTGGAAACAATCAGACAAACTTCTTCGCCTCTCTCTTTTCTACCTATTTACTCTACAACTCTAAGGTCTGCTGGAAGAAAAGTCATATCAAGCTCAAGCCTTTTTGCATTTTTTTGTAATTAATATCCGAGTTACATGTATTTGCTTGTATGTACGTACAATAAAGAATTACAAAAGCGATTCAGTACGTTATTTAATGTGGAGGAATAGGGCTTCATGCCACTTACTTCATTGACTTCATCCTCTGACTTGGTGATCGGGGCTGTGAGACTGGTTAATGCTGGGCTATTCCAGGTTGAGTACCTACCTACTCATATTTACCCATGTCTTTAACGGTTTCATTTTCTTTTATTCTGTTTAACAAAGGTTAAGATTTCATTAAGGATTTTATTGGTTATTTACGTGTAGCGTTAAATTCAGAAGATTGAAAATTCTAAAAACAATTGAAAATTTAAATTCTCAATTTTGTTACAATCATATACCGCTACTTACGCTATATTACTGCTATGGTTACAAAATAGAATGAAGACGTTATCCATTGAACTAAAACATGACTTAAGGAATATTTCAATACACTTATTAGATGTTTAAATAACTATTTTTGTTCAATAACAAGGTCGTCGTTGATAAGTTCGTATAGTGTGTAATTAACAAATTAGATTCTTACATAATAACTAGTTATAAGACAAGTTGCTGTTTAGTATCCAATTAGTTTTTCCATACATACTTTAATTATCACTTCCCCCCCGCACCTCAGTCGGGTGCCGCGATGGGCGTGGCGCGTCATGCGCGCGCGCCGTTCCGTGAATCGCACAAGGCCGTCTGACCCACTGATATAATTTCTTTTCTAAATTGTGTGTCTGCTTGTCTGTGTGTGCTGCGGTCTGGTGCACGAATGTTTACAACCGATTTATATTATACGATACGATTTGTAGTTACGTGAGATATTTGCGGTGTAGTTGGCTGCTTAACTTTTAGATATTTTTTTTACAAAATATGCTATACATACTTTAGTGGAAAACTATTCACTCGTCTAGGTCCATAATGTCAATTGCTGCTTTACTTAATCATCTTTTTGTACTTGCGTATATAAGTTATAAAAATATTGTAATCAAACTTTAGAATTCCACAAATTGATTCCTGTCAATTACATGATAATCTTTTTTTATCAGAAATACTGTGAGCTTTAAATCCATACTATTATTGGATTTATGTACCTATATATGTATTATAAAGGGGCTCGTGGTCTAGTGGTAACCGACCAAAGGTTAAGCAACATCTAGTCAGGCCAGTCTTAGGATGGGTGACCATTTCTTAAAGAAACTGAGACCCCTCCGTGCCTCGGAGAGCACGTTAAGCCATCGGTCCCGGTTGTCATACGAACATCTATGGCAGTCGTTAGGGGTAGTTGGAGCCCTAAAATCAAAAATTCGACCGGTTTAACTACAGAACTTCGATATCGCCCATGGGTTGTGGAGGTCAGATGGCAGTCGCTTTACGGAAAATATCGAAGTTCAGCAGAAAAGGCTCGGTGAATGAATGATGATATGTATTATAAAGTGTATATATATAATTTAAGTATATATATGTATTTATAAAGTGTTTCAATATGTGGCTTAAAGAGATACCTAATCGAGGTTCTAGTTTTATTATAACAAACATTTTGTTTTGTGGGGAAAGTAGGTATAATATACCACTGCCTACCATATCGGACAAACAGGCGTTACTAAATTCAGATAGGTATGTTGGGGTGAGTTTTCTTAAACATCATCATCCACCGAGCCTTTTCCTAACACAGTTGAGGTCGGCTTTCCTGTCTAACATGATGCGGCTGAACTTCGATTTTTTCCGTGGAGTCCATCTGGACCTCCAAAACTCATGGGCAATATCGAAGCTCTGTAGTTCGACCAGTCAGATTTTGGGTTAGGGCTCCAAATACCTGTAAACTTGAACATGTGAACAAATAATATTCGGCAAACGATCAATTCTAGTTTACAGGAAAATCGTAAAGTATGAACGGTCTCAATGGAGACCTATCTAGATTTGCGTGTGTGATCTCAGGTAGAAATTGTTTAGCTGCATTATTTAAGGGCGTACAGTTTTGTAGCAGTGTTACGAAGATAGATCGAATTTTTCAGTTCCTACAATGTTCAAATTGGTTTCTCAAGACCGTTTTTTACTTAGCTCATTTCGGTTCGTCGGCTCAGCCTTTTTGTACCGTTAATGTGAGATACAAATATAGATGCTGCATGATGGTAACCGTTCACTGTTACCTGCGCATGTCTGTAACATAACCTGGGGACTTTTTTTATAATTCGCCCCCTAACATCCATTGCCAGATATTTCAGGGGATACAATTTAACTGCTAAACGTAGGACACTTGAACATATTTAACCGAACTGCCAACAGTTATTTAAACATTCAGTTGCTTTTCTAGGAAGAGTTATCTCCACGAGCAATCATTCAGATAATAATCCAATTAGACAGGCTTAGGTTCGTTAGTTTTTCAGCCAGTAACGTCAGAGTGGTACATAACTGTGTATGCTGAGAGCCTAAAGGCGCATACCTGGGGCTCATGGTCGCGGTCGCGCCGCTCGCGAATAATTCAGTAGTTTCTGCGAAACAGTGGCGGCGTGGTAATAAATTTGGCTGGTCGAGCCCTCATTATGCGGTACAGCCGACTACAGCCTACATTCCGAAGGCATACAGTTTGCCGAATAAAAAGTTTCGAATTCGACTATTGTTCAGGTGCATAGAGCTTATAGTCGTCACACGATACTTTTGTGGTTTTAAAAAAATAATTTTATACATACACATTTATTACATATACAGGGTTATTTTTAAGGTACGAGCCATATATTTAAAATATAGGTACTGGGTAAAAATAAAATAAGAAATTTTTATTTTTATATTTTTACGTAGATTGATTATGTCATCGATTCTAAATTGGTCATAAAAAATTGGCTCCTATCTTAAAAGTAACCCTGTATAATTAAAATAAGACGACATCAGGCTAGTTTGGGGCCATAATCAAGATTTGATGCCCAAATGACGACGTAGAGATGATGGATGAAAAGCGATTGACGAAATAGATAGATACATAAGGCGGGTATGGATATACACTGTAAGGGTGTGGAGTAGTGTGGAATTGTAAGGGTAGACCTAAGCGGACGTCTTCGATCAAATCGGAGAGTGTTTGTCAAAAGTTAAAAGTCGATTCACACATATCAGTGAAGCCTCAGTTCCAACTGGCACAGTTCAGTTCACTGCAAAATATTCTTTCGTACATTTCAGTGTCTGTGATATTTGTCACTGACATGTGGGGACACGTTCATAGAAAATGTATGAAATAATATTTTGCACTGATAAATAACTGATACTGACCTGTGTCGGAGGCTTCTCTAATATCCATAACCGAAAACTTGCATGAGAATTCCTATAAAAGAGGAAGTGGCGAAAAATAAGAACGTAGCAAAGGAAATTTCATAGTTTCTGCTTACCCCGACAGGAAAGAGGCGTGACTGTATGTTTGTATGCCGTCGCTAGTCATTGAGGTTCACACATGGTACCCTCTATCCTTTCTATGCCCTATACCTATTCAGTACAGTTGGACACGGAAACAAAGAGCGGTTCACGTAGACGCTGGAGACCAAATAAGACAACCAAAGTATTATTCTTGGCATTTTTCTAAGTCAATTAAATACGCCGACAAGATGGCCGAGGTTCAACTGTTGATTTTTTGGAAATTGTAGAGTGAAAATAACTGTTGGTGTATGTTTATTATTATTATACCATTACTAAAATCCATTGGGAGCTTATAAAGATAAATTCGGACACGCACATTAATTTGTCTCATTTCTGTAGATTCTATTAGTGGTATTTGCCCATGGAATTGTGGTTAGAATTACAGAGTAGTTATACATACTAGTTATAACGGCGAACTTAGTATCGCCTCAAATATATATAAAAAAAAATATATATAAAATATAAAAAAAAAAAAATATTTTAATATTTCATGCAAATGTATGTATTATTAATTATAATTGTCGTATTAAATATATACAGGGTGTTACATAAGGGTTATATCAACCTGAAGACACCCCCATCAGCTGGTCGCCCAGAACGCCTTTCGATATGTCTAAGTCCGCCTAACAAGAAAAAAAAAAGTTCAGACCTTGATGCGAAACAGAGACAAAATGTTCCTACCAGGAGAGGGAGCTTTTTCAAAGGCGCGTATTAGTTGTACTAGGTACCTACTTGATGTCGATGACCGAATCAGCTGATTTTAGATAGTGTTGTTCAAGCAAGACTATTTTATTCGGTAATAATGTATTTTTTTGGATGATTTTTTTTTCTTGATTGGCGCTCGACACATATCGAAACGAGTTCTGGTCGACTAGCTGATAGCGGTGTCTTCGGGTTGATATAACCCTTATGTAACACCCTGTATAGATTTCTTTAAAGAGCCCGGTAACGGTAAATGGCTTGCCCCCTATTACGTAGGACCAACCAAATTACTGGCAAAATGTAGGTGTGCTCTCCAGAACACACCTACATTTTGCCAGTGGCCAGAGGTCCACCTCTGCCTATAGGAAATATAGGCGAAAAGAAATGAAATGATTTGAAATGAAATGAAATGATTTGAAACATAACATCTAAGCAGTAAAAGTCAACGAGATATAAATGAATGTTTATGTACCAGTGGGCGGTAAATGTATCGCGCTGTTCAGGTCGCAAATTTGCGTCACTTTTGGACGCATTTTATGTCTTTCTTTATTATTTAAATAATATATGCATCTGTAACAGTAGGTGGGTATATACATTTCAGTACGGTTTAGATGGGGACTAGCTGATGCTTTGCCCGTTTGGTTTGGTTTCTAGTTTCCAGTTCACACGAGAACTCATTCCTAGGATTATTGCTTCTGATATTTAAAATAGTTTTTTATCTTTTTAACAGACTTAGAAAAAAAGAGAAGGGTCTCAATTAAATAATAAACAAATATATATAATAAATATATTAGGACAATTCACACAACGCCATCTAGTCTCAAAGTAAGCAGACCTTGTGATATGAGTACTATATAGATAAACTGATATAAATACGTATCCGCCGGGCGCCACTGGAAATACGTACTGCTTGTAACCAGACGCCCGGCAATGGACGTTAGAGCGGCTGCGGCCTAGGGCCGCGAAAATAAAAAAAATAAAATAAAAAATATAAATACGTATATACATTTTATTTTTGTAATTACATAGGAAACATCCAGATAAGATAAGATAAGATAAGATAAGATAAGATAAGATAATATTTATTTGCAAAAACATGTGTACATATAATATACATAGTCAAGTGCTTATTATATAGGTCTTAAACTTCGATTGGACACAACATGTTTTACCATTGAGTGGTGTACAAATTATTATTTAACTTCAAGTCATCACATCTATATCATACATCAGTCATCCAGTTACAAACAAAAGTCAATCCTACAGGGTCATATCCTCGAGAAAATCCTTAATACTATAGTAGCACTTCTCAGTCAACAATCTTTTGAGCGCCCACTTAAAACGATTGTTGTTCAAATTTTTTATATTTTTGGGAATTTTGTTGTAGATTAATGGAGCCATGCATATTACACTTTTATGTAATAGGGCAGTCTTAGCAGGATGGACACATAGCCTGTTATTATCGCGACGATTACGCACGACTTTGTCCATTAATCTTGGAAACAGGTGTGGGTTATACCTGGTAAACAGTGCTACCTCTAGTATGTATATGCCGGGGAGTGTCAGAATATTGTGCTCTTTAAAAAATGTCCAGACTTCGGTATAAACGTATCTGTCTTCACACAAAGTTTGTCATTACCGGGAATAGAACCCGAGACTCCGGCGTCGAAAGTGGATGCACTACCGACCACACCACCGAAGCAGTCTTCGGTGGTGAAGTAGAATTCTACTGTGTTCTTTTTATTTAATATTTTTTAACTCATACATAACTTGCGACTGGGTGTTTTGACATTTCTCGTTACGGTATTTAAAGTCGTTTTTTTTGGATAAAATTATACACTATTAAGTTACGAGTTTACGATGATCAACTCCGTCTCTCTCTTACGCCTCCTAAACCTAGAACTAATCTTGTGCAGACGAAGTCGCAGGAGGAAGCTAGTACTTATTATAAAGATAAATTTTCACTTTATATTTCTCTCATTAGTTTTACATACATTATGTGTCTCCAATATTTTTCGGTTAATTATTAAGCGACATAAAATTCTACGTCATAATTTATCTCGGCATACTTCTACTTATCTTAATGATCTTTACGCATAATATTAATTTTGCATAAACGTGTAGGAGTATCTTTTACTTTAACTGCTGTAAAAAAAGACGTAGAGGCATCATTTTAAATTATAATAAAGTTAATATATTTTTAAGCAGTGAAGTATGCTAACTTTTTCTTATATAACTAGTACGGTGTCTTGCGCGGTGATTCGCGCCGCACCACGCCATAGGTTTTGGCCAATAACTTTTGACCCCTTAGGGCTAGGTCAAATTTTCGATATTTTGGCTTGTCTTCAGATTGAGGGCTATCCATAGAGGGGTCAACCATCATTGGAGCATAAGCAGTTCTGGTGAGCTAATGGGGACATTCCCCATTTCTATATATAGTTTTTACAATATGAATCACAAAAACTATATATAGTCCTGGGCTGGACTCGAACCAGTGACTGATCCCTTTCCAGGAGGAACGTTCTACCAACAGACCAAGACATCACTAGCACAAGACATATAATTTTGTGATCACATTGTGTTAATATCGCGACTTACGGCGTCGCCAGAGCGCCATCTACCGGTAGTTGAGGTAAGTGCGTAGCGTGCGAGTAGTGTACTAAGGGCTAGTGGTCTTATAAAGTTAATTTAAAAAAAGTTTACTTGTTTTTCGGAGATCACGTAAACACGATTCACAATTATTGAATTAAGAGTGACCGAGAGTTTTATTGCCAGGTTCTTTCTCTCGGTTCTACTTATTGCCTTGCGAATCTGGCAGTACATGTAAATATAGAAGCCATGATATTTTTTGTTTTAAGTACTTACTGACGTTTGTAAGAGCCATTTAGTGACCTATACAAATAAATAAATCATTTCATTTCTTTTAACGGTTTCAGACTCGGACCATGTGTATCTATTAGACTACTGTTAATTAATACTATATCACAGTGTTATTCAATCAATCTATACCATAAGGAAATGGATATGTAGCCCAGCTGAAAACTGGCGTATTCACCCTAAACATTTAACAGTTATTATGATGCTATGTAATCAAATATTCTATGCCTTATTTGATTCAAATCCTCTCCGAGAGATAATCGCACTGCCTAAACAGACGATATTGTTGTCTATTTTAGTAGTTTTCGAGTTAAATGCAAAAAAATCTGTATACTTTAATAGTTGGATTGTTTGATAGCAAAAACTCTAAGCTGAGTAATTTTTGGAGATTTTAGGTTGTATGCGCCTACGCAAACCTAAGCTATGTTTTGTTATAATTTCGACTATTGGAACTTAATCATGAATAACTGCGTGGAATAGTTTAAAAGTGTCCTATTTTCTTCTCCGTTTCCAAAACTATCCCTATGCCAATTTTCATTCAAATTCGTCCAGTCGTTTGACCATGAAAAGGGTACAAACAAACAAATATACCCACTTTCGGATCTATAATATTAGCTAGAATGGCCGCTAGACTTTCAAGTAGGTACTTATCCAGTTTAATCAAACAGTGTCCGTGTCCGCTATAAATTGACTAGTATTCAACACAAAAATATGTTTTTAATTCGAAACAGTAACTCAGCTTTATAATAGTAAGTAGGTATAATTCCTAGATTTGTAGATTATATATATAAAGTTGGGTCCAACCAATCTAAACTTAATCTGAAATCTACCGAGTCGAACTATAATTATAATATCTGGGGTAGATCTGTATACTATAACATCTGGGGTAGTTTTCTAGTAAAATGTAAACAACACTTGGACGACGCGGGCCGTAAAGGTGCCCACACACGGGCTAATGAGCGGCTGCAGATTTATGGGCTATAAATAATGCTAGGTGCGCGTAATCACCATACGGTACGGTCGTGTATAGCTCGGCTCTACAGTTTATACTACGAAAACAGGACGTATTGTCTTTTATGTAATACGTCTTTTCTTAATAATAAATATTGTTGGACATGCTCACACAACGTCATCTACCTCAAACTAAGCTATAAGCTTGTGCTATGGGATCTAAACAACTCATAAACATACTTAGGTAAATATGCTTATGTTTTTTCTTAAATAAAGCTCCCTGAGCTCAAAGTAGGTTTAGAAGTATAGTCCCCGAAAGGGTGGACGCAATAAGGATAGTCTTCTAAACAGAAAGAAAGAAAAACGAAAAAAGAAGCGTATTTGCAGAAAATCTGTGTCGTAAAATAACTTTTCAATTTTTGACCGAGCGAGCGAAGCGTCTCAGTTTTAAATCGAGGACTGGCCGATTTGGCGTTGTTTGTCTGTATGTATTTATGTGTGTCAGTTCCGGTCTACAGGCCACATTTTTCAGCCGATTTTCATGAAATTTGGCACAAGTGTTCTTTGTTGCAAGGCGCAACTTTTGTCGAAGGGATTTTTTGATTGGGGGGGAAAATGGGGGAGAAATGGGGGGAAAATGCGAAAATAACGCGAGGTCTACTGTTCACAGAACCACTAGTTATACCATTTTTATTGGCCTTTCTTCAATTTATTCGAACTTTACGACATGAGAGTACTAGGTATAAAACAAAATCCAACTTTTTAATAGTTAATGTATTGGTCCCACATAACTACTGTAGTTTTAGAGGAGCTAGTGTGTTTTCTAATTTCGGGCTAGAATGATTTAGATTTTGGAGGTTTTTTTGGGCATTTGAGTACTTAGCAGACATTAGGTTAATAGCTTAGGCGTTCTCGTGAACCCCAGTTAAGCTAAAAGTGAGCTTGTATTAGGAATTAGTTCACGTCAGTAGGGTGGTGACTGTATCGAACTCACGTCCCATCTTCGAACCGCAACCTATGTGTGTGTTGTATTCAGATGTGGTAAAACATTATAATTTATATGCAATAAACACTTTACAATGCCGCATCTACGAATTTGCACTTAGCATTGCAATGTTTATTACGCTTGCTGGTCGTAAAGTCAATTTATTGTCATCTCTGATAGTATTTATGTTTAATTTTATATTTTTTATTAATCATATAATCAGGTTATTGTCCGTAGTAAGCTCTATATTAAGAGTTCCTTTACCCAACTTCACAACGGCAGATAGTTTTATGTCGGACTTCAAATAGTAACTAGATTGCACAATCGAAATAATTTAAGTAACCTGAAGTACATACTCGTACTTACGTATACATTTTGATTTTGATTCATGTATTTTTCACCAATATTCTTATTTCATGACCAACCAAACGAATTGACAAATCTCAAAACGAACATCCAATTTAAAAAAAATTATGACGCATCAATAACATTTTCAAATTTCGAGTTCAAGTTAAAAAAAAATTAAAAGTTTGAATAATTCTTTTCCTTTTGAAATTCGAACACCATCGTAGATAAATCGATAGGATAGGACATACTTTTCAAATACCAAAGACACATTATAAAGACAGTTTTTATCTGTTTGCGAATGTTTGAGTCGATCATTATTTCTAGTACCTACAAGTAAACCGACTAGTCCATTTAGAGCTCGGGTCTACGAACTGTCGAATTATTTTATTGCCAGTTATGTCCAAGTGTGAACATTCTGACTCACACCTATCTAAAACATTTATATTGTTATAATAGTTCTGTTTGTCTAAAATATGGGCAAGGTCCAATTTTTTTTATTCAAAATAGGTAAAGTAATAGTCATCCATCAATGATTCCTTTCAAATATAAATACACCGATACATAGTCACACGTGTTTCCCGAAGCACTAGGCATTATACTAGACTAGACTACTACGTAATAGGGAAGGTTATTGACCGTAGCAAAGCCCTTTCTATTAAGAGATTATTATTGCTTATATATATATTCGTTTATGCCCCCACATTTCGACAGTCACTTTCTTTGTCATCTACGTAATAGAGACACACACACTAACACATATCACGCCTTTGTCCCCGAAGAGGTAGGCAGAGATGCATTACACACCCACAATTTGCCAGTATTTTTAGGCCTACGTAATAGGGGGCAAGCCTATTGCCGTCACCGGGCACATGTATAATGGGTTATGTCCAAAATGGCCGAATGATTTTAATAAAAAGTAGCAGCATATTATCATTCGAAACCCGCGAAAGGCAACAAAATCTTATGCCGCTATGGCACAGCCAATTAAAGTCCTGGGCGTCTCGGACTAACTAACCACATAATAGGGGCGAACGTATTGCCGTTTTCGGGTTCCAAATTTGCCCCATTCATTAGTCCATTAGTATTGATAAGACCCCTAGCACATTATTTGCATAAGTTTAAACCGACTAGAAAAAAAGGGGAGGTTCTCAATTTGACTTTATATATTGTTTTCTTTCAAATGATTTTTTTAAAATAATTACTAGTGCATCCTATGTGGTCTCATTTCAATTTGGTACAATTACGACAATTATTTGGTCCCGGTCCGGTAATTTAAAGTAGTTTATTTTTGTTAAAATTTGATAAAACATAGAAACTTGTCTGAAAGTGAAGAATTTTAATCGCTTGTTGCCATCGCCCTTTGCTATTTACTAATGTGGCTGCATAAGAACTCTTGGGCAGAGAACTACTAATTATCATACTAATTACATAAAACAGAAAGTTTGTATATTAGTAACGTCACATCACACCTGTACTCTACTTTGTCATCACACATAAATACCGAAGAGTTATTTTATTTAATCTGTATTGATCCGACGCAGGATAAAACCCGACACCCTCAAAGATGCGGGATAAAACCCGACCCCCTATAGAGGCCGCACAAGGCGAACCTGAGGCCACTTTAAAAATAAACAACCGGGATTTATTCTCATGAAGATCTCGAAGATATTTGAGTAGACAAATCAGTTTTAACTGCAAGCGGGCACCTACTAACAGACGAGGCTCTGACATACATTAATATAATTTTAGGAAAAAACAAGTTAAACATATGGCAAGTATTTGCCATATATTTTAGTTTTCGAAAGTTTTTTCATAAAATCTAAAAGAAAAAAAAAAGTTCAACATCACTTTAGAGGTCTTTGACCATGCTGAGTTGATTGCAGCTGGTCTTGAGTCTCTAACTATTACCGTTCTCGATTTAACCTCGTTTTGACCTTGACCTTGAGATCAGAGGTCAAAGGTCAAGTTAATTTTAGAGGTCTTTGACCATGCTGAGTTGATTGCAGCTGGTCTTAAGTCTCTAACTATTACCGTTCTCGATTTGACCTCGTTTTGACCTTGACCTTGAGATTAGAGGTCAAGGGTCAAGTTCATTTTAGAGGTCTTTGACTATGCTGAGTCGATTGGCGTTTACACTGAGTATCTAGCTCTTACCGTTCTCGAGTTAAAAGTAGTTGACGGACGGACATTACTGTTGTATAAGAGATTTCCGTTTCGAAAACTCTAAAACTGACTTCAAATAGGATCACGAATGAATTAATAGCACCTTCACACCTTCCAAGCACATCCGGATGTGCCGGCGCTGCTGCTGCATCGGCTGAAGACCTCAACCGGCTAACCTAGCAGGTGATTACATATTTGGGGTTGAGACACAGGGGTCATGGGGTCCGAGTGCTCGCCGCCTTTATAGAGACATTGCTAAACGCCTAATCGATGCTTCTCAGGACCAGAAGGCTGGCTATTTTCTGGCCCAAAGAACAGTAACGCCATCCAACGTGGCAACACAGCCAGCATTCTGAGAACCTTCCCAGTCGGCAATGACGCGGAGGATTTTTTAAACGATATTTTGTAATGTAAATATTTTTAGTATATAATTATGTATATTGTAATTCTTATTTTAAATAAAACCTATTAAGTAATTATATGTGTCGCATGTTCTGAGGTTACAAATACGCCAAACTGACGCCGCTCGCTAGATGGAAAGTCGATTGGCGTTTACACTGAGTATCTAGCTCTTACCGTTCTCGAGTTAAAAGTAGTTGACGGACGGACATTACTGTTGTATAAGAGATTTCCGTTTCGAAAACTCTAAAACTGACTTCAAATAGGATCACGAATGAATTAATAGCACCTTCACACCTTCCAAGCACATCCGGATGTGCCGGCGCTGCTGCTGCATCGGCTGAAGACCTCAACCGGCTAACCTAGCAGGTGATTACATATTTGGGGTTGAGACACAGGGGTCATGGGGTCCGAGTGCTCGCCGCCTTTATAGAGACATTGCTAAACGCCTAATCGATGCTTCTCAGGACCAGAAGGCTGGCTATTTTCTGGCCCAAAGAACAGTAACGCCATCCAACGTGGCAACACAGCCAGCATTCTGAGAACCTTCCCAGTCGGCAATGACGCGGAGGATTTTTTAAACGATATTTTGTAATGTAAATATTTTTAGTATATAATTATGTATATTGTAATTCTTATTTTAAATAAAACCTATTAAGTAATTATATGTGTCGCATGTTCTGAGGTTACAAATACGCCAAACTGACGCCGCTCGCTAGATGGAAAGTCGCGACGATTATCTGACTTCAAACGAGGAGGAGTTCTCAATTCGACTGTATGTTGCAATTCAGGTTATTTAAACTACTGACTTTTTAATCAACTTCAAGTGGAGGTTATTGTAGCTTAGGTTTGCTACTAAACTTTTTAAGTTTCAGTTTTCTTAAGCTTGCCCTCTTTACACGTACATACATATCACTACATATTATAAATAAAATCGCCCGTTCTGTATGTATGCGTAGATCTTTAAAGCTACGCTACGGATTTTTATGCGATGTTCACCAATGGTGGTGGTTATCGAGGAAGATTTTTGTATATATAATTTGTCAAGCGGACGTCCGCTAGTAAACATTACGTAGATCACACTATAAGTTTTGCGTAACTTAAAAAAACCAAAATATTATGGTTACTGCTTTTCAAAATACTCTCCTTTACATTTTAAACATTTTTTTATGCGATCGAACCATTTTTTAAAACAGGAGGACCACAGATCTGAAGGCATGTTTTCTACGTGCTGATTGAACGCTATCACTACCTCTTCGGAGTTGGTAAAAGTGATTTTGGGGAAACTACAGGAATCACAGGGTACTAGGTCGGGACTATGCGCAGGATGGGTGACGAGTTGTACTTTTTCGGAAGCTAAAAATGACTTTGTTTTGTTGGCCGTGTGCGAAGAAGCGTTGTCATGATGTAGGAGAACGCGGCTTTTGGACGTCTTTCGCGAACTTTTACTAACACCCTGGGTAAACAAACGGTAGAATACCACTCGGCATTAACACTCTTTTGATCTTCAAGTGGAATTGTACAGATGGGACCCGTAGCTGAGAAAAAAAACGCGATCATTTTTTTACCAACGTTTCTCGCCTGCCTCACTTTTGTTGGCTTGTTGTCATTTTCAAACACCCATTCACAAGATTGCTGTTTTTTTTCGGGTTCAAAACAATAATTCCACATTTCGTCTCCTGTGACAATGTCATAAACAGCATTAGAATGTCCGTGGGCGTACTTCAGTAGCATCTGTGAGCACCATTCCACGCGAGCCCGCTTCTGCTCCGCAGTCAGTTCATGAGGGATCCAACGACAACAAAGTTTACGAACTTTCAATTCTTCGTGTAAAATTTTCTGGATTTGACTCATACCAATCCCCAATAGTCCTCTAATTGTCTCATAGGTAATCCGCGGGTTTTCTTCAATTAACCGCTTAACAGTATGTAGCCATATTAGTTTCGTTGACGGCAGTTGAAGGCCGCCCTTCACGAAATTCGTCATGTAAAGAAACTCGACCTATGTCAAATTCAGCAAACCATCGCCTCACGGTGCTCAAACAAGGTGCTTCTCTCCCAAAAGCATTTTGAAGACGAGCGGCATAGTCTTGCGGAGAGAGAGAACTTTTAAAATCATAAAAAATCATCGCTCTAAAATCTTTTTGACTTAATTCCATTTTCGTTGCATACGTAGAACTTTGATGTGTGATAAAAAACAAGTGACAAATGATTTCCTGCCAATTGTTTTTTTTATTACTAAGAAGGTTGCTACGTTTAAAAAAATATAACATTCGGAATTCAAATACTTCCAATTAGCTAGAAGTGCAAAACTTTTAGTGTGCTCCATGTATAGCTGGTGTTGTGTTTTAGTGCGTTACCTTCAAAATTGGGTACGAGAAAACTATTGCAAGTATAAAACTTAACATACAATAGTTGCACACTAGTGTACGTTAACTAAAATAAACACAAATACGAATATAATTTACAGCGAGTTCTTTAAACAGGCGAACTCATTAAAGTAGTAAGTAAGTTCGAACTAAATTAACTTCAAAGGCAAAAGTTAAATGTGGTCGGTGCAATTATGCGCACGTGCGTAGCGAGTGTGACTAAATTCACTAAATAAATGACTTATACTTGGATTAAGTACAATGTATTTGTTTCGAATTTGATTTTATTCATACAGTCAAGAAGATTACAAGACCAGAATCAGAAGGCTGGTTACTTTTTGGCACAAAAATAAACATTGCCATAGTACGTAGCATTGCTGCCGACCTTCTAAAAAAATTGCCTTTCGGTAACGAGACGGAGGAGTTCTAGACGCCTGTATAAAGCAAGTTTTAGATAACAATAGCTATTCTCTACCTACATCTAAAATTAAATTGTTACAACATTTACAAATGATGGCACGTTAACCATATTTGAATAGACCAGGATTAAATAGTAGAATCCAACCGAAAAGTCCGGGTAAAACACAAACGACTTACGATAGGGTCTGAATTGAGAAATTGATTTAAAGTATCCGTTAAGCAAGTCAAATGTCAAAATTTGTTCCTGACTTTTGACATTTGGCGTACTCAGTGGATGCTCAACTTCAAATTCTCAATTCAGAAACTGGCCGATAGTTTAGAATTTTGTTAAATTATCGATTAGAAGCTATTATAACGATTAAGTACGTCCCATTCATACATATACCAATCATGATAGTTGATAGTATATTCCAATAGTCGGCAATAACAACTTGAGTACCTACCTCGTAGGTGTAGGTATCTCGGTCATTAGGAGCATTTAGTGTTAATAATACTAAACCCGTATAAAGTCAAGTTTGAAAACAAAGTTCTGTTTTTATATTAAATTACTTAACACTACATAAATGTGGTGTTTACTTAGTTAAATATAAGTATAATCTTTGTTTTCTTAAAAAGATAAATATTGATTTGAACTAGGCTTCCCTGCGTCTTCTCCATTTAAAGTGGGCGTCGGATGTTTGCAGCATGCGGCACGCGACAGCTGCGACAAAGCGACACAGTGACATCGCCAGTCTACTCGTTGTACAACGTACTTCGTACAGTCTACTCGTTCGAAGGATGAAGTTTAGTCGTTGTGCAACGAGTAGACTGGTGATGTTACTGTGTCGCCTTGTCGCATATGTCGCGTGCCGCATGCTGCAAACATCCGACACCCATCTTTATTTTGAACGTCCGTCAGAAAGCCAGATAAAAGAAAAATTTACCAGTCTCAAAATGTAGAGGCATTGACTACGCTCGCTCGGTCAATTATACTGAAGGTGTTTGTGTTATGAATTGGTTCACTTCAGTAGTGTGGTGGCCGACAATCGAACTGCGTTGACGAAACGCAGCGGATAACGGACGTATAAAAGTGTAGCTAGGTACTAATAGCATTGGAGAAGAAGATAGGTAGATATACCTACCTACTTACCTACTATTCATTCCAGAAATGTGTATTATGTTAGGAAGTTTCTGATTACGGGTTCTGGGTACGGGAAGTTTCTGGTTATTATTATGGGATAAATGAATGAATACCTACTTTGTAGGTATCGCGCCTCCAAGTTCGTTCATATCACATAGATTTTATAGACACTGTAAGTACCTATGTTACGTATTGTATGTGCTCCAATTTGATCTCTTACATTCATAATTTCGAGAGTGTGGTATTAAGTAATAGGTCAAGTTTTAAAACAGTTAATATTTTAAAGATGTAGGTAGGTATTCAAATTATAATGAAATTTGAATTGATGATATAAATTATACCTCGACATTATTGACTCTAATGATGATCTGCTTTAATAATTTTGTAGAAAATTTTATATAAAAAACATATCATATAAATTATGTCCAGACCGTTTTTTTATTCAGAATTTTACGTAAAAATCATCGCGAAGTTTTGTAAACATTCACATTCCTGTTTTAAACCTGTTGCGTCACAACGGAGATTATACACAAGGCTGTGTGTGTGGCTGTATGCGTGCCGGCCCGGAGCCCGGCGCCCGGTGCGTAGATGTCGATCCAACGGGAGCCGCTACGCAACGGGATTCTGCGTGAACCTGTTCTTTTTTTAAACTTTCTTTCAAAGCAGCTATTGTTGTTATAAATGGCTTGTATCGTGTTGTGAAACTTTAAGTTTTTGTGTTTATTACTTTTTTATTTAAACAAGACAGACACACATAATGTGTTTATTCCCGAAGGGGTAGGCAGACGTGCATTGCATTGCACACTTTGTCATTAATGTTGTTAGTCTCACGTAATAGGGGACAACTCTGGTGCACACGCAGAAGACCGCTAATAGACGCTCCGATTTGGTCGGGCCCGACCACGACCAAATTGGAACGTGTGTCGGCCCGACAATTATTATTAATACTGGTCGGACGTGGTCGGCTCGCCGACGCATCCGACAAGCCGACCATCCAACCAAATTGGTACGTGTGGAGCGTTCCTTCCGACCAAATGCAGCTCAGTCGCATTCGCGACACAGCCGTCGGAGGACGTCAAATGAACGACGCGGAGAGAGCGCGAAATAATAGTGGACATTTTGGAATTACATAAAGACTTTCCTTGTCTGTGGGACTTAACCCACAAGAACTATCTTTATCTTTATATATAATTCTACTGTACGTGTGTATGTCACTGAACTCCTCCTAAACAATGAAAATGGAAAAATGGTTTAGATTCACAATTTGTTTATTTTTGCTGTCGGGTCCGCTAGTTGTAAAATTATATATTACAATAGTTATATATTACAAAATATAAGTATAATTCTTTCTTTTTTTATTTTGGGGCACCAATGTAGCTGCCACAACTATAGCGGCTATCGCTTGCTTTGAAAGAGCAGGTGGCATGCTTTGAATATATAGATGTACTAGCTGATCGCCCCAGCTCCGCCCGCGTGATTTAGTTTACTCGTTCCCGGTTCCCGTGGGAACACGTTACCGACATAAAAAGTAGCCTATGTTACTCAGGGTGAATGTAGCTTTCCAATGGTGAAAGAATTTTTGAAATCGGCACAGTAGTTTTTGAGTTTATTAATTACAAACATACACACAAAAATACAAATATTTCCTCTTTATAATAGTAGTATAATATAAGATATAGATATATATAATCAAAGGTGGCATGACGTCTGTACACTATTACAAAGCAATCCAACCGTCGGCCATCCAACCGTCGGCCATCCAACCGTCGGAACGTCTGTAGTAATGTTGGATTGGTTGCTCCGTCGGCCGCGATTTGGTCGGGGCCGACCAAATCGGAACGTCTGTTAGTAGTCGCAGGTATTTCCAGTGGCGCCCGGCGGACTTTGACCAACTGTGTGGTCTCAACGGGGGAATTTCAACAACTAAGATCTATCTTAGTTGTTGAAATTCCCCCGTTAGTTACTTGGTTACAACTAAATAGAATATCTGTAGTCCGAGCTATAATTTAAGACAAAGTTGGCACTTTTAAATAGCTCTTTAGTGTAAAAACCTACTTATTTGTTTTCGTCTCTTGACCCTACATTACATGAAAGTACGTAATTAGAAAATAAAAGTAGATCTTGCGCTTTTATAATTAATTTATACTAAGATCTTTAAAAGCAACAGAATATCTACCATCTCTTTCGCCCAATAGTCTGTCAGCCTATCACTAAACAAACCATGACGGGGCCATAAATTAATGAATAGTCATAAAATTTTAGGCAACATAAAACTATGCATGTCCAGTCAAAGGCAAATATTTAGTAGGAAGATTTATGGTGTTTTTTTTTAATTTACAACATATTACATAAAAAACTTTTGCCCGCTTTAAATCATGCCAGCTTAGGATTTGTCGCATTATGCCAAATAAAAAAAATACGGATTTTTTTCAGTCATACATAATAGTCATGGACTATGTGACTGACTATGTCTATGGGTAAGTAGTTCACCTTCCTATAAGGGCAATAGGCTTGCCCCCTATTACGTGGGACTAAAAAATTACTGGGAAAGAGTGGGTGTGTAATGCACCTTTGCCTGCCCCCTCGGGGATATAGGCGTGATACATGTATGTACGTAACACCTACATACTCGTATATCCATATATCACTGAGTTTATTCCGATCACTAATGGTTGGCAAATTTAATACAACATAGATAAGCACAAAAGAAAGTCGTACAGTGTCGTCAGACAGGAAATATATTTAAATATAAATAGTTCTATGACTGTGGCCGTACTGAATTATATTCAAATAGTAGAAATATCGGGGCCACGAAAACAGTGGCTTATTAGCAACCAATAGCGGAGATTCGTAACTTCGTTCGCAAAAAAAAATTCTCAACATTTTTCATTACTCTTTTGCTTGTAGTAGTCGTAGCATGTAGCCGTTCTCGATAAATTGACTACCTATTAAACGTAAAGATAATTTTTCAACTAGAACCAGTAGCTTCTGTGATAAGGGCGTTCAAAACTAATGTTATCTATTACCTACTAGCTGTTCTAGCGAACTTAGTACCGCCATTTATACCTTCCCTGAACCTCCACGAATGTTTCAAGACCAAGCCAAATCGGTACAGCAGTTACCGAGTTTTAGTGGGACAAACGAACGACGATTCATTTTTATTTATATTAGTATGGCTCAGTAAGACATTAAGTACATTTATACTTTTCCACAGTTATTTTTTATACTGACTGGTTTCGTCTCATAGCGTCCATCATCTTTGAGATGTATATATCACTGTAGGATTGTAAAAACGGTAAGATTGGAATCACACTTGCATGATTGATGGAATGATTACAATTACTGGCGTTTGGAAAAGAGTGGCCCTAAGTTTTTATGGCCAGGTTCTTCTCTAACTGTAAAACCTCTTAACTATAAAAAATCACAATAACTCTTTTCCAATCGCAATTGGATGTATTTTGTCAGTCTTGCAAGATTGCTAGTAATGAGGCGGTTACAATTTTACGGTGTCGTTGTCAGTTTTTAGAGGTAGAGCCTGAGAGAGAACTTGGCAATAAAAACTCAGGGCCACTATTTCAAACGCCACTAATTGTAATCATTCTATCTACGAGTATCATGCGAGTGTGATCGTTCCTCTGTAGAACGATTTAGTCCTGGATCGCCCGCGCACGTCTTTCCTCCTACTTACAACCCAGGGTTTTTTTACGCGGAGCGTGAAGAGGCATATCACTAGCTCGCCAAGTTGAGGGCCACTCTTAATAGTACATATTGCATACTGTGAGCAATGATTTTATATACAATGGATTTCGGATCATGGCCCAAAAGTGACCGAACTAAAAGAGAAACAAAACGCTAAAAGAGAAACAATCGCGCGCCAGTCTTGATTTTGACAACTGAACGACAACACGTTACACAATGCCGTACTGTATTGTAAAAACGTGTAAAAACTACGAAAAAAAAGCAAATTGAAGACGGTGTATCATATTTTCAGTAAATAAGCTTTTGTTTTATCATTTGCAATATATTATTTCACTTAAAATACAGTATTTCGTCGATAATAAATTAAAAGATAAAAGTAAATATTGCAATCCAGTCCACCGAAGTATCTATCTGTCTCTTTCGAATTCATCCCAAGCTCAGTAAAAAGAAAGAGACCATTTCATTTTCACTGAATAATGTACTAACAAAATGACCATTCAGATTTATTCGGATTACCGATAGCGATGAAACTATTTGGAACAAAGATTATAGTGGAGACGCCTTGGCTCTTTATGATTTTTTTTCGTTATATGAACCAACATCTATTTCAGTTTTCCTCGGGATCCAGTACACTGTGCACAATGGAAAAATATTATTGCCTGCGAGAAAAATATTTTGATCCAAAAAATAACAATCTTGTTTGTTCGGCTCATTTTATGGACATAACAAAAAGAGGTCCGATCTTTATGAAACTTGTACAAGAATCCCTTGATTGAATACAATTTTTTCTTTTGATTGGGATGGAGGAGATAAGCCCAAAAATGTTTTTAATTTTCACAGGGTATCATTGTTTTGTCATAAATATAATTACATAATTACACATGTCATTTTATTTCGTGTATGTACAGTACATACACGAAATAAATAGTTTTTTTTTATTTGGATTCTCGGTAATGTATTTCCACGGGAATCGGGGCCGAGATAACTATATCTCGCGGGCTGAGTCACGGTGATCAGCTAGTAATAATTTCGTATCCCAAAAATTTACCATAAGATAAAAATAAATTAATGACGCGCAGTTTTAGCAACTAATTCAGTCACTTGAAACACGGCTATCTCGTAGTAGACGTAGCGACATAGCGTTATGAAAATAGTAATGAAAGCGGAAGAACTTTGACACCCGCAAGAAGTTTGGCATTTATAATATTATAATTAGTTAAATTCATTAATTCTCTTTTTGTTATTCATACACTACAGTTACTTATTATAAAACTGACTCGAAAAAAAATAATCTTTGTCAGTCGTTAATAAGTTTTTCAGCTTATTTCGTCTAATATAAACAAGTAATTACAATTTATAAGATTATGGAATTTGTTATAGTCTTACATTAATTATTACGCGTACGTAGGTACATATCATGGAATCCTTAAAAGACTTTAACAAAATAAACATACTCCATTGCTTCTATGATCACGTAGTTCAAGTTGAAGCTGCATAAGGTGAATTAGTCAGGCGGACAGGTAGAAGCTACGTAATGCGATGAATTAGTGCAAACAAAAGTGAACACTATTCCGTTGATTCAAGGTTTAAATTTTAATATGAAATTTTGTTCATATCTATGTATGCCTATGTATAATGTATAGGTCGACTCGGGACATTATTTTCTTGCGATTTGTTCTAGATCCTATGTCCATTGTATTATAAGGTCTTTGACTGTGAGAGTCGCCCACAATCGCCCGACATCGCAACAGCTTTCCATCAGGCGGGCGGTGTTAATTTGGCGACCTGATGTAAAAAAAAAATAGTTTTACAATCCTACGGTGACATATACATACGGCATTAAATATGTATAGTGAAAAATGTACTTATGTTTTGTTTAATATATCTAATATGTATCAATTTCTACCAAGTGTGAGTGGCATCTATCGAAAATATCTATAATTCAATTGGTTGTTATTGTAGCTAATAACATATTTAAAAATGTAATGGTAAGTAAGATGTTAAAACCTTTCAAAATATAATAGCATTATATTTCGCAAAATTAAAAGACAAAAACGTCGACAAATGTTTTCGTCTCTAAACGAGGCATTATCAAGACTGTCAGAGAGAACAGCCTTGGCTGTTCTCTCTGACAGTTATAGATTATATTTTGAAAGGTTTATACATCTTACTTACCATTACTTTGTCATGGATTTTCGCCAGGTAACGCCTGTTTCCATCCAATATTTGATATTTAAAAATGTTTAATAATCCCGCTATTTTAGTGGCCACGACAAGAGTCTAAGCGGTTGGCGTGCGCTTATTGTTTACACCGTTATACAGAAATGTAATTTATGAATTTTGGAAATCAATACTAGTAAATGGCCGCTGCGTAAATTTAATTCTGTGACATTTATATTAGAGTATGTAACAACATAAATATGCAGTGACCGCGCCGCGCGCCGGAGAGCGAGCCGTGCGCCGTGTGACTTGCGAACCGTTACGTAACACGTTCACGATGGGATATTTATTTCTTAACAAACCATATTTAAGATAGCTTTCATCTTTTAATTAGTCTGTTAAACCACACACACATGTCACGCCTATATCCTCGCAGGGGTAAGCAGAGGTGCATTACACAACAACAATTTGCCAGTATTTTTAGTCCCACGTAATAGGAGGCAAGCCTATTACCGTCACCGGGCACCAAGGGCGTAGCCAGGATTCCATCAAAGGGGGGGGGCAGACCTAATCCTAAAATAAATCGGGGGAGGGGTGAGATCCCCCCTAAAGGGGTAAAACCTGGAGTCCCCCCCCCCCCATGAAAAGAGGGGGAAATTTAAAATATTAAACATGATGTCAAGATCTTTTTCTTTTTTAAGTCCGCGGCCCTAGGCCGCAGCCGCGCTACGTCCATTGCCGAGCGCCTCTGGTACGCACTAAGAGAATTTCCAGCGGCGCCACCTGTCTGGCCCCTGCGTGGTGGTCGGGTTTTGCCCCGCATCCTTGGGGTCGGGTTTTATCCCGCATCGGTGAGTGCACAACGCACTACACATCTTGAAGAGCTGGCCTGAGCCAGCTAGGGGAAGTTATGGCCCTCTCGGATAAATATGCCCCGACAATACGACGGAGGTAGAGAGGCACTCCGTGGTAGATCAGTGCCTCTCTAACGCAGCTTCAGGGTAAGGTGTTAAAGGCGTTGGCGATGTCAAGAGACACTACCAACACCACCCCGCTCCTGCTTCCTCCGTCAGGGTCTTTGAGCGACACGATCGGCCGGTAGCCGGACGGTGAGTCCGCTGGCCGCCCCGGTTTCCGAATCAGGACCAGTTTCCCCGTCCTCCACACCTTGGGAAACTGGCCCCTTTCGAGGCATGCGCTGAAGAGCCCGCCGAGTAGTCGAGGCTTGAGTTCATGGCCGGCTGGAGAATCTGACTCAGTGGGAGCGCTCGGTCGGAGTTTACCTCTGACCTCAAGGAACGGGCCCCATGGGTTCAGTGGCGCTCCAGGGTCTCCAGGAGCTCCTCGCGGGCTGATGATGGCAAGACTAAATTGAAAGCATACATTTGAAAAAATCCATATACCTATCCAATTTTTAATTAATACTGCTCTTCAGAAATTGCACAATGATGCAGGTACGCAACGGGCGACACTTGCACCACAGAAGAGAATAAGAAAGAATTTGATCATTTCTTCAACTAAATGTGCTTGCACTTTTGCACTACTCTTCCCGGCCTCGCCTGTCGTGTTCGACACAAGTGCCATACTAGGTGCTGACCTCTACAGAATAGTCCCTACAGAAGCGGGATGGGATATCTCGCGTAAAAATTCCAGGAAGTGAATACATTTTGAGATGATGCCGCGTTGCTTCTATTATTGATTTTTGCATTTGTCGTTTCTTATCCTTTCTTATTAGATTTATTTCAAAATATTAACAAACGGGTTTATGAGTATTCTAGCTAACTCTATGCTATACTATAACATAGAGTAGAGACTCGTAGGGGGGGGGGGGGTCGAGTTTCTTTACATGACGAATTTCATGAAGGGCGGCCTTCAACTGCCGTCAACGAAAATAATATGGCTACTGTTAAGCGGTTAATTGAAGAAAACCGGTATGAGTCAAATCCAGAAAATTTTACACGAAGAATTGAAAGTTCAGAAACTTTGTTGTCGTTGGATCCCTCATGAACTGACAGCGGAGCAGAAGCGGGCTCGCGTGGAATGGTGCTCACAGATGCTAACTGAAGTACGACCACGGACATTTTAATGCTGTTTATGACATTGTCACAGGAGACAAAACGTGGATTTATTGTTTTGAACCCGAAAAAAAACAGCAATCTTGTGAATGGGTGTTTGAAAATGAGAACAAGCCAACAAATGTGGAATCTGTGATATCATGAGACGAATATTTTTAACCGACTTCCAAAAAGGAGGAGGTTCTCAATTCGACTGAATGTTTTTTTTTATGATTATTACCTCAGATCTCTGGACTGGGTGAGCCGATTTTGTTTTTTTTTTTTAATGTAAGCTACTACTTCCGAAGTGGTCCCATTTCAATTTGGTCCCATTCCGATAATTATTTGGTATATTTGGGTATTTCCTAGTCATAGTATAGTCGGTAGTCGATATGACATAGGAATTGAAAATTAATTCAGAACGCGAAAGTTTAAAAATCAATAGCAATGTCACAAGTCTCCAGTTCGGTTCCCGAGTAGCAACAAAGTGTTTTCTATGTAGGTAGTGTCAAGGTTTAAAGTTATCACAGATTACACAATCTACTGTTTGAAAATCGATGACGGTTCGTGTATCTACTTATTTACCAACGAAAGTCAGTCGTAGTTCAGTGTCCTCATATAATAACGGTATTTATACCTATGTACCTATGTTAAAACCATTATGTAAGTACCTCTGTAAAAGAATCCGTAATTTATTATTAATTTACGGAAAATACGTGTTCGTTCTCATGTGAAAAGTATTACAATATGGCTCCGTGTTATATTGTTGTGTTAAAATGTTTATTGTAGGTGCATGTAGGCGTGATTGAAGTATTTAAGCTCGTTCGGATGCTAAATGGGAGGTCTACTTCGACCGTTACTTGAGGTATTCCGAAGTAGCGGCTAGTGTAGTCTGAGCTATGGTTTGGAGTTTAATATAAGTCGTATATTGTTTTATTAGATGAGGATAATAAATATAGAATCGGCTTAGAGCGGTGTGCTAACGATAGCATACGATAGTGTTGTTTTTACTGGAGGTAGATCCCATCAAGAAATCGATAATAATATTATGTGATTTTATATGTGAATCTAATAGGGGCTCGTGGTAACCGACAATGTCAGGCCGGTCTTAGGATGGGTGACCATTTCTTAAGACATTGGGGCCCCTTCCTGCCTCGGAGAGCACGTTAAGCCTTCGGTCCCGGTTTTCATACAAATATCTATTGCAGTCGTTAGGGGTCGACTGTCGTTGGTGTCTTTGGAGCCCTTTATCAAAAATCCGACCGGTCTAACTACATGGGTTGTGGAGGTCTGATGGCAGTCGCTTCACGGAGCCGAATCGCAGTTAGACTGGAAAGCCGACCCCAACCGCGTTAGGAAAAAGGCTCGGGGTCAAGCCTCGGTGTCAAGGCTCGGTGGTTGAGATATGTGAATCTTATAAAATAGGTACATACTCGTATATTACACCTATGCATACTTAGTAGTAAAATTGTTACAGAAAACCTTTAAAAGCACATTACCTATGTGAGAACATATCTAATGGTGGTTTATTATGAAGCAAGGGATGGGATTGTATTAGTCCCCGTGGATCAAAGGCAGTCAAATACTTAAATAATTTAAGATCCCCTATTTATCCCTGTCTAAATACCAATAAATTGACAAGAGCAGCTGACCTTGATGTTTAGTCTGATCTTAGTTGTTCGGCGCCATGCAGACAGAATGTTTTTCTTTGTATTTTGTCTACCATCTACATAATTAAAATACATACTAATCTTATTACAAAACAATGTCTCACGTCGAGAGACTTTAGCCTGTTAGTGCTAGAAGACTTTACTATAATGACTAAAAACTTACTTTATGATACGAATGTGCAGAAAATATCGTAGAAAATCTGTTTTATAAAATACCTTTTTTATTTTTAATAGTACTGGTGTCGTAATTTTAGGTTTTATATGTTTTTAAATTTTTCGACGTGAGAGTAGTTAAAAGAAATTTAATGTCTCTAATTTAGTGATCAATTTAATGTCTCGATGTAAAATCGAAATGAAGCTGCTTGTTACATTATAAATGCAATTTCACCACCTGTCTCAAACGTTCCTATAAAGATAAGTTTAAAAACAAAGCGAGCACATCTGCCCCGCCACGTGCGCTTACGCCGAAGGCTGCGCAGGAAGTGGGTCAGCGTGCCCTTGACTTCACGGGCGCTGGAACGCGGGCCGGCTGTATCCGTGCCGCCCTGTGGCCTTGGCATTGAAACAATTGCGGATTTTAATGTTGCCAGCCTTCGATATCCAGGATTTTTAGGTAGAAGGGAAATATGGACTAAAGTTATCAAAAAATTAGATACATTTTCATAAAAGTTATCACGTTAATGTTCACCATTTGATAGATTTTATACAATCCAAAACCATCCATCCCACCCACATGATCCATCCAGCGAATAATTAAAGTCTATGTGGCTCCAAGAAGCTAGAAAAGCGCTGTCTGTTACCTTCTCTGTCTTTATAAGAGTTTAAATAAGAAACGTGGAACCGACAGTCACTAGCGATATGAAAGCGTAATAGACGCCTCTGTCTAACTAAGACGTGACTGTGTTTTGTTAACTGTTTACTCGTATAAGTAGTACCCAAGCTTAAGCTTTACCTCACAGATTTATTTCTCCCTATTTTTTCAAAAAAATGGTAAACCTTTTCGTGTCCTGGCAACTCCGTCTGCACGGGGTCACCTTCGGGGCGCTTGGGCACGCGATAATTGTTATTATTACCGATCAAAGCGTCGCCGGCGGCAGGTGATGTGTATGCAGAAACTGATTTATTCAGTCCGGTGCGCGAGCGCATCTTTTACATTGGCTTAGGTCATGCTTGAGTATGAATTGTGGTGCAGAATTTATATTTTTTATTTGAAGCGTTACGTGAGATTTACTGTTTAAAATCATCATGGTATGGACATATTATGAGAAGAGAGGAAATTAATGTGATTGGTGCATAGTATGAATATAGAGGGCTTTAGGAGTAGAGGCAGGCTCAAGAAAAGATGGATGGAATGCCTGAAAGAGGATATGACAAGGAAAGGAGTGACTGAGGAGAAAGACATGTCGCGTGGACACTAAATAATAGGAGCGGAGCACCGATGAAGTGTTGCAAAAGCGCTGTCCGCTAGTTACATAATACATAAACACAAAAATACAATTTCGTTTTATGAAATTTCATTTGATACTTAAAAATATTATAAAGAAATAAAAGGATTACATAATGCGTTTAATAAGTTAATCTTAAAACTCTAATGGAACGTCACGCTGTGATTGTGATGGAACTGCTATTTACAAACAATTTGCATCACTTTTAAATCCACAGATATAGAGTTGATTATACCTTAAATCGATTTGTATATTATAATGTTGTATAAGTATGAAGGAAATAAACAAGATGGCGCGATAAGAGGTACCTGAATGGTTAAGGGTTGGTGAAAAATTTATTCCGTAATGCATTTTGTTTATTTTAAGGTAAACACAGAGGTGTCGTATTCTTACTGTGGGCTTGGAGATTACTGCCTTCATATACACGATATACAAAGTCACGTCTTTATCCCCGTATGGGTAGACAGAGGCTTCTAATAAGCCCACATTTCGACAGTCACTTGTTGGTTCTAGTTTATTGCTGTCTCCAGGCATCAAGGATATAGTCATGACAGTATAACCTGGAGACTTCTACAAAAGTCTAGAATTTGTGTCCAATTAATACCTACTAATAGCAGGCCTATGTTACTCGCCTAACAATCGCAAAAAATACGTGACGTCAGCGACAACTTGAAGTTGTAAGTCAGTAAGGGTTGTCTCTTGTTTGTGATACGGCATTGACCATAGAGTTGATATTGAGGCATTAACGTCATAATTATTGGTCAAATTATGTTGGTACTTTCCTGACAACCCTAACGTTCGAATGATGTTCTCTGTAAACAAAAGAATGTGCTTTAATTAACGTCGGAGTGCAAGTTCTGTATGTAAGTACTATTCCCTATTCTGTGCTAATAGTATGTCAACTCAGCGGCGCGCGGAGCAACTATGAGGCACGATATGAAAGAGCGCGGGGCAGTATTGGTACCGGGCGGCTCGCTTCGCACTCGAAAACAAAGTTGTAAATACTGTTCCTTGCCGTATAAAATTTTATGTAAATTTTATAATTTTTAGTACTTATAGAAATATAGAAATGTACCTACTTATATTATGTAGGTATGCACATACTAATATCAATAACAAGATTAAGTATATCAAGATAACTAAACAGTCAAAATATACAACAACCCTGTGTAGTTACGAGTTATTGTTACGTCGAACGCATTTAAGTTACATTAACATTCCTAACATGCGTCTGCGCAGCTGTCATGCAAATTTACTTAAGTGTTCCCCTTAGATTAATTTTTTGTTTTGTTTTATTCGTTACTGTATTTGTTACGTGGTAACACAGGTTTAGACTTTTAAATTATAGGGAGACTATCAGGTCAGAGAACCAATTATGTATCATATCTTAGTACTAAAACTAGTGGTTCTGTGAACCGTAGACTTCGGGAGCGGCTTTGTTTAGAAAATTTCTTCTTCAATTTGCTTTATTACTCTTTCATTTGTCATCCAATCCAAAAAATATCATTCAAATGTTATTCATTGTAACAAGGAGTGTGTGTGTAAAGTTTCATGCAAATCGGTTGATAAATACGGCCTCAAACGTGACCTGACAGAACCCGTAGATGTAGAGGTACAGACGAAAGAAATTCTCCCCAGTCTGCAAGTTGAAATAGAGCCTTCGCGAGCTTCGCTCCCTCAGTCAAATAGGTCTAATGAATGGGCTGTGATATTATTGAGTTCTATTCTAACTGGCTCTAGCTGAATAATCTAACTAATATCATAAAGATAATTTGTTAATAAGTATGTGTGTAGACGCACTGGGAGTATATCAGGAAAATACAAAAAAACCCGGCCAAGTGCGAGTCGAACTCGCGGATGAAGGGTTTCGTACCATTATCTATAAAAAACGGAAAATAAATTAACTAAGGAGCCTTTTTAAATATTTATTTTATTAAATTTTTTAGTATTTGATTTATATTATGCAACAGAAATATTTACATCATCTGTGAAAATTTCAAATAAATATCAACTATTGTGGTTCACGAGATACAGCCTTAGTCTTAGTAATATCGTTTCACCCTTTGTGTACGGAACTCTAAATTTGGTATAAATTTGTATGCGTATCTAACAATCATCTTTTTCTCATTTGATATTTAGAGAAACAATGGTTCTAAATGAAATTATTTCGTGTCATATTAACTACGTAAGTACCTAAATATCGTCGTCACAAACCAATACAAAATCGTTCACCTAACTAAACACTTTTTGTTAAACTTCGACCACGATAGTTTACAACGAGGCACAGGTTTTCTCACACCCGTTCCAAAGTTCCATAATTTATAGCTACCCGCGATAACTTAACAATACAAGTGACAATGCGTTGCGAAGTGGAATCCACCTGACTCCTCTACACCCCACCTTCCCCCCGCCCCTCTGTACACACACCCCGGCCACCCCCGAGCCGCACAAAAAATAATATCATATCTCGTTACCCAATCTACCTTTTGTTGAGCAAATGGACAGGAGTTAATGTTGAGTGGATACGATATTTTTATTTATTTCGACGAATTAATTTCATATATAAAACGGTTACTGATCGAAACGTGACTTAGCTCAACGACGTCTTCGTGATGTCAAGTAGACGTTTGAGCCAGCACAGCGCGAGCGGTCTGCAGTTAACCTGTTATTTTCGGTTGGCACAATCCAACTTAAACATCGGGTAGTAAAGTTAATTATCATTTACCGAGCCTTTTCCCAAGTTCCTCAGTTAGGGTCGGCTTTCCAGTCTAACTGCGATTCGGCTGACCTTCGATATTTTCCGTGAAGGCTCCAACTGACGACTGCCATAGATGTTCGTATGACATCCGGGACTGACAGCTTAACGTGCTCTCCGAGGCATGGAGGGGTCTCAGTGTCTTAAGAAATGGTAACCCTTACTAAGACCGGCCTGACTAGATGTTGCTTAACCCACGAGTGCACGAGCCCACTACGTTTTTTTTTTTATATTGGGTTCGCCAAATTGACGCCGCCCGCCTGGTGGTAAGTCGTGACGACGTATAGCGATTGTGGGCCACTCTCACAGCACACAATACTATAGAGAGTGGCCCTCAACTGGACGACCTACTGATGTGCCTCTTCACGCTCCGCTTAAAGAACTCAGTATTATATGTGGGAGGAAACACGTGCACAGGCAGGGCGTTCCAGGCCACTATCGTTCGGCAGAAAAACGAACGTTTAAAACGCTCGGTTCTCGCGAACATGCTATCCACTGTGTGGGAGTGGCATCTCTGCTCGGCACGCGTTGTTCGGGATCGGAAGGAAGAGGGTGGGATCAGATTGAAGAGCTCTTCAGAACACTCGCCGTGGTAAATACGGTAGAATGCGGCCAAGAAAGCTATTGTTCGGCGCTGAGCTAGCGGCTCAAGGCTTCCCGTTACCTCCGGACAATC